>CAUYUJ010002792.1:366085-464235 GCA_963575745.1 Prorocentrum cordatum | reverse complement strand
AAGTTGTCGCAGCCAGTCAGGGACGTGGTCCTTCTGAGCGCCTGCGGTGGCATTCCAGAGAGAGGCCCGCCTACGGGCCTTGATGTCCATGATCTCCATGGGCTCGACGACTTCGAGCCCATCAGGGCCAACTTCCACTCCAACTTCCACTCCACTCCCAGGTCCGGCTAAACCGATGGGCCCAACCGGCCCCTTTGGCGAGGCTCTGCTGGAGGAACTTTCGAAACCTAGCTCTCCTTCATGGCTGCGAGGGTAACTTTGGCCAGGGTCTCCTGGGCCTTGTTTAAGAGGTCTCTGACTTTTCCTGGATCTGCGGGCAGCTCAGCGAGTCCTGCCAGCAGTTCTGCACCTGTGGATCGCACTGCCTCTGGAGCGTTTGCCAAGGCCGTGGTTGACTGCGGGTCCTGCGCCCACGCTTGCAGCTGTTTGCAGTTGACCTTCTCTTTGCTTCTCTTCATCTCCTCCTTATCCTTCTCCTTCTCCTTGCCCCTCCTGCTGATCACGAAGAGCTCCTGGACCCTGGACCTGATTCCTCCCCAGAAAGCAGACACCTTTCATGAGCCCAAATTGCCCGGGAGGTTGACCAGCCAGGAGATCGGAGACTTTGCCCTGTCCGCACTTGCGCAAGAGAGAGGCTCCTGCTCGCTGCGAAACACTTGCGCATTGGTGGCTCAAGGCGGCGCTGGTGGCCCCTGGCCAGACCGAATATAGTCCATCGGTGTCGTGGCCTCCACGTCTGTCTCGAAAGGTGCCCATGGTTGGTCTGGTCCACAGGACGGGAGGATAGGGGACGGCTTGACCATCATGCGCGCAGTCATACATCGCCGTGACGAAAGTTTCTTTCAGTTTGCCTTTTGGAATGACGCGTTCGTGCGGAGTAGTTCGGAGTAGTTTTACTAAAACTACTCCGCGCGCAATCGCATCCCGCTCGGGAATTTATATGTCTTGGCGCGGAGTAGTGTCCGATCCCGTTTTGGGATAACAGAGTTATTAACATCCCCGGGATCGGAAACTACTCCGCCGAATGACCCAGCATCATGTCATGTTAGGAATCCGGAGAGGGATGGGAGAGATCTTCATCATGGCAAATTGAAGAAATTGTTGTCACGGCTGTGTATTGTCGGCGTTGAAATTGAAAGCTCTCGGATACCAATGTGGGGTGACCAGGGTCTCTTCTCATCGAGATCAAGTGTGACGAGGGTTGACAATTCCTCTGAAACCACTCCAACATCTAGAATCCTGCCATTACCGCTCGTGCTTGTGATGACCCCTGGTGCTTTGATAATCGTGCCACTGGCGAAGGTGACCAAACCAGTCTGCCAAAGGTCTTCTGGTGTCATATTCCAATCTCCCATGATAACAAAATACTTCGTATTAGTCCTGAGTTATCCTGCCAACTCCGCCAAGATGTATCCATTTGTGCCGTGGGCCCCGAAGCTTCACCATCATTGAGACATACAGCAATGAAGGCGATGTCCACGTGGTGCTGCCTGATAGTTCTGGCAACCCATTGTGTTTCATAACATTGGGGCTCACCACGTCTATTCTGCTTGCACGGGTACATAACACGCGAGTTGATGCACGAACGGCCCACCCCCCATATTTCTGCGTGTCCCCATTGTCCTTCCAGCGCTGTAGGTATAGCAGGGCTGGCCGTGCACTTTCATCCCAACTTGCTGAGTTTCTTATGTGCCTCAAGAAGCCGTCCGTCCCTGAGGTGTGTCTCCATTCCCGTGTGTCTGAATGCCCTGCATGTGCTCTGACTGCATGAAGCGCAGAACCGCATCTGTCCATGTAGTATGATTCGCAGAATAAAAGGTTTAACTCTGGTTATTGCCCATCGTTGCGTCATCTGGGTCCGTTGCCACGCCACGCTCGCTTTTCTTACCCTCGTTGTGATTCGCCCTCTCGAGAAGGTGCCCGAAGCTGTCCATACCCTTCTGGTGGCTGTTCGTGCACTGCTTGTTACCCTCGTGCTGGTACTGCTGCTGCTGTAGTCGCTGCCACCCGCTCTCGGCTGGCTGTCAAGGCTTGCTCAATCTCCTCGGGAGTGGTCTCGATCCTGTTATCTGCTGTTGCTGGTTGAGAGGGTCGTGCATCTGATCAGGCATTGGTTGTCCCGCCCTTGGCCCCGCTGCTGTGCGCCTGCGCGTCGTGGCCATCTTCGCTTTACATTCCGCCATGGCTCGCCTCCTTTCCTCCAGGTCGTTCGCTGACGGGCCAATTGCTTGACCAATAACCGTGCGTACTTCCTTGAGGAGGTGTTGCTTGTGCTGTTGCCATTGCTCGATCTCTTCGTTGCTGAGGTCGTAGTGTTCCAGCCTGAAGTGTTCCCCATCATCGAAGGCGGTGCTGTTCTCGATGTCTGACTCCCCATGGATGGAGAGGAGGCTGGAAAGGTCGATCTTCGCCGCGTTCGCGTTCTCGGCGTCCCGCGCCCTGCTGTCTTTGATGTGCTGCTCGAGTAGCCGTTGGTGGTGTTGCTCTGCTTCAACCGCCGCCTTCGCACGTTTGGCTGTCTCAGCACGGGCCTGATCCAGCCACTCCTGGCAGATCTTTTCTTGTTTGACCGCGTATTCCATAGCCTTATTGTCCTTTCTTGATTGTACCCCTGCGTGGTGCAGTGCTTGTTCTGCTTCGATGTCGGGCCCAACCTTCTTCTTTTTGTCGTCTCCTCTCGGCTCCTCGGAGGTCTTGGCCAAGGCTTGCCATTGCGTTGTGCCTTCGGAGTTGTCGGAGGTCGGCAGTCGCTGCGCCAGAGCCTTGAGAAGGTCGTCTGCGGAGGTCGCGAAAGGGGAGTCGCTGTAGAGGATCGGTTTAGCTGGTTCCGGTTCTGCGCCTCCGTGCTGGAAGGGGGATGCCGTGCGCTGTTCTGGCTGCTGCCAAAGTCCACGAAGGGGGGCCGTGGCTCCAGCCTCCGCGAACATCAGGCTCCTGCCGCCAAGGTGCTGGCCTGCGCCAATGGCGACATGTTCAGCAACGAGTGTGGGCGCGCCAATTCCACTGGTAGCGACAAGAAGGATGAGGGCACGCCACATAGCCCTTTGTGCCGCTGCTGACCATCGAGGCGCCGAGTGACTGTGTTCCAGCGTGGCTGGAATGCTCCTGCAGGAGCTCACCGAAATGTGTCCCTGTGGCCACTCGTGGCCGTGGGTTAGCTGGTGGGGCCGTACCTCCCCCACGCCAGAAGGCCAAGCCCTGGGCCGAAACATTACGGACTTGAGCCAAAATGGCTACGGTCCTCCTACTCCTCCTCCTCCTCCTCCCTCCTCCCTCCTCCTCCTCCTCCTCCTCCTCCTCCTCCTCCTCCTCCTCCTCCTCCTCCTCCTCCTCCTCCTCCCCCCCCTCCTCAGGCCGCCTACGGCCCGCAGGGGGAACCGTGCAGGGGGGGGGGCGTCGGGGAAGATGGTGTCTGAGCTGCCCTGCTACGCCCGTTTTGAAGCGCAACGCGTGCCGTGTTCAAAGCGTCCGTGTCGACACGCTGCGTGCTGGTTCAGCGTGTCGGCCCACGTGTTTTTTGGCGAACGCATCGCGCCAAACCTACGTTTTCCGTCTACGTGTTGAGCTCCGTGTCAAAACGCTGCGGGTTGCGTATTCTGACGCTCGGCTCGGCGGGATCGTGATATATCTAGTGGTCGGGACCGTGTCTTTGGGTGTCTTCTGGATGCCTCTCGGGGGAGCTTCTCGAGGGGGGTGTCCTGGGGCCGTCTCGGGTAGGAAAGGTCTCACATGCCTGGCTTGGCGCACTCACTGAGGTCAACATGGAAAGAGCACGTCAGATGTTGAGCCCATGGAGGCGAATGCATCACACTCCAGGAGCCCCCGAGAACTTTCGCACATCGCGGGTCGGTGTCTTCAACATCATGTCTGCTGCAGGGCGAGAGAGCCGAACGGTCATTCCTTGTCCTTGGGTGCGTGGCACAAGTATCATTCCGTCCGGCGGATTCTGCTTCTTGTGTTGAGTTCTCATCTCGAAAGAATAGTTCTTCTCGATGCCCATTCCGTTGCCTAGGGTTTTTTCAGCTGGAGTGCCCCTCCCGGGGCTCGCACCTTGGTTTTTGCAGGGGGGAGTCTTAGGGCTCATACTGCGCCCCTGGCCCCCGACCTACAGCAACGGCTCCCGCCTGATACATCACTTTGTTTTTCAAAATCGCGCTCTCGCGCGGGACCTCCTCACAATTGATTCAGGCGTCGCGCTTTCGCGTGGGACCTCCTCGCAATTTATTGAGACGCCAGGCCCTCGACACTCAGGAAGCACGCTCTCGCCTTGGACTTCTTCACGATTTACTTGGAAATCGTGCTAACGCTCAAAATCGCCTTGCGATCCATGCAGGACTGACGCTTCAATAGCCTGCCCGCTCGACCCGGCCGTCTGGGCACGCCTGCCCAACCCACCCTTTCTGGGTCCGCTCACCCGACCCGCGTTCTGGTTCTGCCGCTTGCACTCCTGCTCCGAAGCTCCCGCCTACTAATCTCTCTCGTGCTCCATCCTTCTCCCTCTCCCTTGTCTCGTTCCTTCTCCCTCCCTTCCCCTGTTTTAGGTTCTGCGCCAATTACACGTGGCAGGTTAGGAAGATATCCAAGAGTTGTCCGATCGAAGATGAAGAGGGCGGGTATCGATGGTTTGGGATATACAATTAGAATGACCCGCGACAGTGTGAACGCGAACAGTCTTAAGAATTTTGTGTTGTTGTTGCCGTGTCGTCGTCCTCATCCGCGACCCGCCCGCGACCCACCCGCGACCCACCCCGCCACCAACCAGCGACCTATCCGCGACCCACCCGCGACCCACCCGCGACCCACCCGCGACCCACCCCGCAACCAACCAGCGACCCCGCGACCTATCCGTGACCCACCCGCGACCCACCCGCGACCCGCCCGCGACCCACCCGCGACCCACCAGCGACTCACCCCGCGATCCACTCGCGACCCACCCGCGACTGACCTGCTACCCACCCCGCGATCCACCCGCGACCCACACGCGACCCATGCGCGACCCACCCGCGACCCACCAGCGACTCACCCCGCGACCCACCCGCGACCCACCCGCGATTCACCCGCTACCCACCCCGCGACCTACCTTGCGATCCACCCGCGACCCACCCGCGACCCATCCCGTGCCCGCCCCCTTACACGCGCTTGCAGTCTTGGGGCACTCTACGACGCGGCGGACTTCACGCTATGCGGGGGGTGGAAAAGAGCGGCGCGCCTGTGCTTGCAGTAGACAGCGCAGCGAAAGTTCTGCATCTGCATGCTGCAGCTACGCCAGCATGTGCAACAGCTACGAACTCGCATCTACCGCCGAGGGCGCTGCAGTTAAACCAGAAGGCATCACGTCTGCAATCATGCATGCTTGTGTTGCGCTACGCAAGGCATGTTTGAAATACACTGCTGATGCGCACAGGGTTTCAACATCCAGTGCTCCAGATGAATCTTGCTTGTTGACCTGGCCAATGAAAGTGATTCAGCTCGGCGGTTCAGGCAGGCAATGCGGTTACTGGGCACGTTCGGGCCACGATTTGCGTGAACTGCATTGTCAGTGGCGGTCGGTTGGGCCTGCTTCAGCGACTAAATCAGCAAACGCTAGCTTACATGCAGGCAGCGGGTCGCAGTTTGGACGGAGCCGCTCAGCTGCTCAGCTCAGAGCATGTGCGCACCTCACCTTGGGGCATTTCCGAGCGCACCAACAACATGTGAGTTGGGCGACCGACCGCTTGAATGGTGTGTTTCCTCGGCGTCCTCGTCCCCAACCTTCTTTTTAGTAAGTCATCGCTGTCGCACCCCCAGACGTTCGGATAGTGTTGGCCTGGCGTTTCGCTTGAGACTTCCTCACCGCGTATGGTCCTGAAGCTTGAAATCTGCAACAGCTTAAAGGATGGAGCGCGGCTCGTTTGGAACATGTTGTTCTCGCCCTAGCGCCGCGCGCATTCGTACGAAACGCTTGGAACACATTCAAGCGTGGTGGTCTGTATCTTTCCAGCATGTGGTTATCGCCGTAGCGCCGCGCACGTTCGTCTTAACGGCTTGCAGCAGTTTCAAGAACGTGTAGGGTTGAAGCCCCAGGAACGGAGTTCTGGCGCAATCTAGGGTTGGCTGGGCGCAAGAGTCGTGTCGATTCTCGCCGTTGAAGTCCCTGGAATGGGGTTTTTGCACACCTTGGAGTTCTCAGACGCGTGTTGTTTAAATGGGGCATTCCCCGCACTGGAAAGCATCTTGTAGGGACCTGTGTGAAGGGGTACTTGAGGGAGGGCGTGTTGCAATATCGTCGATGTACCCCTCTCATTATACTCCTCGCTCGCCGTCGTCCTCCAGAAATGTGCTCCAGAAAACTTGGCCGATTCAAGGGACTTACTCCATTCCGCCAACCCCCACAATGAGTGAGTCTTTGAGACGATCGTGGAAGTTGTAATATCTTGGGTCAGGAGCCTCCTGGATGAGCCTGAGGGCCTCTTGGGATGCCTCTCTGAGGCCTCTTGGAATATCTTGGGGGCATGTGGGAGACGTGTTGGTGCCCCTGGGGGGGCCTCTGGGGAGGCGTCTTGGGAGCGTCTTGGAGGCCGTTTAGGGCCTCTTGGAGGCCTTTAGGGGCTTCTTGGAGGCCTTCTGGTGCCTCTTGGAGAGCCCTCGGGGGCCTCTGAGGAGCTCGAGGGGCCATCTCGGTGGGAAAGGCTCGAAATGTAAGTTCGTATGCCCCCTCTTGAGTGTTCTTGGAGCCCTCTTAGGGGCCTTCCAGGGGCTGTTTTGGGCCGTCTTCAAGGGCCCCTGGGGCTGTGCTTCGCCGCTCCTGGGCCGTCTTGCGGCCTTCTTGGAGGCATCATGGGCCGTCTTGGGGCGATCTTGGGGGCCACTTGGGCTGTCGTGTGTGCTTTCAAAACGTAAGGTGCGAATGTGCTGAGAATGTACGTTTCCCCAAGGGGATGAACTGATTTTGGCCTCTTGGGGCTCTCTCGGCGATCCTCTGGAGGCGTGTTTGGGCTGTCTTGGGGGCTTCGTGGGCCATCTTGAAGCCTTCTCGGATCGTTGTGGGGCTCCCTGGGCCGTCATGACGCTCTCTTCGACTGTTTTGGCGCTCCGTCTGAGCCCTGTTGGGCTGCCTTGGGACTTGTTGGGGACTCCTGAGAGCCCCCAGGATGGTTGGCTACCTCGTCCCCCCCCCACCTGACTCTGGACCTTGGGGGAGGGGGAAATAGGGAGGAGAGGGACAGCCACATGTCTCACGCGCCTGTTCAACCCCGGCAAGCGGGGGTCGCCGGAGTCAAGTCAATTTTGCAGTCACGCAGAGGCACGCATGGGGCAAGTGTCCGACCAACGCCGCCCTGCGCAGGAACCTTCTCCTCATCCTCTTCCGATTGAGACATGGGGAACGAGGAAGAAGGTATAACAATCTCGGGCCGTGCCGCCAGCTGGGGGATGTAGGCAAATGTGGAGGCTGGTTGTGAATAGATGAGCGAGGTTGCCGAACGTCGACGAGAGAGAGAGAGAGAGAGCACTGCAAGACGGCCACGGCGCCGATGACGAGAGGATGACCACGAGGACGATCAGAGGAGGAGGGGGAGGACGACGATGACGGCGACGAGCTGCAACAAGGGTGAGTTGGAGCAGAACCGAGAGGATTGATGCAGGAGGCGCCCTGGCCCACGCCTCCTCCGCGCCCCCTTCTCCTCCTCCTCCTCCTCCTCCTCCTCCTCCTCCCTCCTCCCTCCTCCTCCCCTCCTCCTCCTCCTCATCCTCCTCCTCCTGTCTTCTTCCTCCTCCCTCCTCTCCTCCTCCTCCTCCCCCTCCCCTCCTCCTCCTCCTCCTCCTCCTCATCCTCCTCCTCCTCCTCCTCCTCCCCCTCCCCCTCCCCCTCCCCCTCCTCAGGACTGCTGGCGCTGATGACGCCCCTGGCAGCCTGGGCGGACGGGGTTGGGACGAGCTACGCCGGCTACGTCACCAAAGAAGGAGCCGCTTCGCGGCCTCCTCTGGCCGGGGTGCCGTTTCGGCCTGGCGGATCCGATTGGATGCATCGATGGGCCAGCATCGAGGAGGAGGAGGAGGAGGAGGAGGAGGAGGAGGAGGAGGAGGAGGATAGGGAAGAGAGAAGCAGGAAGAAGGGGAGACGAGAGGGGATGAACGATTGGCCGTGGCGAAGCGTCCTAGTTCGCTTATAGACCTACCAAAGAATGTTCTCAGAACCTTGTGTTGTCTGCACGAAGTGTTCGCGTAGAGCCAGGACCCCAGGTAAGGGGACCCGGTCAGTGGTAGGGCCGCGGAGCTTTTGAATTGGCCAGAATCACTAAGCCAGGTCTGCCGTAGCTGGTGTTTTTCGGGTGACGGCAGCTCCGGTGAGCGGAACTGGGCGGGGGGGGCGTCCCCCAGTACACATCACTAAACCAGGTCCTACTAAACCCAGTTCTGCCAACGCCCGAATCAAGCCGTGGCGAAGCGTCCCAGCTCGCGTGTAGGCCTACCAAAGAATGTTCTAAGAACCTTGTGTTGTCTGCTCGAAACGTTCGCGGAGCATTTCTGGCTGAGACTGTGTTGTTTCAGCACATCGGGCGTAGGTTCTAAGAACATTGGTTTTGTTCTTCGAGTATTTCTTGTTCTCAGAACACGTTTGGGTTCTAAGAACATGTCGTGGTAGGCCTATAGGAATGCCTGGACGGTCGGTCCCTGCAGCCTCCGTCGGATTCTGCCCGATGCGTGCATGACATTTTTGTGCGTCCTTCGGCAGCCCGATGTGACGCACAGCCCTACTCGGTGTGATTTTCCGATGCTGTGCCGACGGGCCTCCCTGGGTCTCAGCCCCGCCCCCTGCCCCTCCCACCCCCGCGGCTCGGAGGAGGAGAGGAGCGGCAGGAAGCACGTGGAGGCATATCGAGGGCTTGTTTCGCCGGAGGGTAAGGCCCGCAGCTCGAATCGCGAAGCAGAAGGAGGAGGATGAGGAGGAGTTGTGGTGACCAGGACCACGATGAAGGTGCCGATGAGACTGTTGAGGCGGAGGAGAGGGAGGAGGAGGGCGAATACGTTCGGGAACTTTTGGGTCTCGTGTCGTTCCGCCAGTTCTGGCCCATCCTGCTCCGGCGCGACACGCTATCCATTTCGCGGTCCCCAGCCTTTCTGAGCTTCCCGCCCCGCGGAGCGGAGCGAGACGCTATCCGCTCGCAAGGGATAGCGTGTCGCCTGGGCCGCCGCCGCGACACGCCAACCAAAATATGCCGACCGTAGTAGGAGGACGTTGGGCCTTTTCGTCCCATCAGAGTATCTGACATGCTCTTGCTGACCAGGGGGTGCCTGCTGCGTGCGTGCAACTACTGGCCAACCACTACGACGGACAGACGGCCACAGTCTGGACAGACAGGATGAGCAGACAGTTTCAGATACAAAGGGACACGAAGCTGGGGGATTCCTTGAGTTCACTATGGTTCAAGTGTGTAGCAGAACATCTTGCGCGCAACCTCAAGCGACGGTGGTCCTCGAATCGGATTGGGCTACAGCTACTTCAAAGGTAATCGTGACTTACCAATTTGCGTTTTGCGGACGACATCAGTGAGATTGTTGGGCCGATGTAGCACATCATTTGCATGATGGAGGATCGTTGCAGAGGGGCCAGGGTTCGCACTGCACCCAGACAGAACGAAGTCTGTTCACAATTGATACCGCAAGTCTCGCACACAAAAAAAAACAGCAGGGTACTTGTCAACGGAATGTCGATCGAGGTGTTGCGTCCGTGCAAATCCACGAATCTGGGAGAACACATAAAAGCAAGTTAATCTCACGCGGCAGACCTTGAGAACCGGATGGCGACGGCACGGAACAGATGTTGTGCAGTACGGCAGGAGTTGACGGGGAAACATTTTTCAATCAGCGAGCGAATTTAGTTATTTCATGAGGCGGTATGTGCTGAGTTGACGGGGAAGCATTTTTCTATCAACGAGCGAGTCTGGCTATTTCATGAGGCGGTATCTCCAACTGTGTTGTATGGCTCTGGAGTGTGGACTATGACAGTGGGAATGCCGAGATCAGCACATCGACCTTGTAACGCAACTCATCGGCAGCGACGGCTTGGAACCACGGGTGGGATGTGGATTGCATGGGGCGGTCTGGCAAGAAAGCCGAGGAGACGCTTGGGCGACTGCAGATCGACGGATCGATATCCGTACAGTGATAAAAAATTAAGATGGATTGAGACAGTCTACCTTCGGGAGCACACGAAGGGACACGACAGGCTTTGCAGCGTGACCCACGGCAAGACCCCATGTGAGGTGCGCGTCGGCGACTGGTCCACCTGACGAGGAGGTGGCATGATGACATCCGACAGCATGCTGGACCGAATGGGATGTGCATGGCCCCATATTGGTTGGCGTGCAGGGGGTTCCCGAGCCAACGTGTGCAGAGCGGTGTGTGCCCGCTCTTGTTAGATAGTTGTGCGTTGTCGCTCTCTACTGTTTCACATATGTATGTATGTATATATATATATATATATGTAGATGTATATATGTATATATATATATATGACGGCGTCATTACGTACGCGTTGACCCTCCCAGCTTCGCACATGGGGCGCCCCAGAAAGAGCCTCGCCTCCCAGGGCCGGCGCAGGTGCCCATCCCTCCTCCGGCGGAGGACGGCGGACGGGCGGCGGAGGGTGGCGGAGGTAGAAACCGAGGCCACCTCCACCGGCGGCAGCAGGCGAAGATTTCGGCGGAAGCCCGCGGAAGCAACAAGTCGACCTCCAGGAAGATGACAACTTTAGGGGGCCGCGTGCGAACCCTACCCCTACCCCCCACGATTTCTGAGGGGGAGGGTGGGGTTTACTTCGCTCGGGAGCTGCGGAATGGAGTGAACCCCACCCTCCCCCTCAGAAATCGTGGGGGGTAGGGGTAGGGTTCGCATGTGGCCCCTAAACTTTTTTGGGGTTCAGGGTTTCCGGAGTTGGCCACGCGCTTCGCGTGCCCAGGGCCGCGGCGCGCCACTTGCGACCGCCCTTTGCCGGCGACGGCGGCAGGCCCGAGCTCCGCGTGCCGAGGCCCCGCTCCGCCTGCTCTCCCGCATCTGGGGAGCGCGCGGCGTGCCCCGCGGGCCGTGGCGCGCGGCACGCGCGCCGCCGCGAGTCCATCCGGGCGGGTCTGGTCGGGCGCGCGTTGTTCTCCTCGAGCGCCCTCCGCCCTGCGCCGGCTCCCTCATATTTTTTGTTCCCTTGCTCCCGCCTCCTCCTCGCCTGCTCCTGCGCCTCCCGCTGCTGCTGCTGCCCCCTCCCCATTTCCCTTTGTCCCGGCTCCCCCTGCTCTTCCTCTTCCGCCTTCGCTGCCTCCTGTTCCCCCGCATCAGCCCTCCCTTGCCCTCGCTGCCTCCCCCTGCCCTCCACCCATCCGTGGTCTTCCGCTCCTGCCAGTCACCTCTGCCCCTCTCTCACCTCCTCTCCCCCATCCCCCACTCCCAATCCCCTGCAACGTTCCCCATCCAGGACAGGCTCAGCAGGGCCAGTCCATCATCGTGTTCGTCGGTTTCTTCTTTCTCGTGGGCTTGCCGTTGTTCTTCATCCTCCGGGGCGGGCAACCATTTGCGTTCTGTGCAGAGGTGATGTGGAGAGGACCCACAGAAGAGAGAAGCATGACGGGACGAAGAGAGGAGATAAGGATGTCGCATTTGACTGCGCAAGCGTGAAAAGAAGTGGAAGGAGGTCGCCGAGGAGGAAGATGAGAACTCAGAAGGAAGGCCGGGGAAACATTCGCCCATATGCAGCATCAATGCATGCAGCAGGCCATTCCAGCAGTGTTTGAGTATTGTATGCGTCGTGCAATCTACTCGTTTCGTTTCCCTTTGCTATGACTTGTTTTTGTTCGTCTCTCTCTCTCTCTCTCTCCGAAGTTTCATTTTTTGGTCGGACCAAGCATCGATTCCAATAATGAGGAGGTGGGTATGGGTCGCCGAGGAGGACTGGCGAGAGCTGCAGAAGAAAGACTAGAGAAGGGTACGACCACGCGCAGCATCAAGTCATGCAGCAGCATTCCAGCAGCGCTGAAAGACGATGCGCGTCGTGTAAGCTATTTCTTTTTGTTCCCCATATTGAAAGGATGGGGTTCTTGCTATTACTCCGACCGCGCCAACTCCCACACACCCCTCCCTCCTCATGTTCCTCCTCCTTCTCCTCGTGCTATGTTATTGTATGCCATGTTCTGGTATGCTATGTTATGTTCCGCTATGTCATACCATGTGATAGTATGTCATGATGTGCTGTCTTGCGAAATGGTTTGGTATGCTGCTCTGTGGTATAGCATGTGATGTTATGCTATGCTGTTAGGATAGTATCGGCGATGCTATGCAGTGGTAAAGCATGTCGTGTTATGGTATGCTGCGTTATGCCATGCTATGTCGTGCTGGGATGATGATGATGCTGAATATGCTGCTGCTGATGATGATGAAGATGATGATGCTGCTGATGATGACGATGACGATGACGATGACGATGACGATGATGATGATGATGATGATGATGATGATGATGATGATGATGATGATGATGATGATGTTGATGATGATGATGATGATGATGATGATGATGATGATGATGATGATGATGATGATGATGATGATTATGATGGTGGCGGACTAAAACCTGAGGATGTCTCGAGCGAGTCGCGGGATTCAGCACCCTCAAGGGGGAGCCGCCAGGGGGTATTGCACTCCTCCGTTCGCGCCAAACTGGCGGGGATGTCTCGAGCGGTTCGCCTTGGTTGTGGCCCAACATCCTCCGCTCTCGGAGCAGAGCTTGAGGATGGCTCGATCGAGGCGCTGGTTCCCGCACGCAAGGGGGGCCAGATGTTGAGGACGTGTCGAGTGGGTTGTTTCTTTCTTGGTGGGCAGATTCGTCTGCGTTTAAAGCAGGGCGCACCCACTTAAGGCGAGGGTGAGGCGTTGGTTTCAACACCCCAAGGGGCCCAGAGGGCGAGGATGCTTCAGACTCACATCTGCTCAAACCCACTCGTGATCGCACTCACTCCTACTCAAACTCGTACTCATCATACGCATGCTCAGACTCATTCACACTTGGACTAACGCACACTCAAGTTCACTCGTTCTTAGACCCATCCACACTCCGAACCGCTCGTAGTCAGCCTCACTCGTACCCAGGCCCACTCAGACTCAGATTCATATTCAGAATACTCATACTCAGATTGCTCACGGTCGGATTACTCACATTCAGAATCACTCACACTCAGACCGCCTCCTAACACCCCGGGTGGTTCAGATTGCGAGGGTGCCTTGATGGTCATGATCGTGGTGAGCATTCTTATTCCGACCGAGCCAACGCCCTCACACACAAACACACACACACACACACGCCCCTCCTCCTCCTCCTCCTCCTCCTCCTCCTCCTCCTCCTCCTCCTCCTCAGGTCATGTTATGGTGTCTTATGTTGTGGTATGGCACGGTTGGCTGTATGTGCTGAGTCATGGTATGTTCCATTATTGTATGTTAATGCTATAGTATGGTATGCAATGTTCGACTCGTGCCAAAATGGCGGGGATGTCTCGAGCGGTTCGCTTGTTTCGTGGCGCAACACCCTCCGCTTTCGGAGCTGAGTTTGAGGATGTCTTGAGCGAGGCGATGATTTTCGCCCCCAAGAGGGCCCATATGTTGAGGATGTCTCGATGGGCTTGCCTGTTTGGGTGGCCAGACTCGTGGACACAGATCCCCCCCAGGATGCGACAGGAGGCTCCAGCAGGCTCCAGGAGGCCCAAGGAGACCACAGGAGGCACCAGGAGGCCACAGGAAGGCCCAAGAGGCCACAGGATGCTCCAAGAGGCTCCAGGATGCCGCAGGAAGCCCCAGGAGGCCTCAGGAGGCCTCAGGAGTCCACAGGAGGCCACATGAGGCCCCAGGAGGCAAGAAGAAACGCCAGGAGGCACCAGGGGGCCACAGGAAACGTCAGGAGGCACCAGGAGGCCACAGGAGCAGGAGGCCTCAGAAGGCCACAGGAGTGGCTCCAGTCCCATGTTTTTAGTTCGCTCTTATAAAGTGGACCTCACCTGGAGTTTTGATCCTTAGTGTGTTACCCATGTTTCTGAAGATTGTCCTTCTCTTGTGTGCCAGATCCTAAGTGTTTTACGTACGTTCCTGCATATTGGGCCGGCCCATATTGGGCCTCCCCTGGGGACGAGTCTTTGGTGTTTTACGTTTGTTCCTATATTTTGCCCTTGTGGTTCCACTCCGCAGTGTTTTCTGTACGTCTGTTCGTAAAGATTGTGCCTCTCTCTGCTGGGACACGAATCCTCCCCAGGAGGCCACATGAGGCCCAGGGTGCCTCAGGAGGCCAGAGGAGCCCCAAGAGGCCCCAGGAGGCCTCAAGAAACTCCAGGAGGCCCCAGGAAGCCCCAGGAGGTTTCGGGACGCCCCAGGAGGCCCGAGGCTCATGCGCGGAGTCGCGCTCGTGCTACCGAGACTGATTCACATTCCAGCTCATCCACCCCCAGATCGTCAATACCCAAGCCCGTTTACATTCGAAAGCTCCTGCGCCCAGACACGGCGGACAGGCCCATGCTCACAGATGAACGTTAGGGGGGGGCCCCGTGCCTTGTGGTCGGACCCAGCGTCGTTTCGCCGGCGCCCTCACGCCCCCTGGTCGTTCCTCCGGGGTGCTGCTGGGCAGGACGAGGAGGCGGGGGAGGAAGAGGAACGGCAGGAGGGGATCTTGCTCGGTCTGCGGCACTCGGGTGCCCGACACCGGCTCGATGCCTTCGAGGGGGCCTCGCTTCCGCCGTCGCCAGGTGGGAACAGGTGACGTGCTGAGCCTGGTGGCGGCCACATTCAGATCCTCTCCAGCCCCGCACAAGCGATGCCAGTGCTTGTAGATTTTCTTGCGTGCCCTCGCTCTCAGGAGCGTTCGTGGCGCAGCAGCGGTACGTTTCAAGTATTGCCCCTCCCACTCCCCAGTCAGCCTGTCCGCCCCCTTGGGCTGCCCTGCTTCGATTGTTGTATCGTCCCCAGCGTCTTTCCTCATCTTCGAGGTACAGGCTTTTCGGTGTCATCCCTGTGATGTAGTCGTAGCGCGACTCTTGATTACATAATGTAGTTGAGTACGGGTAAGGTGGGACAGTGCCAGGGTCAAGCTGTTAAATAGTTTGCGTGGACTGCGGCAGAATTGCCCCGTCAAAAGCAGTCAAGCGCGGGCGCGTGAAGGCACGCGTGCATGGGAGATGTATGCGTGAACGTGTGCACAGACAGCTCCACTGTGGTGACGCTTGTGTGTTGGCTTGGTGCCCCGTCCGTACCACGGCGTTGCCACAGTGCCAAATCACTGGGGTCCGGTGGTCACCAAATCCTCCTCCTCCTCCTCCTCCTCCTCCTCCTCCTCCTCTTCCTGCTCCTTATCCTCATCACCCTGCTCCTTGTCCTGCTCCTCCTCCTCCTCCTCCTCCTCCTCCTCCTCCTCCTCCTCCTCCTCCTCCTCCTCCTCCTCCTCCTCCTCCTCCTCCCCCTCGTCCTCCTCGTCCTCCTCGTCCTCCTCGTCCTCCTCGTCCCCTGTCGGGCATCATTGTGAGCCTACCCGTGCTCCGTCCACTCTGCCTCTGTCGTCCTCTCGTCTTGTTCCGACCCCTGGTCTACAGCGGCCCAGCCCTCTGCACGTGCGTGTGCCGTCGACTGCGGCTCGCGCCAGAGAGGGCCCCCACGCCGAGGCTGCGCGCCGCACCGAAAAAAGGAGAGCGCCGCCGCGGGCCTCTCTCCAGAGTCCGGCGATCGCAAACATGGATCAAGGGGGCGTGGATTGGCGACGGGTCCCGCTTCCATGGGAAGTCCGCGGATTTCCGCCGCCGAGCGAGGCGGCGCCGGCCGCGTTGTGGGGAAGGGCACCTCCCCCGATGCATGGATCTCGCGACCGCGCGCCAAGTCCACGGGTCGCTAATCCATGCTTGCGCGCCCGCGACAGAGGGCACCACCTGCACACCTGCACCGATCCCTGGCCAGGCCGATCTGGAGCCCAGGACTGGCGCAGTTGCCTCCCTCTTGGCATCGCTCGGACGCGTGCATTTTTCCTTCGGCGAGGACAATCGAGGAGCATCCTTGATCATTTGGCTAAAAGACCACGCACGAAACCGGAAAAAGCACAGGAATGGACGTCCGAGCGATGGCGAGCTCTGCCCAGGTCAGGAGGGCGCAATTCACTCATCTGGGGACCAGGAGGATACTGGCCAGGATCGGTGTAGGTTTAAGTCGGGCCTGTCGATCGATCTACAGGAGGAATGTTCAAACATACAACCCGCTGGATTAAAAAGTGGAGACCGCGGGGTCGAGGAAGACACGGTTGGCCTCCCGTTAGGCCACGGGGCCCCAGGCCAATGTTGGACCCAGGGCCGAGTCGGGAATTTCAGATGCATCTCTCACCACTTTTAATATTATAACGGCCAAATGGGGTCAGCGTCTGAAAATGTGATTCCGCTTGAGACTCCCACCAAACAAAAATTCAGATCGCCTTCAAGGGCGATCTGAAAATTTACCGCGGCATCTGAAAGTGGCGACTTCGCGTGGGACTTACGCAGAAAAGAATCAGATTCATCTTCATACCGCTTGAGAGCGGCGACATCGCTTAAGAATTCCTCGCAGGGTATTTTCCGACCGCTTTTCACACCGCCAAAGAGTGGCGATTTCGTTTGGGCTGTCCTAACAACCGCGCGTCTCGTCCACCCCTTCGGTGCTGTTCCTCCGTTCGGGTCACGACTCTGAGTGGGAGTTATTTGGGATCGATCGAAGGTCGAAGCTGGATTGTTGTTTCGATGGGCGAAGACCCAGGGGTTGTTCCCTGCCATAGTCCCGATCACCACTTTTTGATCCAGGGGGTGGTTACAAAAAACGCTCGGTGCGGGCAGTTCCCAGCTTTCCGATGCGTGCGCTTGTGTGGAGCGTGGACAAAACATGTAAAAGAGATGTGATTCAGCGCGCTGGCGGCGGTCATACCAAACAAACGCTCAGCGTGGACAGTCTCCAGCGTTCCGATGCGCGCCCTAGTGTGGAATGTGGACAAAACATGTAAAAGAGATGTGATTCAGCGCGCTGGCGGCTCGGTGTGGGCAGTCTCCAGCTTTCCGATGCGTGCGCTTGTGTGGAGCGTGGACAAAACATGTAAAAGAGATGTGATTCAGCGCGCTGGCGGCGGTCATTACCAAAAAATGCTCGGCGTGGGCAGTCTCCAGCGTTCCGATGCGCGCGTTAGTGTGGAGCGTGGACAAAACATGCAAAAGAGACTTGATTCAGCGCGCTGGTGGCGGCCCACTTGTCTGGGACGATTTGTGGAAGTCTTTTTTGGCTATTGTCGAGAATGTTTTTTGAGTATTTTGCATGCTTCCTTGAAAATCCGCCTGTAGGGGGACATGCCCGATCTGAGTGTAAGTGTATGGTTCCGAAAAAGGGAAAGAAGCCATGAACATAAACTGTTTGGCGCTCCGCGCGGGTTTCTTGGATCCGCGCTGGGCCCTCCCCGCGGCGCCTCCGGCGCCGCCTTTGGCGCGCTCCGCGCGCTGGGGAGGGGGTCCACCGCAGATCCAAGAAATCCGCGCGGAACGCCATGGGTTTATGTTTATGTCGTTGTTTCTCTTCTTCTTATTATTGTTATGTTTCTTCTTCTTCGTAGTATTATTATTCTTATTATTTTCTTATTCTTATTTCCCAACCATCCTGTGGTGTTGGGTCCTCGTTTTGAAGAGACGGTGCCCGCGTCCTCTCCTCCTCTCCTCCTCCTCCCCCTCCTCCCCCTCCTTGCCTCTGCTCTCGGCACACCTCTCACGCGTTTCGTAGCCCCATAGGGAGCTCCACCGAAGGCCCCAGTGGGGGTGTCCACATGCGGTTCCCCCACCCAGGGCAGCGTTTCGTGGCCCCATAGGGAGCTCCACCGAAGGCCCCAGTGGGGGTGTCCACATGCGGTTCCCCCACCCAGGGCAGCGTTTCGTGGCCCCATAGGGAGCTCCACCGAAGGCCCCAGTGGGGGTGTCCACATGCGGTTCCCCCACCCAGGGCAGCGTTTCGTGCCCCATAGGGAGCTCCACCGAAGGCCCCAGTGGGGGTGTCCGCATGCGGTTCCCCCACCCAGGGCAGCGTTTCGTAGCCCCATAGGGAGCTCCACCGAAGGCCCCAGTGGGGGTGTCCACATGCGGTTCCCCCACCCAGGGCAGCGTTTCGTGGCCCCATAGGGAGCTCCACCGAAGGCCCCAGTGGGGGTGTTCGCATGCGGTTCCCCCACCCAGGGCAGCGTTTCGTAGCCCCATAGGGAGCTCCACCGAAGGCCCCAGTGGGGGTGTTCGCATGCGGTTCCCCCACCCAGGGCAGCGTTTCGTGGCCCCATAGGGAGCTCCACCGAAGGCCCCAGTGGGGGTGTTCGCATGCGGTTCCCCCACCCAGGGCAGCGTTTCGTGGCCCCATAGGGAGCTCCACCGAAGGCCCCAGTGGGGTGTTCACATGCGGTTCCCCCACCCAGGGCAGCGTTTCGTGGCCCCATAGGGAGCTCCACCGAAGGCCCATGCGGTTCCCCCACCCAGGGCATAGGGAGCTCACCGAAGGCCCCAGACATGCGGTTCCCCCACCCAGGGCAGCGTTTCCACCATCCCCCCACCCAGGGCAAGGAGGGAGCTCCACCGAAGGCCCCAGTGGGGGTGTCCACATGCGGTTCCCCCACCCAGGGCAGCGTTTCGTGGCCCCATAGGGAGCTCCACCGAAGGCCCCAGTGGGGTGTCCGCATGCGGTTCCCCCACCCAGGGCAGCGTTTCGTGGCCCCATAGGGAGCTCCACCGAAGGCCCCAGTGGGGGTGTTCGCATGCGGTTCCCCCACCCAGGGCAGCGTTTCGTGGCCCCATAGGGAGCTCCACCGAAGGCCCCAGTGGGGGTGTTCGCATGCGGTTCCCCCACCCAGGGCAGCGTTTCGTGGCCCCATATAGGGAGCTCCACCGAAGGCCCCAGTGGGGGTGTTCGCATGCGGGGAGCTCCACCGAAGCCCCAGTTTCGCATGCGGTTCCCCCACCCAGGGCAGCGTTTCGTGGCCCCATAGGGAGCTCCACCGAAGGCCCCAGTGGGGGTGTTCGCATGCGGTTCCCCCACCCAGGGCAGCGTTTCGTGGCCCCATAGGGAGCTCCACCGAAGGCCCCAGTGGGGGTGTCTCGCATGCGGTTCCCCCACCCAGGGCAGCGTTTCGTGGCCCCATAGGGAGCTCCACCGGAGGCCCCAGTGGCTGCCCTCGCATGCGGTTCCCCCACCCAGGGCAGCGCTTCGTGGCCCCATGGGGAGCTCCACCGAAAGCCCCCGTGGCGCAGTTCGCATGCGCTTCCCCCACCCAGGGCAGCGTTTCGTGGCACCATAGGGAGCTCCACCGAAGGCCCCAGTGGCGCAGTTCGCATGCGGTTCCCCCACCCAGGGCAGCGTTTCGTAGCCCCATAGGGAGCTCCACCGAAGGCCCGCCCCGGTGGCGCAGTCCGCATGCGGTTCCCCCTATCCAAGGCAGCGCTTCGTGGCCCCATATGGAGCCCCACCGAAAGCGGCACCCACAACGCGTTACCAACAATTGCTTATGGTTGGGTCTTTCGCCAGGATAATTTTTACTCGTATTCTTCTTCTTATTATTAGTAGTCGTAGTAGTAGTAGTAGTAGTAGTAGTAGTAGTAGTAGTAGTAGTAGTAGTAGTAGTAGTAGTAGTAGTAGTAGTAGTAGTAGTAGTAGTAGTAGTAGTAGTAGTAGTAGTAGTAGTAGTAGTAGTAGTAGTAGTAGTAGTAGTAGTAGTAGTAGTAGTAGTAGTAGTAGTAGTAGTAGTAGTAGTAGTAGTAGTAGTAGTAGTAGTAGTAGTAGTAGTAGTAGTAGTAGTAGTAGTAGTAGTAGTAGTAGTAGTAGTAGTAGTAGTAGTAGTGGTAGTAGTAGTAGTAGTAGTAGTAGTAGTAGTAGTAGTAGTAGTATGCGTATATATATATATACTCTTGTTATTCCTATGTTTTTTTTCTTCTTCTGGTCCTAATTACCTCTGGTCCTGGCCGCGGCACCCCTCCTCCTCCTCCTCCTCCTCCTCCTCCTCCTCCTCCTCCTCCTCCTGGTCATCCTCCTCCTCCTCCTCCTCCTCCTGGTCCTCCTCCTCCTCCTCTTCCTCCTCGCTCCTCCTCGCTCCTCCTCGCTCCTCCTCCTCCTCCTCCTCCTCCTCCCCTCATCCTCATCCTCCTCCTCCTCCTCCTCTCCTCATCCTCCTCATCCTTCTCCTCGCTCCTCCACCTCCTCGCTCCTCCTCCTCCTTCTCCTCCTCCTCCTCGCTCCTCTTCCTCCTCGCTTCTCGCTACTCTTCCTCTTGCTGCTGCTCCTCCTCCTCCTCCTCCTCTTCCTCCTCCTCCTGCTCCTCCTCCTCCTCCTCCTCCTCCTCCTCCTCCTCCTCCTCCCTACTCCTTCCTCCTCTCTCCTCAAGGGGTGGCAGGCTCGCCAGGGGCGACAAGGCCAGAGAGGCATGCGGTCATCCTCGCGCCAGCGGCATGCGGTCATCCTCGATGTATGCCCCGAGCCCGACTCTCACTTGGGTGCCGCCCGCCCGGAGCGCGTGGTCATCCTCCTCCTCCTCCTCCTCCTCCTCCTCATCCCCCCCTTCTCCTCCTCCTCCTCCTCCTCCTCCTCCTCCTCCTCCCTCCTCCTCCTCCTGCTCCTCCTCCTCTCCTTCTCTTCCTCCTCCTCCTCCTCCTCCTCCTCCTCCTCCTCCTCCTTCTGCTCCTTTCCTCCTCTCCTTCTCTTCCTCCTCCTCCTCCTCCTCCTCCTCCTCCTCCTCCTCCTTCTGGCATGCCGTGGTCCGCCGGGCGCCGTGTGCGGGCGTGCCCGGCAGCAGGCCGCGCAGCGGCTAGGTCGGGCATGTCCCCCTACAGGCGGATTTTGTGCGAAAAATAAGAATTACTCCGACGGAAGGGCCCCACATGAGAATCCTCTGGGCGAATCTGGAAAAAGCGCTCACCGTCGTCCTCGTGGTTGGTGAGGCGTCCTGGCTGTCTCTTCTGCGTATATTTCTTCTCGCCCTGGCGCGGGCCCTCCCCCCGCTCCCTACGTTGCCCCCGACCTCGCCTCCTGTTTTTTTTTCGCGCCCCACCACCTCCTCGCCTTTCCATTGCATGAGCGCGCATGTCGGTTTTCCTCGGCGCCGTCGCCGCCTCGGCCAGCACAGCACAGCGGGAATAGCGCTTTGGGAACACGACGAACACAAAGTGGCGTACAGTTGGCTCCGGACATTCAGAATGTGGCCCGGGAGTGGTGTTCTGGGAACACGAAGAACACGAAGTGGCCTACAGTTGGCGCCGGGCATTCAAAATGTGGCCCGGGCATGGTGTTCTGGGGGCACGAAGAACACGAAGTGGTCTACACTTGGCTCCGGGCATTCAAAATGTGGCCTGGGAATGGCGTTCTGGCAGCGCGAGAGCCCAAAAGTGGCGACAGTTATAGGAATTGGATGACCCGCTCGGATTAGTAACATGATCCGCGGGCCCCATAGGGAGTGGACTCTCGCTTGAGACTTCCTCGCAATTCACTCACAGACGAAGCCCAAGGCGAGTGAGTGAGTGAGTGACTGACTGACTGACTGACTGGTGATGATGATGATCATCACATTCTCTCACGCGCACTCATCATCATCATCTTCATATGTGAGTTCATGAGCGTGTGAGTGAGTGAGTGCTGGTGAGTGAGTGAGTGAGTGAGTGAGTGAGTGAGTGAGTGAGTGAGCTAGTGAGTGAGTGAGTGAGCGCACGAAGACAGAAGAGGAGAGGGGGTGAGGTGAGGAGGTTCCTGCGCGGGGTGTCCAGAGAAAACAAGAACCCCACTTTGAATGTGGGGAATTACCCCCCACTGTCCTCCCCAAATGCTAAAAAATCCCAAAAGTTGTCCCCAGATTATCTCTTGATTATTTTTGGACTTCCCCCTGCTGAGGGACAGTCCCGACCTAGCGCTGCGCGGCCTAGCCCCGCCGCTGGCCTCTCAGATCCAGGCCTCCTCGATGGGATCGGAGCGGATGGGGTCGGAGGATCGCGCCGCACCGCCGATGCAGCTCGATGTGGAGCCCGACTTCCTTCAGGAGGGAACAAAAACAGACACAATGAATCGTCGATTCCCCAGAAAATATGGGAGGATATGGGAAGTTGGGGGAAGACAAAAACCCAGAAGCTATGGGAAAATATGGGGTATCTGGTTATTTGTATATATTTATTTGTGTGTCCCAGTCCCCCTTTATTCCTTCACGTCGAATTTGCTGATGCATCGTCCACGTCGACGATACATCGCCGGCGCATCGCCGATGCATCGCCGACGTATCGGCGTTGCGGCGTGAGCCCCCGACCCCATCTACTCCGACCCCATCTAGGAGGTCTCCGTCACATCTGAGGACCGGCCAGGGACTGGTCGGGCACGCGCGCTCCCTGCTCCAGAGGTCGCGGCTCTCGGTCGATGTCGTCGCTTGTCGTGGCTCCCTCGGGGAAGTCGCCCGGCGTGCCTGCCCCGCCGCTGGCTTCCTCGGCTCTGAGGACCGGCCAGGGACTGGTCGGGCACGCACGCCCGCTGTGCCACAGGCTGCTGCTCTCGGTGGACTGTGGCTTGTCTTGGCTCCCTCGGGGAAGTCACCCCTGGCATGCCTGCGCGATGAATAACTAATGCCAGGAGGGAAAAGAAACAGACACAATTAATCGTCGATTCCCCAGAAATATGGGGAAATATGGGAAGTGGGGGGGAAAACAAAAACCCAGAACATATAAGAAAATATGGGGAACCTTTTTATGTGTGTGCATTTATTTGTGTGTCCTGGGGCCTCTTCATAATGGTCCGTGGGATACACAGCAGGGCCGCGCCGTGTCCACTGTCGCTGCCGCGCGAATCCTTCACACCGCACTCGGGCACTTGCCCGGGTCGGGTGTTCCTGGAAGTGCCCCCAGCCCGAGGTGCCCCCAGCGTCTCGCCCCACTCTGGAGCCCCTTGGGGGCGCTCCGGGCCTCGTAAGGGGGTGCTCTGCCCTGACCTTCCAGAGAGCTATTTTTGAGCACTGGGGGCCAGAGAATAAAAAAAACGAAACGAAACAGCCTAAAACCAAGACATAGAATAGCTCTGGGATAGGTTTTTAGGTCGGGTGCTATTTTTTAGCCCTCCTGGAAGGTCAGGGTGGAGGCCGTGGGGGCCTCCTGCACCTGGGGCCAGGGGCACTTCTGGCAACACCCGACTGGGGGAGGGGGCGGCGATGGGGTGTGCTGGGAGGCGCCCAGTGCGGACCATGGAGTGCTCTGTATGGTACGATGCTCTTTCGGGAACAGGCCAGGACGTGGTCAAGTAATTACTTGAGCGCATGTTGGGCTCGATCTCATCATCACGATGCCAATCTTAGGGATTCCCTTATTTTTGAGGGCGCATCCCTAAGATTGTCATCGTTTTTTAGCGTGACAATCTTAGGGATAGGGATAGGTTCGAGGCTGGTAAGAGAGGCCGAGTAATTAGAATATCAGGCAAAACGAGCAGGGGGTCACGCACATAAGGCAGGGTGTGGTCGGCCTGCTGTGGTGGTAGCTCCGCAGAGTCCGCCGTCCTCTGTATGCAAAAGGCTCTGAGCACACGTGAAGAGACTGCTACGGGATTCGGATCATGTGGCAACTGTGTGCCACACGCGCTGAGCAGCGGCGCAAAGCGCCAAGGCCCAACAGCCAAGTGCGGAACGCGAACGGCCCAAACACCAGCCAGCGGCGTGCCACCCGTGTCGATGACAGCCAGTCGTGAAGGAAAGTCCGTATGTGAATCATAGGTTATGCCGGGTGCCGCGACCTCCCGCCATATCCTGATCTTCACGGGACCCGAGTAATCTGTGCAATAGTTCGCAAGTGATGTGAACATTCGAATGAGTTGCGCCTTATTGTGGCGAGCTTCATCATTATGGAAGATATGTAAGATATTGCGAAGATCGCAAACGCAGGCAAGGACGGGCCGACAGAAGACGGGCCGACAAGGCACGCGAGGCAAGCCGAGGCGAAGCCGAGAGGAAGACGAACCAGGAGAAGCAGAGGAGAGGAAGAAGAGAGACACGTGACAAGACAAGGACCGACCAGGCCAACGGATGGAACGGGAGGGGAAGGAGAGAGAGGGGGGGCGACAAGTTGAGGATAACCAAGAAGACATCACACCAAGGGATAGGCAATGTACACGGAGAGGAAAGAGGAAGGGAGCCGAGGAAGAGCAAAGCAGCTCAGGTCTGAGGACACGCATGTGCGATTCGCCATGGCCTCTTCGTCGCATCGGTCAGACAATCGCCTCTCTCTGCACACGTGTTCGTTTTCGGATTCGTTGTTTTCCCGATCGGCGCGGGCCCTCGCGCCCCCCCGATGGAGTAGCTCTTGGCCGTTTGGGGCGCCTGCTCCAAGCAGGAGTACGGCCCCCCGTAGGATTCCCCACGGGAGCACTGTTCCAAACAGTCGCACTAAGCAGAGGTCCAGAACCACACACACTCCTCTCTCCCCGATGACGGAGGCGGAGGCGGAGGAGGAGGAGGAGGAGGAGGAGGAGGAGGAGAAGCGGACTCCACCTCCTTCCGCTCAATGCCGAAACGACGAGCAACAGAAGACGTTCACACCATATCCCGGAGGCGAGAGGCCAGGAGGGCGCGCAGGGAGCTCTCGACGTGGAGTTCCTTTGCGGTCACTGCTCGTCCAGCCACTCTCAGGAGGGAAAGAAACACACAGACACCATTAATCGTCGGCTCCCAGGAAGATATGTGGAAATATGGGAAGTGGGAGGAAAGACACGAACCCAGAACATATGGGAATATATGGGGAATCCTGTTAGTTGTTTGTATTTTTTGTGTGTCCCAGGGCCTCTTCACACTCGCGCTCCAGGTCCCCCTTCGGCGCAATGCCCCGCAGCTGGTCCCCTCCTGGCTGTTTGAGCAGAACCGACATACCGATGTGCTTTAAGAGCTGGTTGGTTTGTGCTGCCCTGCTTGGAGTTCACAACCAGTTTCTTGTCATGTCATCGCGCGTGCGGGCTTTCTCCAGGTAGGAGTACTGCACCTCTGCGGCGACTTTCTGGCAGGTCTGAAGGCGGGGGCGCTTCGTCACCGAGTCGGCGCAATGCTTCTCCACGATCGCCAGCCGCTCTTTCGCGGTCTCTCCAGCTGCCCTGAGCTTCTCCAGGGCGGTTTTGCACATCGCGTTCCAAGCGTGAACGTTCGGAAGCCCCACGAGCTTGGTGACCTCTCTGGATTGTGTGCCTCTCTCCCGCAGTTCCTTCGCCTTCTGTTCGAAGCCTGTCGTGGCTTGGCGCATTGACGAACTGAACGACGAACCTGTCCTGAGCCGGAGGGCCATCAGAAGGATTGCCTGGAGAGCCCTGTGCTGCTGGAGCGAGGATAAGTAAGCCTTCGCAAAAAGCGTGAGAAGTTTTTGGTTGCGCTTGTACATTGCGACCATGATTCTAGTGTTGTGGAGGACGATCAATGGAGAGGAAGCATGTTGCCAATTAATTTTCAGATGTCTGAAACATGTTTCAAACATGTTTTGAATATGTAGAAACATGTTTAGAGCATGTTTTACACAGTTTAAACACATTGTTGATTCAATGATCGGATTTTTAGGGCGTCCATTGTCGTGGCATCCGCAATTCTAGCGGCGGCTCGACTGTCTGCTTGGGCCGACCTGCCCCCGGCGCCCAGCTCGATCCCCAGGTCCGTGGCCGTGCTCGGAGTAGATCGGTGCTACAAGTTCCCAGTGCCCCTCGAAGGAAACGTGCTGACGGAGATGTATGTGGTAAGAGATGAGGTCATCACATTGGGAATCCCACAAAGGACCAGAAAGGTCAGAGACAGGGATGGGGGGAGCAGGGAAAAGAGACGCAGCAAGATAGCAACGACCATAGTAGGAAGAACTACGAACACGACGAACAGCCGGATTCCGACTCTTGAATATGGAGGCGCACCACGGGCAGACGTTCGTCTTAACCAACGAAACCAAGCTATGCCTGTCCGGGTGGTCCCCCGCATTCCTTCGATGGGTAACCAAGGCCGCCTTGGACGAGAACTCCGCCCCGCAGACGGCACCATCCAGGATCGCTTCGCAATCCGCAAACAACGGCACGGCCGGAAGATGAAGGGGGAGCACCCAACCAAGGGAAGGACCGAGACAGTCAGGTATCGGCGCTTCACATCAGAAACATTGATAGCACAAAATGCTTCAGCCAAATCGTGCTCGCCCAAAACAAACGGTCAGCAAATGATGGACTCAGCAACCCAAGCACCATCATCAACGTCACGCAATCAATCGATGTCACGTATCAGCTGGCGCATCCAAGGGTGCGTAGGTCCGTTCAAATCAGATGACACTTGCATGTTCATTGAAACAAACTTCAAGAGGCAACACAGAACACATGGCAGACAAAAACTGAAAACGGAGGTTCGTTCTGCGGAGAATATGTTGGAACCAGCGCAGGCGAGCAACTCGGAGTTCCGCCTCAATGGTCGTAAGCCCAATGCCACTCAACACCTGAGTGTTGTCCCAACTCTTGTGTTCAATCGAAACTGTTTCATTCGCATGGGCAACTTCTGCCTTCTCGCACGCCTGGCCACGGAGGAGCTTGCGGCCCAGGGTGGCCAGAAACGGGGTCAGCCGTTTGTGGTCAGTGCCAGGCAAGACAACAGCAATGAGGCCAGATTCAAGCAGAGAGCTGTCAACAGCATGGAACATGAGAAGCTTGAACTGGAAAGAACATGGGCCATTCCACACTTCTCGAAACGAGAACCATGCCTTCCAGGCAGCAGAGATCCTCCAGTTGATCTTCCCCTTGGTCAAACCTCGATAGTTGATGCGCGGACCCAAATACCGGGCATCAGTGCGGTAAGAGTGGCAGGGTGAATGACCTTGTTGAGCCCCCTTGGAATCTTTGCCATGCAACGACCAAACCGTTTTTCTCTTTTCCGCGATTTTGAACCGCGTCGATGAGACCCAATGTTGTGTCAAGGCACCGAGACGCGCGACGTGATTCAGTGGGCATGCCAGTACAATGGGCACATGTCATACGAGAGGCAACGTCGTCAATGAAAGCAGTATTGGCATTGTTGACACATTACTTTGGGCTGGTGGCATCATGCACAACTAAATGGGCAACTGACTGAAGAGCGCCACGATCATAGCACTCCAAGGGCCCATCCTACACACATGGTTAGCAACAACAGAACCTTGAGGGACTACACCTTCCGCGCGCAGAAGCAACATCCCCTCGTGAGCATGAGATCGACATGAATGCATGAATCTGTGCTGCATTGAAATAGACCAAACGAAGTTGCCGTAGCGAAGGCGAGCACGAATACAATCGTTGTTGACTGACGGGTGAAAGTGTTTGACATCGTACAGCTTCAAGGCAGACGACAACCCACAACAATCACACCGATACCACGTGATAAGTTGGATAAGTATCGCCTCTTCCCGGCGCTTGTGAGGGATGCCATCGTACATGTTAGGTTTGCGTGGGTGCATGTGGTCTTGCTTATCACAAATCATGCCGACAATGAGCTTAGAAGGGTGAGAGAAAGCGTAGACAGTACGATAATATTGGAATGTGCGAGCAGGTTTAAAGTGAGACGCCGCCTTCTTGGGAACCTGAAGCGCCGAACTGGTCAGCAAACGAACAGGTAACGACCGAGTGGCATGGATGACAGCGAGCAACATGGTAACACAACATTGAGCTCCCGATGGGGAAACGAACGTGCCAGGATGCCCAACACCAAGCCCAAGCGTGGTGAGCGTCCGTTGCGGGTTGAGGTCAAACCGCCACATTTCAAGCGGGACCTCGTCGCAAGACAAGTCGTCGCGGTTCCTTACACGATGGGAACGTTTGGCAATGTCAACAACATGTTGCTCAGCATTCGCGTACAACATGCCAGGGTGAGCAGGCATGGCACTTGCCAGAATCTCGCGAGCAATCATTCCTCTGGGTTTTCTCTGGTGTATGAACACGTTGCTGGGGGAAGGCCAATAGTTCACCACCCACCAAACCACCCCAACCCAACCCGAAGGCCCAAATTTATCCTCGATTTCCAGTGGGGGGGGGTCGGGGAACGTCGAAAAAACACATGGTATCCGTACCCCCCCCAACCCGAAATTCGGGTCAAATTTGGGTCTTCGGGTTGGGTTGGGGTGGTCTGGTAGGTAGTCAAATAGTAGGCAGCCCACGATTCCTCCAGCGCCCCTTCCCGGCGAACGTGTTTGCAGTCCTTTGCAGAAGGGAGGTGCCGAGGACAGTACGGCACGCTACGCTCAGCCCGTGGGGGCCGAGTGCTTGCACGGGGCGGCGGTTCTGGTTGTGCCCCCCCGTGCCCGTGTTGGAGCGCTGCGGCCTTCGCTGCCGGTGCATCGCGGCGGGCAGCTCGAAAGCTGCCCTCGGAGGGTGGTGATGCCGTAGACGCGCTAACGGAGTGTTAGCTCACGGTAAAATAGGAAAACCAAGTGCAGGAAGGCGTGGTTCGTGGCCAGACCAGTTGTAGGAACGCGCGGTCCGTGTTTTCCCACCACTCGCTGTGTAGCTTTTGTTCGATACGTTCGCACATCTGAAATGCAGTAAACGGTGTTTCGTGATTTTCTGCATGCTGTTCTGCGTGAGCTCGGTGCCAACATCACCGGTAACCATCATCGCCGTTAGCGCGGCCTTGGTGATGCCATTTCGCCGGAACAGCCCGCAGCTCGCGCCGTCCGCATTGGCCGTCCTCGCATCGCGCTGGCCTGCGATGCCCGAGCACAGCTCTTGCTGACGTGCTGCGCGGTGCAGGAGGGAGGAGGAGGAGGAGGAGGAGGAGGAGGAGGAGGAGGAGGTAGTGCGTTTGACCCAGCACATGCTCCTTTCCTCCTCCTCCCGCCACCGTCTGACATAGGTCACAGTAATGAATGAGCGCGCAGTCGTAAAACATATCATTGAACAAGCCCTGATCTACTGAAGCGAGAAGCGGAGTTACTGAATTGCGCCGCCTTGCAAAACAAGACAAATCATCATTTACTAGACGCAAGAACTGGTCTACTAAATTCAAACATGGATGTTCTAATTCTGGGGCCGTTTTTCTAAATCCCAGATTTTAGACCTGAGTGGTTCGATCATCCCCCCTTCCACGCCTTCTATCCTCCGCCTTCTCCTCCTCCCCCTCACTCAAAGTCAGTCGCCAGACCTTGCCTGGTGCGTTTTGGCACTGGATTTTTCTGGGCGGCTCCAGCCGTTGCGACGAAAACGCCTTCATGTAGGCCCCCAGAAGAAAGGACATGTTACATGTTTGACGTGTCGCATAGATGTGGGTCGCACCGCTTTCGGGCGAGAACGGGCCGCGGAGCAGCAAATCGCGCGCCCGTGAAATGGGCGAAGCAAAAGAGCGGCAAGGCACGAGGATGCGACAGGAGGAGACACGACGAAAAGAAAGCATCCAAGGCATCAGACGTGCGAGCCGAGCCGGCATCTCCTCTCCCCCCTCCCCCCTCTCTCTCGTGGGGGCGGAGCCGGGCGAGCCCAGGACCCGGACGACCAGCTCCAGAGCGTCCCGGAGCGCCCTCGGAGCGCCCTATAGCGCTTCGGAGCGACCCCGCGGCGCCTACGCCCTCGAGCGTCGGTGGATTCAGAAGACGATCTTGGGAGCCTCTTATTGTCAGTTGGCTTGGCCTTCCTGCGCCTCCAGTGGTCCACAGTCGTTTGCTCGCGTCACTGGAGGCCACTGGGGGCTACGGGAGGCCACTGGAGGCCACTGGAGGCCGCGGGGGTGCCACTGGAGGAGACACTGGAGGCGTCTCCAGGCTCGCGGGGGGCCGCTGGGGTCCACTGGTGGCCACTGGAGGAGCCACTGCAGCCACTCAGGTGACTACGAAAGGCTCCCAGGAGCGTTTTCTGAAGGTGGAAATTGTAGATCCTAGCCTGTCCCTGTCTCGTCTTGACTGCCGTCGTTGAGATCCTCAGCCTGATCTTCGGCGCCGCTTGAAGATCTGCACGGTCTGGGAGCTCTTTGGCCGTCCCGAGGCTGCTTCCTCTGCCCTTCTTGCCCCATCTTCTGCTCTCGCCGTGATTCGCTACTGACGCGTCCCGCCGTTAGCCCGACCATTTCTGGGACCGAGCTCACCGCAGACCAGATATCATTATGTCCGGGCCCTGGCTCCGTCTCAGGTTGATGATGTTGGTGTTGATGATGTTCTTGCTGATGTTGATGCTGATGCTGCTTTGCTGATGGCGATGACGATGGTGATGATGGTGATGATGATGATGATGATGATGATGATGATGCTGATGATGATGATGATGATGATGTTGCTGCTGCAGATAATGACGAGGATGATGATGCTGAGGCTGAGACTGAGGCTGGGGCTGGTGATGCTGATGATGATGATGCTGATGATGATGATGCTGATGATGATGATGCTGATGAAGATGATGATGATGATGATGATGATGATGATGATGATGATGATGATGATGATGATGATGATGATGATGATGATGATGATGATGATGATGATGATGATGATGTGATGCGATGTGGTGTGATGTGGTGTGGTGTGGTGTGGTGTAATGTGATGTCATGCGATGTGATGTGATGTGATGTGAAGTTTGTGACGTGGTGATGTGGTGATGTAGTCCTGGCCTCGCCCTCGGGGAAGGCGCGGCGCGGCGCGGCGCCCGCCCAGGCTCTCTTCGAGGGCTGCGACGTGAGGGCCGCGGCGCGGGCGTGGGAGGAGGCGGACGCCTCCGGGCAGGCGAGGGGCCCGGGCACCCCTCCCGCGCCGGGCGGCCGCCAGGGGACCCTCCCCTCCTTCTCCCTCCTCCTCCCCTCCTCCTCCCCCCCCTCCTCCCCTCCTCCTCCTCCTCCTCCTCCCCCCCCTCCCTCCTCCTCCTCCTCCTCCTCCTCTCCTCCTCCTCCTCCTCCCTCTCCTCCCCCTCCTCCCTCCCCTCTCCCCTCCCCCTCCCCTCCCCTCCTCCCCTCCTCCTCCTCCTCCTCCCCTCCTCCCCTCCTCCTCCCCTCCCTCCTCCTCCTCCCTGCCTCCCTGCTGCAGGGGCCGGCCGTGCTCGTGCTCCGCGCAGCGCGCTCTGCGGAGCGCGCGGGGCCGCGCGTTCCCGTGCGCCGACCCCTCGGGGGGAGGAGAGAAGGGCGAGGAGGAAGCGGAGGAGGAGCCGCGGGCCACGAGCCGCGGACAGCTTCTGGAGTCTGTGCTATAGGCTCACGCCGCATCCGCCGACCCCCTCGGGGGGAGGAGAGGGGCGAGGAGGGAGCGGAGGAGGAGCCGCGGGCCACGAGCCGCGAGCAGCCTCTGGATTCTATGCTATAGGCTCACGCCGCCTCCGCCGACCACTCTATGCAAACTGCTGCGCGTCCAGGGCCGATTCCACGAGCCGCGGACAGCTTCCAGATTCTACAGTCAGGGCCCTGAAGAAGGAACCCTTTTCGTTGGGGAGGGGCTCCGTGTTCCTTAAGTGTTTCGCAGCTTGCCCCACGTTTCCCTCAGGTTTCCGGAGGGAAATCGAAGGTTAACTTCTGGAGAAAGGGGGCCTCGTTCCTTATTTAGGGTTCCTTAGGTCAACGCCGCGACTGTATGCTATAGGCTTACGCCGCATCCGCCGACCCCTCTACAAACTGCTGCGCGTCCAGGGCCGCATTCCACGAGGCCTGTCCGATGCCCGGGAGGTTCTTGGGGGCGTCCGGGGACGGCTTCTAGATTCTAGAGGCCTCTGAGATGGGGTCCGAGCAGGTGGGGTCGGAGGATCACGCCGTATCGATGTGGAGCTCGATTCTCTCCGCGCCGCCGGCGCCGAGGCATCGCCGACGTCGCCAATGCATCGCCGATGCACTGCCGGTGCATCGGCGATGCATCGGCGGTGCGGCGCGGTTCTCCGACCCCATCGTCTCGGACCCCATTTGGGAGGCCTCTAGAAAGTCCGGGACGGTAAAGGTCAGGAGGGGAAAAAACACAGACACAATTAATCCTCGATTCCCAGGAAAATATGGGAAAATATGGGAATTGGGGGGAAGACAAAAACCCAGAAAATATAGGAAAATACGGGGACTATTTTTATTTGTGTGTATTTATTTGTGTGTCCTAATTTCCCTTTAAAAGGGTGCGTGCGTCCCCCCCTGCCTGCGGATCCCGTGTTATCCTGAGTAGTCCCGCTAGCACGGAGTTTACACTCGGCTGGTGGTTGGACGCAGTTCGGTATCGCATATAGAGCTTGGTTCATGCTTCTGCGGCTCACGTGGAGTCTTCCTGCAGGCCCAGCTCAGGGGCGTGAGTAATCCGTGCCGCCCTCATCTTAGTAATTACCAAGGCCAGGCGCGGAAATCTCGATCGTATCAATACGGCCTCTCTCCCAATCCTGGAAATCCCTCCCCTGACATGCTCGCGCCGTGAGGCAGTCACGACACAAAAGGTTTCCTGCCGCTCTATGCCTCTGGGGGCCCTCGCCACGCCTCGGGCCCGTTACAAAGCGGCTCGGGATGGAAAACCAGCCCCCGGGACAGGGTCGGGAGTTTCGTGAACCCCGTGTTGAAAACATCAAGACGTCGCACGTCTGGGTTCATCCCCGCCTTTTCCCTCTGCGTGTCGCTGATGGGCCCATTTTCCACCACCACTACAATAGGTAGGAGAGGGAGGAGGAGGAGGTGGTGGAGGAGGAGGAGGACCTCCTAATCCTCCCTTCTCCCCCGTCCTACATATGGTAGCGATGGTGGAACATTTGCCCATCGGTCGCGGCTCAGAGAGCCGGCGCTCTGGTTCTCTGAGCCCGTGGAGTTTTTGGGGTTTTCTCCGCTCGGGGACGCGCGGGCCGCCGCCCGCTGCCCTCTCGCTGGTCGGCGGCCCTGACGGGGCTGGGGAGAGTCAAGCAGTGACGAAGCGTCCTGGCGTGCCTATAGGCCTACCAAGCAATTTTCTAAGAACCTTTTGTGGCTTACACGAAATGTTCTTAGAACATTTCTGGCTGGGACGACACTGTCATGTTTTATCACATTGGGATTATGTTCTAAGAACACTGCTTTGATTCTTAGAACATTTTTGGGTTCTAAGAACATTTCGTGGTAGGACTATAGGAATGCCTGGACGGTCGGTCCCTGCTCAACGGCTGATGGACCAGAAATCCTGCACCGTCCCCCTTGAGCAGCTCGCTCCCTCCGCCCCCTCTCTCGGGCGCGTCCTCCGCTCTTCCCCATACCTCCTGCACGGTGGCACACTTCGCTTCCACGGCATCCCCGTTTGGGCCGTGCCGCCGGCGCAGGCGACCCCGGCCTCGCCGCCGACGCCCCCCCTGCAAAGTCTGTGAGCACCCCCCCATCGCGCCCCTAAGTTGATGCTGGCGAGCTGCGCCGCGCCGTGCCGATCCCTCGACCGGACTACGTCCTGCGTCCCGCTGGCGATGCCAACCACCATTGGATCGGGGGCATGGGGGCGCGTTGACGTTTGCGCCTGCACCCCGTTCGCGCGGGTAACGCAGGAGTTTGTCTGTCAGCCGAAACGCGCCGCCTGGCTCAGCAAGGCATCAGGGGGCAAGCGGAGAGGTCTGGTTGCCGGTCTGGGGGGGGGTGCGCCGCCTTGTGCTGGGGGGGATGCTGCAGCATCGCCCAACGATGTGCTGTGTACCACCCCTCGATCCTTTTTCCCCAATCCGTGCTTCGGTACGGATCGTGAGCGCGCCTCGTCTCGATCGTCTTCATCTGCGTTTCGTCGTTGTCGTGGTGCGTGTCACTCAGCTCTCCTTTCGTCTCCGTTGCGCTGTCGCCACTGGCCACCACCACCACCACCTCGTCCCCCCTCCTCTCTTCTTATGTTTTTGTTGATGGCTAACGGCAGTCGGCTGGGACTGGAGCCGTCAGCGCTCCCCATGATCGCCCTTCGACGCTGACCGATGGCGGCAAACCTGAGTACACAGTGGAGACCCATGCCAAGAAGCACCCTGCTTGCCTCCAGGGTGGCCTGGGCTTCCTGGGCTCCGATGGTCTTACTGCGGAAGGCGTGACTCTCCCACACCGACAGTCCACGGACGCCCCCGGGCCTCAGGATTTGGTTTCTTGTGGAAGGTTTCCTGTGGTCGGGCCCCTGTTGTGAGGGGATCTCGTCCTCCTCCCTCCTCCTCCTCCTCCTCCTCCTCCTCCTCCTCCCTCCCTCCTCCTCCTCCTCCTCCTCCTCCCCTCCTCCTCCTCCTCCTCCTCCTCCTCCCCTCCTTCTGCCCTGTGCCCGTGCTCCTCCACAGCCTCCCCTGCGACCGCCCGGGTCGCGGCCCGCGCCTCGCCGCGGCCCCGCAAGTCACGCAGCTTTGCGCACGCCCCGGGCCCTGCGCTGTGTGCAGCGTGCCTCGCGCACCGAGCAGGACCGCCCTCCTCCCTGCCCCGCCCTCCCTCCCACCTCCCTCCTCCCCCTCCCTCCTCTCCCTCCCCCTTGCCCTCCCTCCCCCCTCCCCTCGTCCCTCCCTCCTCCCTCCCTCCCCTCCCTCCCTCCTCCCTTCTCTCCCTCCTCCCTTGTTCTCCTCCCCATGCCCTCCTGCCTCCCTCCGTCTTCCTCCCTCATCTTTACTCTTTGAGAGCTCGGAGGGAGCTTGTGTGAGTGGGGGGCGGAATAATCGGGTTCCGTGGGGAGCGGCTGGGGCCAGGGCAGCCGCTATCCTTGATGTGCAAGGACGCTCTTTGAGGGATCTGGAAGTGACGACGTCGGAAGTGACGACGTCGACGTCGACGACAAGAGTAAGGGATGGATGGAGTAGAGGATGGTGGTGATGCTGATGAAGATGAAGAGGATGATGAGGATTGTGATTCTGATTATGTTGAAGAAGAAGAAGATGATGATGATGATGATGATGATGATGATGATGATGATGATGTGGAGGAGGAGGAGGAGGAGGAGGAGGAGGAGGAGGAGGAATTATTTGAACTATTTGACTAAGCACTGGTCGTGCGCAGGGGAAAGGGAGAGCTAGCCGAGGCCTCGCTGCACCAACACAGCTTTGAGCTGCGAGGGCACACCCTCTCGCCTCGGATACAGGCCCTTATCGATGCGTGCGAGGTTCTCCCGAGTTTCTCGGGTGATGGACTCGCACGGAGCTTCTAAATGTCGGCCGATCAGGGTAGCGTATTTGCCACAATTCGCACAGCACGTGAGACAACACTTGTCCCACATTTGTGGCCAGCGGGGCTGGTGGATCTACTTACCAGCAGCCACCATGCTTTTACCCCCCGGACCAACATCACCAGACGGGAGGAGGCTGTGGCATGGGGACGTCGCCACCTCGACAATCTTCGACGAAGGGACCACAACTTTGCACAAAACACGCTTGAATTTACGGCCACACTGAACACATTGATGATCAGAGGCAGCAGCTGCACGAGAGAGGGCGGTGGGGGCGTGTCTCCTCTCCTTGGGCAGCCTCTCGCCGCTCCAAGAGTCCGCTTCGATTGCCAACTCGAGTGCTTTGCGAGCCCTGGCTCTTATCAGCACCCTAGTGGCGTCCCGCCCATCCGCCTCCACCGAGTCGACACGACACTACACCAACCCTCTCCCGCCGCCCGACCCGCCCCCCCCATCAGCCAGGGCGTTGCCCTGAATTAGAAACGGTTCGATATCATTCTCTGCCGCCGCCGTGTGCGAAGGGATACAACTGATCCACACATCGTTTGGGGAGAGATCTCCCAGGGCAACCCTGAGGCGACGCCACAAGTCCTGATTCGAGCCATCCTTGGATCGAACTCTGCCAGACAGCCACGCACGCAACAAAGGCTGATGATCTGTGACGAACACCATGGGAGCTTGCACAGACTCCAGAGCGACCTCAAGCGACGTGAGCTCAGCCTTCGACACATTTTGCCTTCTACCTCCGCGGACCGATCGAGCACCTACAGCTAACCCCCATATCCCCCTTCTGAATCGTTTTTGAGCGCAGCGAGCGCAAAACCACTCCTCCGCCTGCGCACATCCAAGCTGAATTTGCCTCCAGAGCCGTCAACGAACAAAACAACCCGCTCAAAACTGGGATGAGGTTCGAGAGCTCCGGAGGAATCAAGGCCGTAGAACACCACCTGCTCCACAGGGTAGCGGCAGGCCTCAGGGGGATGGGTCCAGCTGAAGGGAGGAATTCCTGTCAACCAGAACACTGGGCACGAATGGACCTGAGCCAGGGCGTGGGGAATCAAACTGTTGGACTTACCAAACTCTTCTCCTACATTCTCGCTGCACATCCAGATGTGATGGAATAGGGTATCCTCCTGTTCCTCTTCACACCTGGGACACACACGAGTGATTTGGCAGCCGCTGTCATCCATCCTGACCCGCGGCCGCTGTCCCGCAGAAACCACTGCATTGTGCAAGCCGAACTTTTCAAACTCCTGGTTTGTGTTTCTTATTTTGGCTTCCAACCGAGCACGAAACAAGTAACCCCCACCCTGCCCCAAGCCCCCTCCCTCGAAGTGCTCAGAAGCCTGGCGCCATAACTTGCTATGCGTATCGTCCATGAGCTCATCGAGCAGCTCTGTGAAGTCTGCGTCGTGAGCATCGAAACCTGGATCGGAAGCCATGGGTAATTGCCAAGTCTCCTCGCCTTGAGCAGTTGGTCTGGACCAGGCTTGCGCCAATTGAGGAGACCAACCTGCATCGTGCAACACAGTAATACCTGCGCTGGCTGGTCCTTTGACGCGCGCCCACCTGGTCTTGGCCTCGAGCAGACGGCGACGGAGAAACGACCGCGCACGAACAACGCGAGGGTGAAGGGATGGGGTCGGCCGCCACACCATCAGCCACTCGAAGACCAGCTGCCGCCTAATCCCAAGCGCGGGCTCCATCCTACCCATATGCAACGACAACATAGAGGCGTGACACCTCCCAGCCCCTTGGCCCGCAATAGCCTGCGCAGCTTGACGACAGAGTTTAACAATCACAGAGGGGGGGAAGCCGCTGCATTGATGGCCGCAGGAGGCCTGAGGAAGGGCCCCTGTGTTCCACAGGTTTTGAGAGATCCTGCTGAGCTTGGCAGATCGCCTCAACCTGCGAATTCTGCCAAACCTCTGCGCTGCCTTACTTAAACGATCTTTAGATTTAGCCCGCCTGCGCGCCTTGCCTTGAGTCGCATCGACCCCAAGGTCAACAGCAGCTTTGACCACTTGGCAAGGCACTTCAAGACCACGAAGAACACGACCTAGCTCTGTAGCTAGCAAGAAGACACAAGCCTGTATTCACGAAGCCCCTGGGCCAAGGCCTCGGAAACCTTAGCGCCGCATGATTTGACCAAACTCGGGTGCCCCTCACATCTGGCAACTGTGTCGTCTATGAAAGACCGCAACTGCACGCTGTCTCCAGGTCTGACATAAACAGTTTAGCGACTGGAACTCCGAGATGGGATCCAGCCACTCTCGACCTAGTCGGCCAGATTGACGCGCTCACTCCGCCAGCGCCTTCGAGCAGCCGAGAGGCTAGATAAATCTGCGTCTCTAATGCAATCGCGATTGCGGGAAAACCGAACTGCTCCGCAATCGGAATGAACAACACTAGGCCCAGGGAATCATAATGTTTCCATATTCAGCAGAAGGGTAGCAATCTGGGCGCCCAGGAGAAAAACCGTTCCGTCCAGAAGACACTTCAAAAGCGCCGCCCTTAACGACGAGCTCCCACGGACGGCCGTGCCCCAGAAAGAGCCCAGGGATTCCGACCAAGAAGACACGAAACCATACCTGAGCATGTGCCACGTCTTCACTGCGTTAGAAATGGGACCAATGGTGCGATCACCTCCTTTCGGCGTAGGAAACAACGCACTCAAAGCCACAACCAGTTGCTCTGGCCAAATCCCGAGGCTCTCGATCTGGTTGTACACATGGGTAAGATCTCGAATTCCAGTTTGGCGGCGGCCCCAGGGTGTCCTGAACAGCGATCTCGTCCATCCCAGGAGCTCTCCGAGGGGCCGAAGACGACGAGAGAGACGACACCTCCTCCGGCGAGAAGAGGGGGGGGGGGGTCCTCAGAGGCTCTCCGCGGGGCTCCGTCGACCGCCGCCTGCAGGTCGGGAACCGAATCGAGACGGGGCCAGTCCGGGCCCTCTGCCACAGGCTGCGCTTAGTTGACATACAGTCGGGGCGTTGACCTAAGGAACCCCAAATAAGGAACGAGGCCCCTTTTTTTCCATACGTTAAACTTCGATTTCCCATCGAAAACACAAGGAAAACCTGAGGCAAGCTGCGAAACAATCAAGGAACACCGAGCCCCTCCCCAACGAAAAGGTTCCATCTTCAGCGCCCCGACTGCAGTTGAAATGGGATTCGGGGAAGTCTTCCCCGAGACAACCGTCTCAGGAGGGGCCCGATGGGCAGCTTTCACGCGGTCGTGGGTTCGGCCTGGCTCGGCCTTCCACTGGTCCTGGGCCCATGTGTCAAAACCATCCCGGCCCCCAGCCACGGCCCTGCACGAGGCTCCACCATGGACTATCTGAGCGCGCTGCCCGAGTTCAGGCAAATTTCTATTCGGAGAGCAAATCGGCATTAGCCAGCAACCCCAAGAGACCACGCACCTTCGAATCCAGAGCTCCAAGCACCGAGGGATCGGGGGCCAACGCCTCAGAACAAACCATGGAAAGGAGCTGCTGGCGCTGACGCTGCTGATCAGCATCGCTGCCGTTCTTCCGTAAAGCGGAATGGCGAAAGAGATGCTTGGTAAGGTTTCCCCACCACTCAGTAGCACCCTTTTTGCATATGCATTCGACCAGGACTGGATCTCGCTTTCACCCAATACAGCTCCGTTCCCTTGGCACGGCCAACATGTGGGTCACAATCGGGCTCAGGGGCCCCCGAAGCGCCCAGGATAATTTTCTCGACAGAAGAAACCCATCTTCCGAACAGACTATTGACAACGCTCGTTTCTTTTTCCGCGCGCACTGTGCAAGACGCGCCCCTGCTCCGCAACGCACTGGTGGAAAGTCTCGTGCGTCGCCTTTTCCCACTGCGACTCTGAAATGTGATGCGTCGTAGCCGTTGGATCAGGGGATGCCTGGTCTGCTGGAGGATGGGCCTCGTCGAAAGCCTGACGGAGATCGAGAGGTAAATGCTCACGACGCTGAATGCGTAGCAACTCCATCCGCTGAGATGCCTTCGACGCAGGATCAGACAATCGCTTCGGCCGAGGTGCGCGGGGGCGAACTTTAGGCACCTGAACCTTCTGAGACCATGCATCCTTCTCAGCCACTTTGTCAATCGCGAACTACAGCGCGTTTTCCACGGTACTCGAAGCTCGGGGTCCAAATTCACAAACTCGATGCTACTCTTAGAAGCTAGTACCAAATTGATAAGTGCCCCCGAACCTTGATCACATTAATCTTGCAAGGCGGCAGCAAGACATCAGCCTCCAACGAGTTGGGGTACCCAGTCTTGATCAACTCGCCATAGTCGCCCGCGGATCAGACAGACCGCGAACGAAATCAAACATATCATGCAGCGTATCTTTGCTGGGCCCGTGCGCCCCATGCTCAGGCCACAGATGCAGAGAGATCAGCACCACATTCCTGCCTGACAAGTGCCACACCACTGAAGTAACCCCGGCCATTGGCGTCTTCTGTGTCTTACTGCCAATAGTCAAATGCGAAGAAGATGTAGCAGCAACATTCGAACGAACCAAGATCGCTTCTCCACCAGAACTGCCCCCAATTGAGCGCCCTGGCGGCCTGGCTGGCGTGCTGAGCTGAGCATTTTCCATTTATCCTTTCTCAACTGCTGACGAACCTCCTCGTCGCGACTGGGGAGCAGGTGCAATTCACAAAACATCAGGATGTTGAGTCTCTCCTGGGACACGACATGCCCATGCGCCTGGGGTCCCCGCTCCGTGATGCTCGCAAACATAACAGAAGAAACCAACTGAGCCTTCCCCTGGCGCTTAGGACATGACCGCGTAACCGCCTGAGCCGATTTGGACCAAGGAACGGCACGCACACTGGAATGGTCCGCATTCTGATCGAAAGTGAAAGGCTTGGTGTAGTTAGACAAACCATAGAATGACCTCTGCTACTCCGTAGAACCTGACACCGCACGTGGTGCAGAAGATACTGGTGGCACCACCGAACTGGACTGAGTTCGTGACTTCAGACCGCCTTGCACATCAACTGAAGCACTCCGTTGGGCAGACGCGTGGACCGCGCAATCAGGATGCACCTCGTCTTCTGGATCGTCCAGAGGATCATGACCTGCCTCGTCGAGACGTGAACATCTGGCTTCGACACATGCCGCAACTGGCCTCCCTGGGCCACCCTTCACACCTCCTGACCCAGCAACCGCCACCTCTTGCTGCACCACAGGCACCTCAGGGACGCCTGTGAGAGGGGCTGAAACCAGGAGTCCAGGTCTGCAGGGGGCTGCGAGCCGCCACGGCCATAAACCTTGATGAGCTCCTGGGGGGCGCCGGCACGCTCCGACGCATTGAGGCCAGCGGCCACCCACACGGGCGCTTCGGGCCCTTGAGCCCCCCTCCCCATGGCGAGACACCGATGTTGTGCGCGCATCTGGCTTCGACGCCTGCCGTGGCTGGCCTCCCTGCGCCACCCTTCTCACCTCCCAGTTCAGCAACAGCCACCTCTTGCTGCACCTCAGGCGCCTCAAGGGCACCTGAGAGAGGGGCTGAAAGCGAGGGGTCCAGGTCTGCAGGGGGCTGCGAGCCGCCGCGGCCATTATACTTCTTGAGCTCCTGGGGGGTGACAGCACGCTCCGACGCATCAAGGCCAGTGGCCACCAGCGTGGGCGCTTCGGGTCTCTTACCCCCTCATGGCGAGAAACCGAAGCTGTGCTCACGATCGTCGCATACGCAAAAGACCATCCTGGCCGCGAGCCCGAGCACCCAGATGATCAGCCAGCGACTTGTCCCTCTGCATTTGCGCCAACAGTGACTTGTTACTTTCCTTGAGGATATTTTTCTTTGGCTTCTCCGAGGCCTGCTTCGCCGCCGCCGAGACCGCCGCAGGCGACGCAGAAGACGCAGCAACACCATTACCCTCATGATCCTTACGTTTTGTAGAATAACGTGTTGCTTGGTCGGCTGCATCGCTGCGAATAGCATCAGCTCTGTCCACAGCATCTCCAGACAACTCCTGAGCACCCCGCTTGAACAAGTCAGCCAGCTCTCCTTGTCTCTTTGCGAACTCCTTCTCCTCCTCAGCATTGAGTTTGTATTCGTCTTAGTTGCCGAGAAAGGTAGACAAGTCGAACACATCAGACATACCAATAGAGCCATCGACCAATGCTCGCAACTCGACCTTCGGCTGCTGAACTGCGCGGGGCTCGGCGTCACGTACTTCAGCCGGCGTTGACTAAGAGAGTTCAGACTCCGTCTGCAGCGCAGCACGTAGATCCGACACGAGTTTGGCCTCATCCTCCAAACTGACAGTCCACTTCGGATACTTCGTACACTCGGCTTCAAGCCTCTTTTCGAGCTTTTGAACGCGGGTCTCCACCTGCTGCCACCTCTGAGAGTAAGGCACGGCAGGCTCGACCCTAGGGGACCCGGCCACCACGAAGGCCTTGTAGCGGCGCTCCTCCTCCACGTCTCCGCACTCGGAGCAGAGACGCGCCAATTCGGCCTTCTCGGCAGGGATGGCTGGCACTGGCCCAGGGCGCGGGGGGGCGGCTGGCTGCCCCCCCCCCTGCGTGCGGGGGGTCCGGGCGCGTGGTTGCCTCCACAAGCTTGGGCCACTCAGAAGCGGCTCGCGCACCGCCCCGTTCAGAGGCCAAGTCATCGGGCGAGGCACCGTTGTCCCTATGAGGCTTTGAGAGAGGCCACCCGCAGCGCTTGCAAAACAGGGCCCCTTTTGAGTTACGCCTGCACCCGCACTGAGGATCTCGACACTTAACAGCCCCTCCAGGGCCCACAGAGTACCATTGAGAGCTGTCCCAATCGCCATGAGCACCTTTGGACGATTTCGTGCCGAACTTGACTCACGGATTGTAGACCCAATCGTGGTTCTTCCCCATGCAGGCCCACGAAAGATTGAGAGCGGATAGAACAGACAGAACCAAACTGACTCGATACTGCACTGTGCAGTTCTGAAGTAAGCAGTATCAAGCACCAATCCTTGTACCAGAACGGCTAGGAGGAGGAGGAGAAGGAGGAGGAGGGGAAATGGGGAGCGTGGAGAAAAGACAGGGTGGATGAAGATGGGTGAGGGAGGAGTGAAAGGTGGGACCAGGTTGGAGGGTGGATAATAGAGTTGGAATGGTGAGGCGGAGAGACTATGATGAAGCAACGAACGGGGAAGGGGAAGAGTTGAGGAGGACGACGGAGAAGGGAGAGGATACTGAGGCAGGAGAGGGAAGGAGATGACGGAGACGGGAGAAGGAGAAGGAGGGAAGATAAGAGGGGTAGGGGGATGATGATGATGATGATGATGATGATGATGATGATGATGATGATGACGACGATGATGATGATGATGATGATGATGATGATGATGATGATGATGATGATGATGATGATGATGATGATGCCGATGATGATGATGACGATGATGCTGATGATGATGATGACGATTAGGAGTGTAATAACGGTGATATTGTGCAGAAGGAGTATGAGCAGGATGAGGAGGGGCATGATGCTGATGCTGGTCATGGCGATGGTCGTCATGATGCTGATGATGAAGATTTGGCAACGACGATGACGATGCCAGCGACGATGACGATGATGATGATGGTGATGATGATGGTGCGTATGATACTGATGACGGAGATGATGGGGATGATGGGGGCGAGAGCATTGGATGAGGAGCAAAAAGAGCAACCAGAGGAGGAGGAGGAGGAAGAGGAGAAGTCGGAGCAGAACGTGTTGGCGAGGAGACGACCACGAGGATGAGAAAGCGTGGTGAGGTTTAGTACGCATGCAGGGACAAGGACGGACAACGGAGCTGACATTAATTTGAGGACCAGTTGCGGAGACAGAGGATTACAAGGGGGAGGGGCGAGGGTAGACCACGTGGATGGTAATGATGATGACAATGCCGATGGTGCTGATGATGACGATGATGCTGCTGATGATGATGCTGATCATCATGATGATGCTGATGCTGATGATGATGACGATGATGATGGTGATACTGTTGCTGATGATGACGATGACGATAACGATGCTGATGCTGATTATGCTGCTGATGCTGCTGATGATGATGCGGCTGCTGCTGTTGTTGCTGCTGATGATGATGATGACGATGATGATGATGATGATGATGATGATGATGATGATGATGATGATGATGATGATGATGATGATGATGATGATGATGATGATGATGATGCGGCTGCTGCTGCTGCTGCTGCTGCTGATGATGATGATGATGATGATGATGATGATGCTGATACGGAGGAGGAGGAGGAGGAGAAGGAGGAGGAGGAGGTGACGGAGGAGGTGACGGTGGAGGTGGAGGAGGAGGCGGATGTCTATGATTAGGAGGACGATGACGATGGGAGGCATGAGGAGGAGCGGAGGGCATGAGGAGTAGGTGTGCTTAGGACGGAGGAGGGCACAGGGAGAACGGATAGTGATTCTTAATGGAAGACGTAGTAGGATTGAGGATAGTGGTCGGAGGATTAAGGAGGAGGAAGGAGGAGGAAGTAGAAGGGAAGAGGAGGGAAGAGGGGATGGACGAGCGAGGGATGCAGAGCGAAGAAGCATGAGGAGGGAGGGAGGAGGGTGTGAGGAGTGATGATTCAGGAGGATCGAGCAAATGGCCTTAATAAGGAGAGAGAGATAGAGAGAGAACAAAAAGAGAGAGAGACAGAGACAGAGACAGAGACAGAGACCGACGGAGACACAGAGACGGAGAGACAAAGAGACAGAAAGAGAGAACAAGAGAGAGAGAGAGAGACAGAGGCAGAGACACGGAGGCAGAGACAGAGAGACATAGACAGAAGCAGCGACATAGAGAGCGGCAGACAGAGACAGAGGCAGGCAGAGACCAGCGGCAGAAAGGGACAGAGACAGAGGCAGCGGCACATATCAAAAACAACTGAGTCGGGCTGGGGGAAAGAGAGAGAGAGAGAGATACATAGAGTCTCTATGTATCTCTGCGGGGGGGGGTACGAATTTTCGCATCCAAGAGAGAGAGAGAGAGAGAGAGAGAGAAGCGAGAGGTTGTTGCAGGCGGCAGGGTGGACGAGAGAGAGGTGGAAGCTTGGTCGGCGGAGGGCAGGGGAGACCCCGGGGGAGGGAGATGCGGCAGGCAGGACTGGGGGGGGGGCCACCGGAGGAGCGAGGATGGCGGGGGGGGGGGGGGAGGAGGAGGAGGAGGAGGCGGAGGAGGAGGCGGAGGAGGAGGAGGAGGAGGAGGAGGAGGAGGAGGAGTAGGAGACGGACGAGGACGAGGAGGAGGAGGAGGAGGAGGAGGAGGAGGAGGAGGAGGAGGAGGCCGCCGCCGCCGAGGGCGCGGAGCGATTCGCGCTTCGCGGTTCGGCCCCGACGCCTCGGCTTCCTCTTCCTTCTCCGGCGGGGGGACCAGCGCGAGGCGCGGAGCTGCTCTGGCGCCTCGCGCAAGGCGCGGAAGCGCGGCGTTGGGCGCCCCTGGAGAAGGAGGTGGACGGGGATCGGGTTCAGTCGGGTCTTTCCCTCTACGTGAGCTGGGGACGATGTTTGGACCATGTTTCTCTACGTGAGCTGGGGACGATGTTTAGACCATGTTTGATTATTTTGGGGGGCATGTTTGGTGCATTAACACAAAACCGTCCCAAGTCCGCCTGCAGGGGGACACGCCCGACCCGAGATGAGAGGCGAGACAGAGAGATGAGCACCATGGGGAGGACGAGGGAAAGAGGACGAGGAGGAGGCCGGGAGGCGGCGAGGAGCGCGGACGAGGAGGAGGCGGGAGGCAGGCTCTGAGCGCCACTGCCGAGGGCCCTGCGACGGCGGAGGGCGAGCGAGGAGCAGCAAGCGGGCCGAGGGCGGGCCGGCAGCCCCGGCCCCGCGGGCTCCCTCCGCGCGCTGAAGGGGCGCCCGGCGCCCGCAGGCCCTCGCCCACCCGCAGATGTGCAAGCAGGATCGGAGGCGGAAAGGGCACCCTGGGATGCACCTCCTGGGAGGTCCAATTCTCTCCTCCTCCTCCTCCTCCTCCTCCTCCACTCGATCCTGGTTCTCCTCCTCCTCCTCTCCTCCTCCTCCTCCTCCTCCTCCTCTCCTCCCTCCTCTCTCCTCCTCCTCCTCTCTCCTCCTCCTCCTCTCGATCCTCCTCCTCCTCTCCTCCTCCATCCTCCTCCTCCTCCTCCTCCTCCTCCTCCTCTCTCCCTCCTCCCTCCTCCTCCTCCTCTCTCCTCCTCCCTCTCGATCCTCCTCCTCCTCCTCCTCCTCCTCCTCCTCCTCTCGATCCTCCTCCTGTCTACAACACAAGCTCCCACCTCCAGGGCACCATCCGAGGACTCGAGGGTCCGGACGAGGGTCCGCGGCCCCGGATGGGCGAGTGAGGGTTCATCGGAGAGGTTGCCTTGGAGATGTAAAGCTCCGCGGCACGGCGTGCGCTGCTGGCTGCCACGAGGCGGGCCAGGGCTGCGGGCCAGCTCGCAGTTCTCTGTCGTCCTCCTCGGCTGCCCCAGCCCCTCGGATTCGTCCTCGAGGCCCAGCTGCAGCAGCAGCTTCGCGGCCTCCCTCTCCAAGCCGCCGCGTGGCGGCGGCCCCGGCAGGGAGGTGACTTGCTGCTCTCTCTTCTCCTTGGAGCCCTTGGCGACGATGGTCATCTGAATGGCCTCGAGAGTGAGCTAACAGTCCCCCCATTCGTTCGCCTGTTGCTGGACTCCCAGCCCGATCTGACACTTGAATGTGTCTGGTTTCGTCGCCTCCTTGTTGCCGAATCAGCAAGCCTTGATGCGGAAGTGGCGGCAGTGCACCGCCAGGATGTTGAGCGCCGACGGCGCTGGGATTAATTTCTTCCAATAGTCCTGAAACACCTCTTTTGCTGCTGTCGGTGTGGCCTCCGCGCCCTCGGTGCATGCCCACTTGATGAAAGCTTTGAACACGTGAGGCCACGGAGGTCCGTGCTCGTGCTCTGTCCCGTCTGCTTTGTACTTCTCGGCGTAATTGCGTGCGGCCCGCGTCCCGACGTATTTTCACGAAGGCCACCCTGGCGCCGACCATGCAAGCCGCGTCGCAAGTGCCAGTCACCTCGGCCAGCTCGCGCGCGTTGGTGAGAGCGAGCTCCGTCAGCACCACCAGCCACGCTGCCAGCGCGCCGCCTCTGCCGCCCTTCTGCTGCTACCAGTCGGGCCTGCTTGACAGACTTCGAGTCGCTGGTGCTCGCCCCTGCTCCCTGGCGCTTCCCAGCGGCCCAGCTGGGCCCGTCGAGCCCCATCACGCAGCGCAAGTGGAAGGTCTCCGAAGTGAAGCCGCGGATGGATGTGAAGATCCAAGAGCTCGGTTGGAGCTTGGGCCTCGCAAAGGCCTCAGTCGAAGGGCCCCTCCGACTCCCCTCTATCTCCAGAGACGTGCTGATCTCATATACTTACAGAAGCTCGAAGCGAACGAGTCCACCACGCGGTTGCAGATCCGAGGTGCGACCCTGGAACCTGCTGCAGCACGCGAGGCACGAAGTCCCCCCAGTAGCTTCAGCGAGGAGCGTCATACAGCCATGAGCCGCGCGAACGTGAACAAGCCCTTGTCGTTTAGCCGGAGACCATGTGTTGCAGTCGTCGATCCCACTGTTTACCAGCCTGGAACACATCCATATCCCTATGCTGGGCATCTCCTCATCACGATGCCAAGCTTAGGGATTCCCTTATTTCTTTGAGGGCGCATCCCTAAGATTGTCATCGCCTTTTGGCGTGTCAATCTTAGGGATAGGGATAAGTTCGAGGCTGGTAAACAGTTGAAGCCCTCAGCGTGCCCAGCAGGTGCCTCTGGTGGTTTCACGGGGGGCCCGAGGTCCAGGATGATGGAGTGCAGACCGCGAGCCACGCGGCCCTGACAGCCGAGAGGTCCAACTCCTTGATCGGAAATTGGAACGTATACATTACCAGTGGCGGGCTGTTTCTTGAATCCCAGGGCTGTTGAGGGTCGGGGACGACGCTGGGGTGGTGTGGTGTATACTTTGTTGTCCCCGATGTCCCGGGAAAACGACGAAACATGTATGCACCAGGATCCCGTATACACCAGAATCCGCGTTCCTGTGCGAATTTCAGCGCAGGGTCGGGAAACGCGTCGGTGTATAGAGTTCGTGTCCCTACTTGAACCAGCCCCCCAAGTCCCCCTCCTCGAGCATCACCAGAAGATGGGCAGCACCCGCTTGGTGCTCAAGCTGGGCAGGGAACGGAGCCACGTCGTGAGGGCGTCGCACGTGCGGCGGTGGACGTCGGCACTGCCCTTCAGTGGCGGCGGCGGGTAGTAGACGGAGCAGACCCCAATATCGTAAGCCGCGCATCGAGCACGTAATGCGAGTCCGCGTCCCGCGAGCGAGGCTGTGGGCGTCCAAGTGTGGGTCACGGAAGACTTCCTGATTCTGATCCCAAGGACGATATTGCAGCCTGTGCTTTTGTTCGTGTACGGTCTTCGGACCCACCCGCTCTCAAGACACCAATTGTTATCTCCAGCCTTGCGCCAGCGTGCTTCTCATGCCTCCTCTCTGCCGAACCCCTTGGCTGCAGTGCCGTTCAAGCAAACGAAATCGCACGCCCTGCAGGCCTGTGCAATCGAAGTGGGTCGCTCTCCGCTGGAAGCGTGCAGCGGGTCGTACCGGAGCACGCGCAGGCGTCGCCCAGCCATCAAGCAGACGAGCAGGAGCCAGCAGCCCATACATAAACATCTATAGGCCATCATAATGATAGTGCTAAGTCGGGCCTGCCTCTCTACAGGGGGGATATTCAAACATATTCAAAACATGGTCGGGGGACTATATGTTTTGGGCATCTTTTGAGCATCTTTGGAGTATGTTTCATTACTCGTTGAGAATCCCCCTGTAGGGGGACACGCCCGACTTTAATGATAGTCAGATTCCGGAGGGAAAGAAACACACAGACACAAGTAATCGTCGATTCCCCAGAACATATGGGAAACTATGGGAAGTGGGGGGGGAGACAAAACAAACCCAAAATATGGGAACAAATATGGGGAATCATATCTTTACTTGTGTGTGCGTATTTATGTGTGTGTCCTGGGGCCCCTTCAAAGATGTGGATGGGGATGTCTTGGAGCGGAGGCGTGTGTGATATGTGGGCAGCTGGGCGCCCCTCGCCCTCGGCACCGGCGCGGGTGCTTCCGGCCCAGATGCCTCGAGGAGGAGGAGGAGGAGGAGGAGGAGGAGGAGGAGGAGGAGAGGGAGGGGGAGGAGGAGAGAGAGGAGGAGGAGGGGGAGGGGGAGGAGAAGGAGGAGGAGGGGGAGGAGGAGGAGGAGGAGGAGGGGGAGGATCGAGAGGAGGAGGAGGAGGAGGAGGAGGAGGAGGAGGAGGAGGAGGAGGAGGGAGAGGAGGAGGGGGAGGAGGAGGAAGAGGAGGAGGAGGAGGAGGAGGAGGAGGAGGAGGAGGAGGAAGAGGATGAGGGTGAGGACGATGCCGACGATGAGGATGGTGATGGTGACGATGCTGAGGCCGTGGATGTTGATGAGAATGCTGACAGTAACGATGATGGTGACGATCACCATCAAGACGATAATGATGATGCTTTCGACTCCTTCTCCTCAAATCGGCGGTCGCCTCCGTAGCTGCCAGAGAGACCCGAACTGGCCCGAGAGAGCCCCAAGAGTGGCCCCAGTGCATCAGCACGGTCCCGAGAGATGCCAAGAGCTTCCCAAAACGACCCAAGCGATTTCGAAGAGCCCAGCCTGACGGTTTCCGAAGGCGTCAAGCGGATCAAAAGCGCTCTTGAGGTCCCCCAAGGCAGCACCAAGAGGCCCCCAAGAAGCCTCCAAGACGCCCCCAAGATGCTTCCAAGAGTCCAACAGGACGTCTTAACCGTCCAACAACTCATGGGAAACGACAGGATTTGAAGAACCTACCTGTTCGCTCTCGATGGGCCAGCCTCTCAGGCCTCCAGATGCCTTTCAGACGGCCCAAGGGGCTCCCGAAACGTCAGAAGAGGTCCCCGAGGGGACCTTCAGACAAATTCCAGGAGCCCGCCTCCCACCGACTCCCCCACATCCTCCGGCTCCCGCTCCCATTCTCATTTTCCTCCCTGTCCTCCTTCCGCCGCCCCTAGAGGCCCCTAGACGGCCCAGAGGAACCCAAGACGGCCCCAGAGGACCACGCGGGCCCCCGCGAGGATCGTGCACGTCCTGCATCCCCTCGTGCTCACAGGCGCTCTTGCCGATCCCAGTTGCTCCCAGCGCCCCCAAGCGCTCCCAGGCGCTTCCACCCAAAACCACCCAAGAAGTCATCAGGATGGCTGGGAAATCGGGAACTGAATGGGTAGCAAGCTGTGTGTTGCAGTCAGTGCCCATGCAAGCGATACACGCCGGTCGTTAAAAATATGTCTTGTTGGGCTCCCAGATCCCAATCTACTTCTAGCGCAGTCCTATCTCAAGAGCGGGCATGATTCTGTTATCCTCTGGGAGGGCCCGAACCCAATCTACTTTATCCCCCTTCCGACTTCATGCTTCTACCTTCTTCTCCCGACCGACGTGCGGTGCAGCCTATGTTGCGCAAGCTGTGTGGTTCAATCGGCGTGTGCGTGCGGAAGCGGCAGCCAGCGCACGAGGCGCCCACGGGTGAGCCCCAGCCAGAAGCCCAGACGCGCCCGCCCGCGCGCGGGGCGCCCGCGATCGGTGCCCGCTGTCGGGCGGCACCGGCCGAAGGGCCCGGCAGCGCCGGTCAGAGCACGGGGCGCCCACTGGCTGGAGCTGGGCGGAAGCCCAGAAGCGCAGGCCACTCAGGCGGGGGCACAGGGGGGGGGGAGATACGTAGACCCCTGGCCTTCCAGGAGGGCCAAAAAATAGCACCCGGCCAGAAAACCAATCCCAAAGAGTTTCTACGTCTTGGTTTTCAGGCGTAGCGTTCCGTCTTTTAGGTTTTTAGGCCTCCCGTGCTAAAAAATAGCTCTCTGGAAGGTCAGGGGCATAGGGGGGATGCATCGACCCCCAGTCGCCCCTTGATCGCCGATAGGCGCCCGATCGCCCCACCCCGCCCAGGAAGGTCGGGGTTCACGATCGGGGGCCTATCGCCGATGTCTCGGCGATGCATCGCCGATTCCAGGCCTGTGCGTCCCCCCTAATGCCAGTCCACCCTATCGTTGCCCCTCACGAGCGCCCAGAAGCGCAGCCTTCTCAGTTAGGAATGAAACAAGAACGCTTCAGTGCAAGCACTGTGTCGGGAAAGAGTGCCTCGTCTTCCCCCGCCATCGCGAAGGGGCTACATTTCCAGAGTCCTGGTGGCCGATCGCTCCGCTGGCCCAAGCAGGGCACCAAGGCATGCGACGTCCTCATGCCTTCCATGCGCGGCTTTCAGGAGCCCCGACCCCTTCCCCAGGGTCGGTGCTCCATCCCGAGTCCTTTTTCGACGGCCCCGAAGCCCGGCGAGGCCCCTGGAGGCCGAGAACGGCCAGATGTGATCTTTCCCATTGAACAGCCAGCCCGCACCTTCCCAAGGGCACCCTTGCACCCTTGCCCCTTCGGCCAACCCTGCTGGCGGCCTTCGCTGGCCTGCCTCGTTCCGGAAACGTCCACTCGGCCCTCCAAGATCATGGCAGCCTTCCTGCGCGTCCTTACGATACGGGTCGACTGTGCGAGCACCCGGCGGGGCGGGCGCGCGCGCGCCCAGCAGCCCCGCCCCCTGCCCCGGCGCTGGTGCTCCATCCCGAGTCCTTTTTCGGCGGCCCCGAGCCCGGCCCCCTTGGGAGGCCCAAGAAAACAGCACCGCTCGGACGTGTGCATTTGTTCCTTCGGCGAGGACAGTCGAGGAGCATCCTTGATCATTTGGCGAAAAAACCACGCACGAAACCGAAAAAAACACAGGGAATGGACGTCCGAGCGATGGCGAGAAAAACAGCCAAAGGCCTCCCGCCGCGATGTTTCCCAACAAGCCCCTGTGGTGTTGGGTCTTCGTGTTGAAGAGACCGCGCCCCGCGTTCGCACTCCTCCTCCCGCTCCCCCTCTCCCGCCATTTCGGCACAGCCCTCGCACGGTTTGTGGCCCCATGGGGAGCTCCACCGAAGTCCCCAGTGGCAAAGTTCGCATGCGGTTCCACTTCCATCTTGGCACACCCCTCACACGCTTCGTGGCCCCATAGGGAGCTCCTCCGAAGACGGTGCTCACAACTGCGGCCCCCACAACTGCATATGGTCTTGGCATCGAGGACCATCCTGGACCATCGAGCAAAAACAAGACACGCACGAGACCGAACAAATGCACGGGAAAGGGACGCCCGAGCGACGGCAAGCGGTTGGGTCCATCGCCAGGCTAACGTTTTTTCTTTCTGCGGGCGTCCGGCGGGGCCGGCGCGCCCCTGGCCTTCCACGAGGGCTAACAAAAACATAGCACCCGACTTGAAACGCCTATCTGAAAGCTATTCTGCGTCTTGGCTTTCGGCTGTTGCGCTCAGCTCTGTAGGTTTTTAGGCCTCCAGTGCTGAAGATCACCACCCACCAAACCACCCCAACCCAACCCGAAGGCTCAGATTTACCCTCGATTTCTAGTGGGGGGGGTCCGGGAACACCGAAAAAACACATATGGAGCCCATACCCCCCCCAACCCGAAATTCGGGTCTTCGGGTTGGGTTGGGGTGGTTTGGTAGGTAGTCAGAAGAATGGCTCTCTGGAAGGTCAGGGGCGCGCGCGCGCGCGGCGAGGACGACGGCACCCCGGGCGGCTCGCCGACGCCGAGGGCGGCCCGCAGCCGCGGGGAGGCCAGCCCGGGCAGCGCGTCGCCCAGGGCGGCCCCGGCGGTCTGCCGCGGAGGGGCCCTGCTGGGCGTCGGGCGTCGTCGTCGTCGTCGTCGTCGTCGTCGTCGACGTCGACGTCGTCGTCGACGTCGTCGACGTCGTCGTTGTCGACGTCGTCGTCGTCGGAAGGGGCCCTGACGGGCGTCGGGCTCCATCCTGTGCTCTGCAAACGACGAACCCAGGGATCCTGGCGATTCAATTGCTTCGAGCCGGGTGTTTTCCCCAAGTTTCGGGCCCGGGGGCCCGCACAGATGGATCCGGGGCGTCATCAGACGGGGCGGTAGCCAGGGGGCCTCTTCGAGCGGGAACGGGGTGCCAGGGCATTCAATGTACCTCGCACTGGTGCGTGGTGGATGGGGGCGACAGAAACGTCGATACATCATCGTAGCTCTGGGCGGGGGGGGTTACCTCGCACTGGTGCGCGGCAAATCATTTTGTTTGACAGCACCATTGAAAACGCACCCTCAGCGACCGGCCCGCGAACTAACGCCCCGTTTGCAAGGGCTCGGTAAGCGACGAACGCAGGGATCCTGGCGGCTCAACTGCTTCGAGCCGGACGTTTTCGTCCAGTTTCGGGACCGGGGCCCTCACAGAGGGATTTGGCTCGCCAAGTGGCGCAGGAAGGTGGGGTCCGTGGCTCCAGTCGTGATTTTTCACGATGCCTCAGTTTGTTCGAGATATCGGATCTCAGGGAACGAGCAGCGCACGCCCATACCTATATGAGGGTCGGAGGGAGGAGGACTGGCTATGGGTACGAGTGCGGGGTCGGACCCGGGGTGGAGATCCCGTTCGAACGGGGACCCCCAGTCAACAAATACGCACCCATAGCCCCCCTCCGCCCCCCCTGTGGGTATGGGTGCGCGTTGTTCCTCCGCCACATGGGCCTCCCAGATAGGGCCAGGGTGACTGCCTACGAGCGGCGGACACGTGCGCATCCGCGCCCTCGCGGCCTGGATTCTGGGGCGTGACATTGCGGATAAGCGGTGAGGCGAATCTCGCATTCGCAGGCTAGAGTGTAACATGCGAGTCGTGCTCGCATTCCGGAGTGCGAATCGTGCTCGCGCTGTAGACTGCGAATCGTTTTCGCACGACCCGGTCTTCAGTACCGGCGCGTGCCCGCGTGCGGTGCTCTGCGCTTGCCGTGCGCCCACGGTGTCGCGCAGTGCGCGGTGCGCGTGCCGTGCCTCCAGGCCGCGCCGTGTGCGCTGCCGCGGCGTACCGCCGTGCGTCGGGATGCGAAAACCCCACCCCCCCCCAGTCCCGACGCCCATCCCCGAGCCGGCGATTCAAGAGGTCGGGACTGGGGGTGGGGGTGAGTTTTCTCCATTCCTGGACCCCGAAAACCCACGCCCACCTCCAGTCCCGACCCCTTGAATCGCGGGTTCGGGGATGGGGTCGGGACTGGGGGTGGGGGTGGGTTTTCGCCTTCTCAGTGCGGTGTCTTGCCGCTCCGAGGCGGGAAGTTATGCACGACCACCGCCTGGAGGGTCAGGTTTTCGGAGCCTCGGCAGGCGGTGGGCACGGACAGGTTCGGGCCCCCGGGGGCCGAAGCGTATGGGTATGCACCGCCCGCTGGCGCACCAGGACGTCGGTTCCCAGGCGGTGGATGTGGACCTAAGCTGCAGGAGGGGAAAAAACACGCAGACACGAGCAGTCGTCGATTCCCCAGAAAATGTGGGAACATATGGGAAGTGGTGGGGGGAAGACAAAAGCCCAGAAAACATGAGACAATATGCGGAATCCTGGTATTTGTGTCTATTTATCAGTGTGTGTGTGTGTGTGTGTGTTTGTGTGTGTTCGTGCGTGCGTGCGTGCGTGCGTGCGTGCGTGCGTGCGTGCGTGCGTGCGTGCGTGCGTGCGTGCGTGTGTGTGTGTGTTTGTGTGTTTGTGTGTGTGTGCGTGTGCCCGCCCCGCCGCCGTGCCGTGCCGCGGCGAGCCCGCACGCGCCGTGCCGTGCGGCGCGCCCGCGGAGCGGGGCTCTTGTTGCTTGCGTCGCGCCCGGCGGTCGGACGCGCGGAGGCCGGCCGAGGGCGGGGGCCCTCGGGGAGCAGCAGGAGGAACAAGAGCACACAGACACAATGAATCGTCGGTCCCCGAGAAAAGATGGGAAGATATGGGAAGTGGGGGGGAAGACAAAAGCCCAGAAAAAATATATGCAGATTTTGGGGGATCTTTTTACTTGTGTGTATTTGTTTGTGTGTCCCAGGGCCCCTTCAGAGCAGCAGGCCCCTGACCTTCCGGGAGGGCTAACAAAATAGCACCCGACGTAAAAACCTATCCCGAAGCTATTCTGCGTCTTGGTTTTGGGCTGTTTCGCCCAGTTTTCAGGTTTTTAGGCCTCCAGTGCTAGAAAATAGCTCTCTGGAAGGTCAGGGGCGGTGCCACACGGTGGGGGCGTTGGTGAAGGAACGCGCCCAGGAGGCTGCAGACCCTGGAGGATTCCTCATCTGGTGAGGGCGGCGGTGATTTCCACGGCCACGCTTGGATTGGAGTTCCACCGGCCTCCAGACCCTGGACTCATTCTCAAAGGGTTCCTAATCCAATGCCCCCACCGTGCTGGATTGTAGATCCTGGGACATCACGCGGATCCAGAAGAACGGCAGCTCACACTTGCCAACCGGCCGCGGGAACACCTCTCAGGAGCACTTAGGGTCACTAGGGTCGCCGAATCCTGGAAGAACATCTCGAGGACGGCCTTCTTGGCAATCTGGCCGTTTCGTGAATGCATGGCTATACAAGCCGATACCGCAGGTGCCCCTGACTGCGACGACGCGAGGGTCACACAGAGCGCAGCCAGCCAAGATTTGGCTCCTCGGACAAAGCACGCGCGGTTCGGCGTACGGGCGAGCTCGACCCCGTAGGACAGGCACAGGAGCCCAGCAAGTTTTCAGCGTGGACCCTGCAGCCCAAAGCGACGAACACGACAACGCTCTCGTACTTCACTGGTGGCCGAGTGCGAGAGCCTTCCTGCGCTGGACAAGCCCAACCTTGCTGTTGCCGTCCGCGATGGTCTACCGGGGGGCCTCTCGGGCCAGAGAAGCCGCTGCTCTTTCAACCCAGAAAGGGCTGCGCCGAAGCTGCCCTGCGCCCCGTCCGCCGTTTCTTTGTGGAGCGGGGCCTCGGTGACGCCCTCGAGGGGCGAGACATGCACCAAGTTTAGTGGAGCAGGCACAAGGCGGGAGTAAAACATCCGCCCGCCTCAACAGTAACAGCCGGCCCCGCAGAACAGAGACACGACCCCGGCAGACTTGAGGTAAGCGGTGGCCGCGTACAGTGGAGACCCATGCCAAAAAACACCCTGCTCGACTCGAGGGTGCCCCCGGTTTCTTGGGCATCGATGGCTTCTGCTGTGGGGAGCGTGGCGGTCCCGCGCCAGAAGTCGAGGGACGTCCTGGGGTCTCAGGGTGGGGGCCTCTTGCTGAAGGTTTCTTGCGGTCGGGCCCCCTAACTGTAGCCGAGCGAGCGGTGCTTTGTGCAGGCCGGAGCCGCGGCGCCGCGCGAGGCCCCTCCGGGCCACGCACGGGCCGCCGCGCACACGGGGCGGAGGCGGAGCGGAGCGCAGCAGCCAGCGGGCAGCAGAGGGTGCGCCCCCCAGGCGCACGGGGAGCCTCGAGCCAGCGCGGCCAGAGCCCGAGCGGCTACAGTGGCCGTTTTGAAAGGCATGCTCCGCGTGCGGATCGTGTCTTCAAAATGCAGGGATGGAGTACTAGAAAAAACAGCGATGCCTTCATGCATAAAGTCATTCATAAATGAATCATGTATTTAATAAAATCCCATATTTCTAAGAATCCCATGTATTCAAAACTGCCCTGTACGGACCCTGAGATCCCGGCGTGGCTTCGCCAGGATCTGCCGCTCCGGCCTGCTCTGCGCGGAAAAACTTCCACGTCTGAGCGCCTTCTCCTCCTCCTCCTCCCCCCGCGCGGCCGCCCCCGGCTGGTTCCCTCCCTCTTGCACGCCGGAGAAGTCGCCTTTCGGCTGCCCCGGATAGCCACACGCTGGAGCGGACTGCCTCTGCCTCGCCGCCGACGGAAAAAGTTGTTGTCAGGATCTCAGGGCGTGCGTTGTCGCGCGGTGTCGGGTGCCGGCGACCCTCACATATTCGATCCGATTGCTCGTGATTTTCCACTGTGTTGCATTGTTGTCGCTACGTCGGAGCTCAAGGGAGGCAGAGTGGGCAGAGCGGGGGGAATGAAGCTGAGCATGAGGAGGGCGAGGAGGATGCGCCAGAAGCTGTTTCCTATAGCCAGGCCCATTCGGCGCAATCCGGGGTTTTCACGAGTGTGAGACGGTCAAGCAAATATATACACACCATGTTTCGGGCGAAGGCCGCCACACACAGCGCCTGCACTCAATGGTTCTTGCCCTTACTCTAGGGAACTGGGCCTGTCTGCCGCTCTGGCGGCTATGCTGCCGCCGTCGCCGTCCCGTCGCCGCTTTGTCGCCGCTCTTCGTCTGGGCCTGTTTGACGCTCTGGCGGCTATGTTGCCGCCGTCGCCACCCCGTCGTCGCCTCGTCGCCGCCCGTCGTCTGGGACTGACTGCCAGTTTGGCGATGAAGTTGCCGCCGTCGCCGCCCCGTCGCCGCTTCGTCGCCGCCCGTCGTCTGGGCCTGGCCGCCGGTCTGGCTGCGATGTTGCCGCCGTCGCCGCCCCGTCGCCGCCTCGTCGCCGCATAGATAGCGCACCACGTCAACTGCACCACAAGTTTTGATTGCACCACATGGATCGCACCACATCTTTTTGCATATCATAGATTGCACAACAGATGTTGCACCACATAGGTTGCACCACATAGAGTGCACAACACGTTGCATGATATAGGTTGCACCACATACAATTGCACTACATAGGTTGCACCGCAGATATTTCACAACATAGTTTGCACGACATAGATTGCACCATATATATAATATTGTACAATATCGGTTGCACAATACATATATATACATTGCACAAGCATGTGTTGCACCGCGTAGATAGCGCACCACATTGAGTGCACAACACAGGTTGCAACACATTTATATATATATATATATATTGCACAACCTAGGTTGCACCGCAATATTACAACATAGAAGGCACCACACATATCGCACCACCTAGACTGCACCACATAGGTTGCACCACATATGTTGCACCACGTCGATTTCATAACGTATATTGCGCACCGCATAGTTTGCACCAGTTCGGTTGCCCAACATAGCAGATAGCGCACTATTTCAACTAGACACACAACGTTTGGGGGCCCACACTGTATGTACCACCGCTTATGTCTGTGTATAATGTTTGTGAACATGTGCGTACGGCTCCCATAGAAGGCTACTTTAGGACCTGTAGGGCCACTGCCCTGCGACTCTCGGTCGGCCCTCTTTAATGCCACCCTGTTAACGTCCTCCCGAATTGGGCGGCGATCAGGGGCGTGTGCGGCAGTTCGGGTCTCTGCCCGTTCGCGTCGTCGAGCGGGCGCATGTTTGCACGCACTGTTTGCAGATAGTTATGCCGAACATTCCGACCTATGCGCGCAAATTGCAGCATGAATCTGGCGGCGCGCTCGGCATTGACGATCGAGTCTCAGATGGCTCTTCCGTCTTGTGGGGTGATCACGCCGTGCTCTGCCTTCCTGTCGAAAGCAAGGCCCGAGCATGAGTCCAGAAGGGCGGGGTTGCGGTTTTGTTCACGTCCGTGTTGGTTTTGTTCACGTCCGTGTTTGATGCTGAGCGCGCGGAGGAGGAGGAGGAGGCGGAGGAGGAGGAGGAGGAGGAGGAGCCGGAGGAGGGAGGGGGAGGAGGGGGAGGTTTGGCTAAATTTGGAGTTCTGGAGGGCGGATGAGTTCTGGCTGGATTTGCCACGCGTGCGCACTGCAGCCGAGGCGCGTGCCATCAGCACCCTCCTCATCCTTCCGGACGTTGGCCAGGCTCTAAGCATCGATGCTTGCAGAGTTCGCTCGCCCTCCACCTCCTCCTCCTCTTCCCCCTCCACCTCCTCCTCCTCTTCCCCCTCCTCCTCCTCCTCCTCCCCCTCCTCCTCTTCCTGCTCCTCCTCCTCCTCCTCCTCCTCCTCCTCCTCCTCCTCCTCCTCCTCCTCCTCCTCCTCCTCCCCTCCTCTTCCTCCTCCGCCTCCTCCTCCCCCTCACCCTCCCGGCCCGCAGGTCGCAGCAGAAGGGGCGGCGCGGCCCTGGACCCCTGGCCGCGGCATGCAGGCGAGCAGCGTGCGCGTTCGGGGCCGCCGCCAGCAGACGGGCCTTAGTGCGGCCGTCGGCGTGGAGCACGCGTGCGCGCGTGGCTCCCGCACCCGTGAGGGGGGAGGGAGAGGGAGGAGGAGGAGGAGGAGGAGGAGGAGGAGGAGGAGGAGGAGGAGGAGGAGGAGGATTAGCACGTGGTCGGAGAGCGCAGCAGGTCAGCTCCGCTCAGGCCCGTTGTCCTGCTGTGAGGACCGGGCTGTTACACGGCGAGTGCTGAAATCGCCGTGTCTTCCATTCTCTCTCTCGGCTGCGGTGCATGGACTGCAGCAGGGGAGCACCTCACCTCTTTGTGAGGCCCTCGACCTGCCTCTTATTATACTTCACAAGCTTCGCACAACGGATCGGGAAGCATCACTCCCGCAGACACCAAATTCAAAGCAATGCTGACGCAGCCTACCTTCTGCTGGCCACTGCAGTGATGCACCACACCGTGTGCACCTCGATAAGGAGAGCGGGGAAGACTAATCCCGCGGACCTCGCCACTTTGGGGAAATTCGATTGACGCTTTTAGGCACCCTTGCCTTCCTATGCACCCGAACGCAGCAACACGGGTCATCCACAAGGCTAGAGCAAGTCTTCATTGAGCATTGTCGGTAAACGTGTTTAGGACAATCGCCTTCAGAGCCTGTTCTTTCTGTCCAGATCCCGAAGCAAGTATGCGGCGCCACGTGGGACAGCGCAGTTCGCGCTATCCTCAATGCCGTGCCTCCCTCAGCGCGAGGGAAGACCACCGAAGCCACTCTCTGGGAGCAGAGGTGTGCGTCGTCACATGTGACAGCGCAGCCCGCGCTACCATCCATGCCGTTCCTCCCGCCAGACGCTGGAAGACCACCGAAGCCACTCCGTCAGGGTTCTCTTCGTGCAGCTCAATGGGGGCGCAAATGAACTCGAATACTCCTGCACCCGCTCCCTCAAGCTGCGATCCCCTGAGAACTCTGACTTGCCATCCCTCTGGTAGCAGCTGATGTTGGCGCCGCGCTCGATTATCCCGTGCACCCCATCGTTGTCCTTCTGCACCGTGGGTGGGGCGACGGCGACAGACGCGTGTGTGTAACATGTGTTGGTCGTCGTCCTTGCTGCTCATGCGCACCGTGTCGATGATGGGATTCGCGTCGTTGAACCCAACTCCAAGCTGCATACTCCAAATCCCGTATTAATCGACCCCCCCCTAAAAAACCAGACCCCCCTCCAAATGCGACCTAATATTCCGGACCCCCTCTTCGATGGGGCGCCTTAATAAACCAGACCCCCTCAGCTCCAATCCAAAGAAAGCGACCTAATAAACCGGACCCCCTTAATGACCAAAAAGGCGCCTTAAAAAACCGGACCCGGGGGACGATTAATAAGGGATTTGGAATAGTCGGGATGGTGCCGATGATGTTGAGCCCTCGATAGTGGGAGTGGAGTTGGTCGTGGCGAGGGAAACTTGCTATAGAAATATGGCTGCGCCTCGAGCTTGTGTAGGGCTGTGATCTCGAACCAGATCTTGTTCAGGGCACCAGGCTCCTTTATGTTGAGCCCGCGCATGGCGATTCCCGTGCTGGAGTAGGCAGTACTGATGGCCGTCATGTTATGGCCGGCTTCTCGGTCCCATTGCCAGGGGGCCAGAATGTTGGGATGCCGATGGGCCTTGGCAGGGTAAGGGGATTTTGAACCAGAATGTTTACGGGAGGAGGAGGAGGAGGAGGAGGAGGAGGAGGAGGAGGAGGAGGAGGAGGAGGAGGAGGAGGGGAGGGAGGATCTTTCGTCAGGCGGCATTGATCAATTGACATCTACTGTGCCGTAGGGAGGAGGGGCCGCTCCTGCTGTCACGCGCGCCCACAGACGCCTGCCCTGGCAGCGGTCGCACATCCTTCCAGATTCGCACTGCGCTCAGCGTGCCTTTGCTCCGTCTGTCGGTTCAGCCCGCAGAGCGGTGGTCACCGCTCTCACGCGATGGAGCCAGTGGTTCGAAGTCCGGATATTGGCGCCACCCGCCTCCGAAGTCGGGTCTCACGCGGTGGCGGAGCTGTCATGCGCTTTGTCAGGCGCGTCGTGGCGCCACGATCGGCCGTGAGGGAGGAGGAGGGGGACCAGAGTAAACCAAGGTGCATCAACGATGCAGCAATACGCCCTCCAGCCCCAAGCCCCTTCCTGGGCAGTCTTCCTTCTCCTCCTCCTCCTCCTCCTCCTGCTGCTCCTCCTCCTCCTCCTCCTCCTCCCCCTCCACGCGCAATCGTCGTATCGTTCAGTTGAATCAGGTGTCCAGCGAGATCCCCGTTCTGATATAGGACCGCCCCATCGGTGAAACATCCATGCGCGAGTTTTGAGTTCCCACACTCCTGGTTATGGAGGCCGAAGTGGTCCGAAGCGCATGCCCCATTTTGAAAAGGAGCCGCCCTACATCCAGGAAGGGATGAAGGAACAACAGCCGCATGAGCAGGAGGAGGAGGATGAGTAGGGCGCCTCGGTGGGGAGGACCAGGAGGGGGGGGGGGGGAAGGATGAGTGCAATGCAAATGCAATGGAAGAGGTGTTTCTTGACCCATCTCTTGCATTTGCACTGGATGCGTGAGAGGAGTGCTGATGGCCAAGGAGGAGGCAAGCTGCGGCGAGGCAGCCACTCACATACGTTGGATTCGGGCGGGGTGCTTCGGACTTGCAGAGCAAGGCGTGGATATTCCAGAGGCAGCATGGCATCCACACTGTCCATCCTGCACCACCACACTAGGGACTCCTCGCCTCCTCCGCCGCTGAGCGCATCCCTCCTGTAATTTCCCGGTCGAGGCGAGAGGGTGCCTCGAAGCAGCGCTGGGTCAGGATGTCGTGTGAGGATGCCGATTGTCCACCACCACTACCATAGGTAGGAGAGGGAGGAGGAGAGAGAGAGGATGATGAGGATGATGAGGAGGTGGAGGAGGAGAGGAGAAGGACCTCCCCATCCTCCCCTGTCCCCCGTCCTATATGGTAGTGGTGGTGTAACATTTGCCCATCATCGAGTGAGGCGGCTTGCTCCCTGTCTCGCTCGCCTCCCTGAGAAGGCCGGCCGACGACGTGCAGATGTGCAGACCTTCCCGGGCGGGAGGCCGCGTCCGTTCCGTCCGTTCCAGAGCGCTCCGGAGCGCTCTGAGAGCGTTCCGGAACGGGTCGCAGGCCTGGAGGTTGACACCAACACCAATATCGGCGGAGTGCCTCCACCGAGGGAAGAAGATCCCGATCTCGGTGATGTTGGTAATTTTCGGGCTTCCTAGGTGGCCGAAAGATTATCACCAACACCGAAATCTAGGATCGTCTTCCCCAGGAGGAGGCACCCCCCTGTGTTGGTGCTGGTGCCCACTCCCAAGCCTCCAACTCCAGTACTGGCACGCTCAGAGAAGGCCGCGGCGCCCGACACTGTGAAGGCCTGACGGCCTGTGCCGCCGACCCTGACAGACATCGACGACGACCATGAGGGGGAGGAGGAGGAGGAGGAGGAGGAGGAGGAGGAGGAGGAGGAGGAGGAGGAGGAGGAGGAGGAGGAAGGGAGGAGGGAGGAGGGGGAGGAGGTGGAGGAGGAGGCGGCGGAGGAGGAGGAGGAGGAGGAGGAGGAGGAGGAGATAAGGAGGCGGAGGAGGAGAGGAGGAGGAGGAGGAGGAGGAGGAGGAGAGGAGGGGGAGGAGGAGGAGGAGAAGGAGGAGGAGGAGGAGGAGGAGGAGGAGGAGGAGGAGGTGGAGGAGGAGGCGGTGGAGAAAAGGAGGCGGCGGAGGAGGAGGAGGAGGAGGAGGAGGAGGAGATAAGGAGGCGGAGGAGGAGGAGGCGGAGGAGGATGAGGCGGAGGAGGAGGAGGAGGAGGAAGAGGAGGAGGAGGAGGAGGAGGAGGCGAGGAGGAGGGGGAGGCGGGGGAGGAGGAGGAGGAGGAGGAGGAGGAGGAGGAGGAGAGGAGGAGGAGGAGGAGGAGGAGAGGAGGAGGAGGAGGAGGAGGAGGAGGGGGAGGAGGAGGAGGGGGGAGGAGGGAGGAGAGGCACGAGCAGAGAAGGCCGCGGCGCCCGATGCTTCGGGTGTGGCGAGGAGTGCCCCTGGCGCCCAGGGTGCCCGCCGGGGTTCCAGGGAGGCCGCCCAGGGCCTCCAGGGCACCCCTCGCGAGGTTCAGAGGGCCCCAGGGGCTCCAAGCTTGAGTCGGGGGTGGACAGACCTCGTACCCTGGCACGTCGATTAAGGAATTGGCTGTTTTCGGTTCGCGAGAGGGCGTCGCGGCCGTCAGTTCTGCGAGGCCCAGAGGGCCCCGGGGGCCCCCCGTCCCTGTCAACAAAAACTATGCAGGGGATCGCTCGGTGCCCGCGCACGGTCCAGATCTTGCCGCAGCGTGCACTCTGCACTATTCGTTTGACGGGGATGGTGGGGGGCTGTTGCGATGATTCCAGGGTAGCCCCTGGTCAAGTGGGGGAGGGGGTGTATGCCAATAGTGAGCAGTGATAAAATCTTTCTTCGGACACTCGGGGGTGGACAGACCTCGTATCCTGGTACGTCGATTAAGGAGTTGGCCGTTTCGGTTCGCGAGAGGGCGTCGCGGCCTTCATCTCTGCGGGTCCAAGTCCGTCGGTTTCGGTCCCAGGCCGTTTTCACTAAAGGGAGGTTGACTAAGGGGAGGTTTGTCCACCGCCGATTGAGGTAAGTCGGGCGTATCCCTCTACAGGAGGAATATTCAAAAATAGTAGAACAATAAATCGTATGGAGACGATGTTCTGGTATTTTGGCTTATGTTTAAAACATTTGGGGGTTCTTTTTTATTTTTCATCCAAAATCCCCCTATAGGGGGACACGCCCGACTTAAACCTTGAGTGAAAAGCTGGGAGTACCTTGGGCCAGGGGCACCTTTGGCACCCCCCCAGATACATCCACCAGAGCCGCCAGATCTCAGAGAGCCTCGATTGTGAAGGCCTCGCGGCTGGTGCCGCCGACCCTGACGATGACGCGCACGACGCGTGCGAGGAGGAGGAGGAGGAGGAGGAGGAGGAGGAGGAGGAGGAGGGGGAGGAGGAGGAGGGGGAGGAGGAGCAGGATGCGGAGGAGGCGGAGGACGCGGTGGAGCAGCATGAGGGGGAGGAGGAGGATGCGGAGGAGGACGGGGAGGGAAGCAGGGGCAGGGGGGGGGGACGGGGGGATGAAGGAGCAGCAGGAGGAACAGGAGAGTGATAGTCGGAGGAGCAGGAGAAGGAGAAGGAGGACGCGGATGATCCTCGATTTTTATCCTTCTCTAGACTTCTCCTCGTCCTGGCTTCGTGGTGCCTCCGCCGCCGCGTGCTCCCCCGCTGTGCTGGGCCCCTCGCGACAGCGGGACCGTGCGCCGTCGGACCCGTGTGCGAGCGCCTGTTTTGCCTCCCCCTGGCAGTCGTGCGCGGCCGGCGCCGGTCGAGTACGGCGGCGGGTCGTCGGCCCCCCGTCAGGCCCCGTCGCTTCTGTCTCTCGCCCCCGCCCCTTCCCATCCCATCCCATCCCGCCCCCCCTTCGCCCTCTCGCTCCCTGCATTCCCGCTCCCCGTCTCTCCCTGCCCCCCCCCCCCCTGCCTGCATCACTCAGGAGGGGAAAAAACACACAGACACAATTAATCGTCGATTCCCAGGAAAATATGGGAAAATATGGGAAGTGGGGGGGAAGACAAAAACCCAGAAAATATGGGAAAATATGGGGGATAGTTTTATTTGTGTGTATTTATTTGTGTGTCCCAGTTCCCCTTCAATCACTTCCCCCCGTGCTCCCCCTTCATCCCCCCGCCCCCCCCCCACCCCCCCCCTGGGCCCCCCATCCCTCCCCCCCCCGGCCCGCCCCTGGGCCGCATCACCACCACAGCCGTCGAATCGACAGGTGCTGAGCCCGCCGCGCCCACGCACCCTCCGTCCTCGTCTTCCCCTCCTCCCTCCCCTCCTCTCCCCCTCCTCCTCCTCCTCCTCATCCTCTCCTGCTGCTCCGCCTCCTCCTCCTGCTCATCCTCCTCCCTCTCCGCCTCCTCGTCCCGTGCCCCCCCCCCTCGAAGGGAGGAAAGACCTCCCCGACCCCCCGTGGTGAGTGGCGTTTGCGAACGGCCCCGGGCGTCTGCGGAGCAGCCTGGCCCTGTCGAGCTTCCTCCCCGGGGCGCGTTGAACGGCCCTGCTAGTCGGGGAGCGCAGTATGAGGGTACCGTTTCTGCTCCCCGTTCCCCTTTTGGTACCACCAGCGATGCTCCAGGGACGCTCTTTTCTCATGGAGTCGGGCCAGACCTGTCGACGTGCGGCCCCGCTGGAGTCGGGCCCTTATCCCCGCTGGGCCCGAGCCCGACCACGGCCTCTTCGCTTATGTCGGGCGTGTCCCCCTACAAGGGGGGCTTTCGACGAAAAACAAAAAATACACCAAAAATGCACCGAAAAGCTCAAGACATATTCAAAAAATAGTCCCCTGACTATTTTTGGACAATGTTGTGACTAGTCTTAGGGTATGTTTTATTCCTCGTGGAAAATCCCCCCGTGGGGGGACAGGCCCGACTTCACTCTTCGCCCCCCCCCGCTCTCTCCCCGGCCAGCCGCCCCGGAGGTCGCCAGCCCCCGCCGCGAGAAGCCGGCGCAGAAGTCGGGTTCGCCGCCCTGCCCCCGTCGCGCGCGCGGGGCTCCCCGGGCCGCGGCGAGCGCGGCCCGCGGCCCTCCCCGGATAGCCGCGAGCGGCGCGTGTGCACCGCATCGATAGGCGTGTCGTCTCGGCCTCGCTTTCAGTCGGGCCTGTCCCCCTACAGGGGGATTGTCGACAAAAAATAACACATGCGCTCCAAAAATAGTCAAAAAATGATCAAAACAAAAAGTCAGGGGACTATTGTTTAGTAGTTGTGTTGCCTTTTTGGTGTATGTTTGGGGTATTTTGCATTTTTCGTCGAAAATCTCATGTAGGGGGACACGCCCGACATAAGCCTCGCTGGGACGTGTGCGTGTCTTCTCGGCGAGGGCCATCGATGGGCATCTTGGCTCATCTTGCGAGCCAGTAAAATGACGAGGTCGAAAACACATACACGGGGAATGGAGGTCCGAGCGATGGCAGCGCATGCGTGAGAGTCATTCTAGGCATGAGCTGTTGCCTTCCCTGGCTGTTGACGTCTACTATTGCTTAGAAGTGGCAAGGCTGGTAGGTGCCAGTAGGCGCTGGTAGACACTGACAGGCGCCAATCGGTGCTGGCGGGCCCTGGTAGGGACATTGGTAGGCACCAGTAGGCGCCAATCGGGCGAAACCTGGCTCGAAGCCACCCTCGCACGCAATACACGCAACCTGCCGCGCTGGCGCCCCTCGAGGCATCGTCGATCCCACGCAGTCGCTCGGCCCTCGGCGAGCCGAGCCCACTCGGCACCGCGCCGCGCCGCAGCGGGGCCCGACGGGCGTCCAGAGACGCAGCGCGGCGCGCGGGCGCCGCTCTCGCGCCGCAGGGGCGGCGAGGGGGCACGGAGGAGGGACCCGGGGGGCCCCGCAGCGGCGTGCGGTGACCGCGCCGCGTGGCGAGTCCGTGGGAGGAGGAGGACGAGGAGGAGGAGGACGAGGAGGAGGAGGAGGAGGAAGAAGAGGAGGAGGAAGAGGAGGAGGAGGAGGAGGAGGAGGAAGAGAGGAGGAGGAGGAGGAGGAGGACGAGGAGGACGAGGAGGATCGGGGCCACCGCGCGGTGCTGGGGCGCGCGGCGCTCGCCGGGGACCGCGCCTCGGGCGAGGGGCCTCCGCGGCCCCGGGCGGCCGCTCGGCGACGGGCCGCGCTGTGAGGTCGCCGGGGGGCTCCGAGGTCATCGCGCGCTCCGTCACCGCACGGTGTTGGGGGCCCGAGGAGGGCGGGTTCCCAGAGAGCCCACGCTTCGACAAGGTCGCGACGTCGCGAAGAAAATCACGACGGGAGCCCCGGGCCCCATCCTTCTGCGGCAGTGATCTCGACCTGTGAGGGCCCCGGGGCCCGAAGAACTGGGCGGAGAGGTCCGGCCCGAAGAAATGGGGCCGACGGGATCTCAGGGTTGGTGCTGCTGAGGCCCAGGGCTGCACACAGTCGGCCCCCGAGGTACCCCCAGAGGACCCCAGCAGGCTCCCCGAGCTGTCCCGCACCCCGGGGTTGGGACGCTGAGACCCCCCCAGAGTCAAGCAGTGGCGAAGCGTCCTGGCTCGCCTATAGCCCCACCAAATATGTTCTAAGAACCTTTTGTGGTTCCCACGAAATGTTCTTAGAACATTTCTGGTGGAGTCTGTCTTGGTTTAACACATCGGGATAATGTTCTAAGAACACTGTTTTTGTTCTTAGAACATTTTGGGGTTCTAAGAACATGTCGTGGTAGGGCTATAGGAATGCCGGGACGGTCGGTCCCTGCTCAACAGAGTGCTCGGGGACGGTGCGGAATGGCGGGCGCGCAAGGATGCGGCGATGGACGTGGGGGGCATCGAGGGCTGCAGAAAAGGGGCCCCCGAGGGCCTCTAAATGGGCACTCTCGGACCCCAGAAGGAGGTTTTGAGGGCCCTGTAAATGAGCTTCCCCCCCCACACCACCACCCAGTAGCCGAGTTAGACAGATTTACGAAGTCTCCATTCGCGCAAATGTGTGGCTGATTAATGCAATGCCAGCGTGTCTAAGTTTATTAAGTTAAAGTATGTTGATTAGCGCTGACTAGCGCTAACGATGTTGGTTCGAGTTCGGCTAAGCAGGGTAAGTCTGCGTATGTTGCTTATGTATAGGTGTGCTTATGATGATGATATGATCGCGCCATCGTCACTTCAGACATCGTCATTTCCACCACCACCACCACCACCACCACCACCACCACCATCATCATCATCATCATCATCATCATCATCATCATCATCATCATCATCATCATCATCATCATCATCACCGTAGCCGTGGCCTCTTTTGGTTCAATGTAGCTGGAAGTCCCCTCGCTGGTCCCGCGGGCCCGAGCCATGGGGTTGACGTCGTTCGAGGCGTCGTCGTCGCCGACGTTCGAGCCCTCGCCGTCCATCCTGGCTTCGGCATCGTGCTGTTCGGGGGAGGCGCCGACGAGCCCGCAGGAGGTGCAGGCGACCCCGAGCCCAGAGGAGGTGCCCGCTGGAGGCGTGGCCACTGGTTGGCCAGAGCTTCAGAAGGACGCCGGCGGCAACCTCGTTGACCTTTTCGGGACGGCCCAGCCTGTCGCAGCCGCAGCGGCAGCCGCAGTCCCAGGCGTCGATGGCGGGCGTCGCAAGCGTCGCAGCCGCCTCCAGCCTGTCGTGTAGTCGCAGGCGCTATGGGCGCCGACGTTCCAGGCGTCGCAAACCGCAGTCGGCGCTGAGGCAAACGAGGCCAGTGAGGCCAGTGGGGCCGTAGCACAGGCCAGGGGGGCCGATGAGGACCGCCGCCCAGCCCATGAGAATCGCGGCGCCGATGCCGCCGCGATTGCAGGCCACATCCTTCCGGCGCCGCCGTTGCCGCTCCAGTCCAAAGTGCCGCCCACGGCGCCGAAGGCGCCAACTCCTGATAACTCCGTGGAAGAGCCAGAGCTTCGGATCATGGCGAAGCGAGGCCGGCAGCAGCACGATGGCGGTGAGCAGCACGACAGCGATCAGCAACGCGACGACAAGCAGAGGAGCGGAAGATCTGGAGGCACGACAAGCCGACAAGCGCGTCTTCGGACGCGACGTGGCAGACCTCAACCAGCAGAAGCGGCTCGGCATGAGAAGGCACTTGCAGACGCAGGCGGCCCACCCGCAGCACGAGGAAAGCTCAATTGGCTTCGAGTGCGCCAAAGCATGCGCGGATCCGAGGGCTGCAACAGCTTCCTCTTCGGCGGCACCTTCGACAGCAGCAGCATCTCTGGCGTCGCCTTCGCCAGCAGCACGTTCGCCGGCGGCGCCTTCGCCAGCAGCGCCGTCGCCAGCGGCACCTCCGCCAGCACCTTCGACGCAAGCGCCTTCCCCAGCAGCGGCGCCCTCGACAACGCCGCCGCCCGATTGGTCGCCGTGGCTGCCCAGACACCTGACGCAGCTGAGGTGGCTGACCTCCTCTTGAGGTACGTGGCGCCGACGGGCGCGCATCCCGTTGGCCCTCGGAGCACAGCAGTCGCCACTTCAGACCCGTGCGAGCTCCAGCCCGAGGTCGGGCCGCCGAACTTAGCCCGGAGAAAGCACAGATCATGAGCACCAACATCGTCCTCCACGAGCGCGGGGCGTCATCGACATCGCCAAGCGACGAGGGTGATGGTGATGATGATGGTGGTGGTGACGATGGTGATGACGATGATGGCGACTGCCTCCCCCTCCCCGCCCTTCGCGGCCCGGCGCGCCCCCCAGACGTTTTCTCGCTCTGGCCCGGGGGGAGAGGCGGCCCGACGATGGCGCGCCGGGCCCGCGACGCGGCGCGTCCGAGGTGCACGCGACCTAACGGGCCGCACTTCGTCGGCAAGGCCCTCGCCGACAAGTGCGGCGAGAAGGCGGGCCGCAGGGATTCGAGCTCCGCGTGGGACGGCGCGGGATGCACGAGCTCACGCGCGCAGGCCATCGACGAGGCGCCCGTGCCTCCGCGTGCCGGCGCCCTGAAAATCCCACCCCAGACTGCGTCTGCAGGGCTTCCAGCGCGCAAGTGCCTGATGGGCGCCTCCGAAGAGATGCGCATCAGGCGCGCCGCCCTCAGCTGCGACGCGCGCTTCCTGCTCGGGGCGGCCACTGTCGCAGCGGACGACCGGCGGGCCACGACGAAGCACCTCTACAGCGCAGCCTTGCACTTGCACAACGAGGCTCTGGAGCACCCGACGCTTCAGGAACTGGTGAAGATGATAGCGCTACCCTTTGCAGAAGGTGATGGCGGCGGATCTCTGCCCAGCGGCGCCTCCTTCGACAGGCAAGGGGCGCCGCCTGCGGCGCCGAGCCCCCTCGGCGCGGAGCCCCTCGTCGGCCGCCGATGTGGGCGCGTCGGCGGTCCGGGCCCCCCCCCCCCCCACACCGCAGCGCGGGCGAAGGGAGGGCGAGGGCGAGCCCGAAGCAGAAGAGGGCGCTGCGATCGAGCCTCCATCGGACATCGACGTGGAGCTCTCCGGCCTGACGTGCAGTGGTCCAGCGCGCCGCTGGGCGCGCGTCGTTGGCTTCGCGTCCGATAAGGCCGCCGCCCCTGTCCCCGGACCGGACGCAGCGCCGATGCCGAGCGCGGAACTCGGAGGTCAGAACAGCGCGCCAGACGGCAAGGGCAGGGGCGAGAGGAAGAGCAAGAGCACGAGCAAGCTCGCCAAGGGCAAGCGCAGAGGCTTGGGATGGGATGGCGATGAGGGAGAGAGGGCACGAGCAATGCAAGAGCAAGAGCAAACTCGCCATGATGAAGGGGGAGAAAGGGAAATATTCTCAATTCGACACAAAGCAGAGGTGGGGAGGACCGCCAAAGATCCTTGAAAGAGAGGGGCGGCGAGGAGGAGAGAGGAGCAGGGGGGAACATGATCAGGAGGGGGGAGGAGGAGAGGGAGGGACAGAGGGAGGAGGAGGGGGAGAAAAACAGGAGGATCCAGAGGATGAGGGCATGCGCACACGAACGCCAAACGACAGGCCACACAGAACATTGTACTGCATAGTAGCACGTTTGTGTTCACTTCGCATGGTCAAAGCTAAACATCATAAGTCAATTCGAACAAACATAATTGTAGTGGCCTCTGGCCAGTGCCGCCGATCCGGGGCGCTCCTGATGCTATTGTTGTTGAAATGGACGATGACGACGACAACGGACGACCAACGGTCGACGAGCGGGATAATTCCGACGACGACCGAAAAACATAATAACAACGAACGGGCGACAACGACGACGACGACGACGACGACGACTACGACGACGACGACGACGACGACGACTAACGGCGAACGGCTGCCGACGGCCGACGACCGAAGACTGGTGACGGCGACGGGTGGAAGGTTCTTCGTTCACCGCTGTCGCTTCCGAGCAATACCAAGTCAGGCCGTGCACCTCTGGCCTGGCAGCACGCTGGCCGAGAGTGGATCGTATCTTTTAGCAGTTTACGTCGGCTTCGTAGGTTAAGCCTCCTCAGGGAACAACCCCGTGGGCAGTTAAGAGTGCTACGCTTTTTTCGCTTCGATTTCGCGTTGCCAGTGCTCTCCTTCGGATCTGGTCCTCATGAGCTAGAAAGAAAGAAAAGGCCTCTCGGGGTCCTCTTGGGGGCCTCCTGGGGACCTCTTGGGGGCCTCTGGGGGCTTCTTGGGGGCGCCTCGGGGGCATCTTGGGGTCATCCTGGGGTGGAGGACTAGAAGGGTCCGTTCGGATTCACCCTTGGGGGCCTCTCGGGGTCGTCTCGGGGGGCCTCCAGGGCTATATTGGGGCCCTCCTGGACCGTCTTGGCTCCTCTTGGGGGCCTCTTGGGCTGTATTGGGGCGATCTTGGGGGCCTCTTGGACCGTCTTCGGCGCTTCTCAGACGGAAAAGGCGATAATGTCAAAATGTTTCAAAACCTATTCGCAACTTTATTCTTGTACCCTCTTGGGGCCCTCTTGGGGGTCCTCTTGGGATTTCCTTGAGGCCTCTTGGAGGCCTCCTGGAGCGTCTTAAAATATGTTGGTGTTTGGCAAACGCCGCTCAATTGAACCAGCAACACAAGTACATTCAACCAACACAAAAAGTTGGATCAACGTGGTGGGCGCTACTTCTCTGTACTGGTTAGCGCTAGTTTGCGCTGATCGGAGCATGATTGAATTCAACCCTCACAAGATCAAATTAATCAGCATAAGCGCGACTATCTGCGATTAGCTAGCCAACGAATCTAATTCAGCCACTGGGAAAAAAGCCTTTCGGGCTTCCAATGGGAGCTTCGAGGGCCCGAACAGTGCACCAAACTCACCCTCCCAACTGTCGCACCCCAGGAACCTACAGTGCCGTTTTTTACACATGCTCCGCGTGCGGACCATGTATCAAGAATCAAGGGTTGATTAATGAATACAATGATGAGTTTATGCATTAATTTATTCATAAATTAATCATGTATTCGAATTTATGTTTATTTATTTATTTATTTATCTATTTATTTATTTATTACTATTATTATTATTATTATTCTTATTCTTCTTCTTATTATTATTTTAACACCAAGTATTGCAAACTGCCCTGCAGGCTTCCCAGACGTGGTCCGAGCGAATGGGGTCGGAGGATCGCCGCGCATCACCAATGCATCCGCAGTGCGGCTCCCTGTGGAGCCCGACTTCCTTCGCGCCGACGTCGCCGACGCATCGCCGACGCCGCTGGTGCATCCCCGATGCTGTGGGGAAAAACACACGCAACACACACACTCTCACACACACACACACACTGTGGGAAAACAAAAACACAAAAAGCACAAACACACACATACACACAAAACAAAACAAAAACACTGTATCGTCGATGCAGCGCGACCTTCCGACCCCATCTACTCGGAGGCCTCTCACAAGGCTTCGCGCCCGGGTTGAGGCCAGCCTGGTTTCGGCGGGCCGTCTGCGCGCCGCTCGACAGAGCTTTCCGGGTGAGGCAGCGCAGGCCTCATGGGCTCGGGCCGAGCGCTCTCTCGACTGCGGCTCTGTGGGGCGGCGCCTCCGGACCCCTCTCCGCCGCCCGCAGGGCCAGGGAACTCCTCCGTGCCGAGGATGGAGGGAGGGAGGGAGGGAGGGATGTAAGACGAAGCCAGGACGGTGACAAAATCGGGTGAGGATAAATCGAGGATCTCTGAGATCCGGCGGCTCCGGAGGATGTCCTGGGCGCCGCGGCATTGAGAGCGTTCAGGAAGGCTCTGGTAGCGTTCTGGAACGCTCGGGAACGGATCTGACTTCGTACCAGCCCCATCCGAGGATGCAGGAAGTTCGGGGGGTTCCCGATGTCTCCGGTTGTTCTCTGACGTTTTGGGAGGGTGGCTTGGGTTTTGGAAATCTCACATTCCTCTTGATCGTTCCGCACCCCTGCCTCGGGGGGCTTGCCCTCCTTGTCGCGCTCCGCGCGGCTGCGCGGCGGGCGGAGTTTCTTGGCGGTCAGCCAGCGTTCCCCCCTGCGCCCAAGGTTGTGTGGGTTGCGCTTGCTGAGGTCGATCCGCGCCTCGAGCGTTGCCCCCACGCGCCGGGCGATCCCCACTTGCGCTGTCCGTCGATGCAGCTCGCGGCTCTGGCTCGCGCAGGGGTTGTGGCTCGGTCGCGAGGGGCTCCCCCCCCCTCCATGCTCTGTGTGCGCGGAGTCCCTCGGCTTGCCGCGTCCGCCGCACAGGCCCGCGCGTCGGCTGTTTTGCCTCATTGGGCTTTTCCTGCCCGTACCTGTTTAGATTTCCGCTCTTTGCCACTGTGTAGTTATGGCTACCGTTTCGGCCTGCATTGGGTGCCATCTTGGAGGCCACCGGCCACCCGGGCCCTGAGCCCCAAAGACTGCCCCTTCAGAGCCCTGTTGCGACGCTCTGGTGCTCTTGGGATTTCTGAGCTTTCTTTGGCCTCTCAACCCCCAAGCGTTATACCGTCCAAGCGTTATACCGTTATCTGGGTCTCCAACCCCCCCCACCCTTGGGGTAACCATTGGCACTTCGAGTAAAGAATTAGCTAGGCGAAAGATCCAACTATAGCCTTCGGTCGAGCTCCACACGCGGCCACGAGACTTGCGAGTGGTGTGCCGAAACGGGTAGCGGTGACGGACGCGGGCACAGCCGTTGAGGCCATAGGCGGAGCTCCCCAGGGGGCCACGAAGCGCGTGAAGGGTGTGAATGGGTGACGGGGGCGCATGCGGCCGCAGCGACTGGGACCTTGCGTGGAGCTTCCTATGGGGCCCCGAAGCGTGTGAGGGGCGCGCCGAAATGGGTGACGGGGGCACATGCGGCCGCAGCCATTGGGGCCTTCGGTGGAACTCCTTATATGGGGCCACGAAGTGTGAGGAGTGTGCCGCTGTGGGTGGCGGGGACGCCTGCGGGCACAACCCTTGGGACAATGGGTGGGGCTCCCTATCGGGCCACGAAGAGTGTGAGGGGTGTGCTGAGATGGGTGGCGGGGACGCCTGCGGGCGCAGCCATTGTGGACTTTGGATGGAGCTCCCTATGGGGCCACAAAGCTTGTGATGGGGTGTACCGACACGGGTGGCGCGGGCCCGTGCGGACGGCGCCCCTGGGGATAGCAGGAGGAAGGCAGGACGCGGGGCACTGTCTCTTCAAAACGAGGACCAAGATTCGGGGGTGGACAGAACCCCCAACAGTGACACGTCGATTAGTGAATTGTCCGTTTTCGGTTCTCGAGAGGGCGCCGTGGCCGTTATTTTCCAGGCCTGCGCCCACCAGGTTTGGGCCTCAGGTCGTTTTCACTAAACCACGTTTCACTAAAGGGGGGTCTGTCCATCCCCGAAAGATACCACAGGATGGTTGGAGCAACATGCTTTTGGGCTTTTCTTGAGACCACCCTGGGCCATCGGAGGCGAACCTGCGAGGATGATGCCTTGTTTTGGCAATGTGGGCACTCGGGGGGCATCGCGGGAAGGCTCCCTGCCCACATGACCATCTTTGGGTCGTATCCTGGCTTTTTGTTGGTGGACGCGTGTTCGATAGCCACACTTCGCCATCCCGGAGGCCATGTCGGGCTATCTGCGGCCATCCTGAAGCCATCTGGCGCTCAGCCGCCCCCGTCCAGACCACGCCCGGTGGGGGGGCGGGCTCGGGAGCCTCGAGACGGGGGTCAATGCAGACGGGGATCAGCCAGGGCGCCAGATCCTGCAGGATCCTGCGAAGACCCCCTCTGGCTGACCCGGGTTAGCGAGCCGCTCGTGGCCGCGAGGCGGCCGCGCATATTGGTTGACCCGGGTTTGCGAAGATCTGCGTTGCAGTTTTTTTCCTGCATTGCAGTTTTTGGTTTCCTGCTGACCCGGGTTTGGATTGACCCGGGTCAGAAGATCCCCGAGGGGCAAGCCGTCACCCCACGAGGGGATCAGGGAGTCTAGAAGAAATGGTTCAGTAATCAGACCCTGGACTGCTTCACGCAGCTCACGACGGGTGGCCACGATGGGCCAGCGTTTTCGGGGCCCGGCATCCGTCACCGGGGTGCTGGACGTGTGCACAGATCTATGTGCGTGCTAGCCACCGTGGACAAACGCCAGTGGGTTGTAGCTCGTTGGATGTGGAAGCTATACGGTGCAAGCTATATTGTGCAAGCTATGTCGTGTAAGCAATGTGTTGCGAGCTGCGTGGTGTACGCTTTGTGGTGTAAGGCAGGTGGTGTGGGCTGGAGGTGGACGCTAAGCGATGTAAGATATGTCGTGCAAGCTGTGTGGTGCAAGCTATGCGGTGTAAGCTTTGTCGCGGAAGCTATGCGGTGTAAGCTATGTGGTGTACGCCGTGTCGTGCAAGCTAGGTTGTGGAATTCATATGGTGCACGCTATGCCGTGCAAGCTGTGTGATGTGAGCTCAGCGCACGGGGCGCCCTCGTTGGCCCTTGAAGCGACCTATCGGGACAGCCCGCACGCACATGGGGCGCCCGCGAGCGCCCACGAGGCGGCACCCTGCGGCAGCGTGGCGCGGCATCGACCGGCACGCTCTGGGCACGCGGTGCCCACGAGGCGGCTCGGGCTGGGGAGGTTCCCTCGGGTGGTTTCCAGTGGGGAGACTTGTGTTCCACGGGCTCCGCGGGTCCGGGGTTGGAACAAGCACGCGTGGAAATGCATGACAACATAGCCAGGCATAATGATGCGCCTTGTCTGTCCCGTCCGCGCAAGCCTTGGGCGGACGGGCGGCAGCGTGGCGCAGCCGCGGCCGACCCGCCCGGCGTGCGGGGCGCCCACGAGCGCTTCCCCAGGGCGGGCACGGGGCGACAGCGTGGAACATCCTCGGCCGACCCGTACGCTCATTGAAGTAACGATACCAAAGATGCAAGCTCTGTTTGTTGTGTATAAAACCTGCATGTGTGTATACAAACGTTCATATATGTGTGTTGTATATGTAGATACACATACATGTATGCATGATTGTATATGCTTGCGAATAATGCTTTCCATGACGGACCCGTTGTTTAGAGAACTACGCCCAGATGGTTGGTGGGATTTCGCCCCTCTCCCTATTCCTGTCCAACCCCCTTCCGCTCACCCTCCCCCGCCCCTTCCGTTTTCTCCTTGCCCCTCATTTCCGTCGCCGTTTTGTTCTTTTCTTACCTTCTCCTATACCACCCCGTGTCCGCCTTTCCACCCGCGTGAGGTGCCGAGGAGTTCTGGTACCACTTGCGTTATGACGACCTGGAGAAGAGAGGTGCCCCTCCCAAGATCTGGACTAGCTCGCCTATGTGGCCGCCTTCGGCATTACACTGCGCCCCGGTCCCCATCAGTTCCCTCCGAGCCTTCAGTCGGAGCATGCGGAAAAGGTGGGAGGTAGACCGACTACTGACCGGGGTCGGAGATGCTGCCGATTGGTGAAACCTGTGTGGCGTGTATCCGGACATGCGAAGATCCTGACTGAAGTGTGCAGTTGCGTGCTCGAGTGCGGCCGAGGCGCTGTTGATGGCCGTTGACTCGTGGGACCATCCAGACGGTCTTTGGGCGTGCTGGCCATCCGGCGCTGAAGCACATCTCCTCTGACGGGTTGGGCTGACTTTTCCTTTGGGCGTCCCCGAGGGTGTCTGCTCTTGCTCTGCGTGAAAGCAGCGCTGTCTGGAGTCCGCCGTCGTGCCAGTTTGTCGTGCCGCTCGTGGTTACACGGGCTTGCATCCCCTGACCTTCCAGGAGGGCTAAAAAATAGCACCCGACGTAAAAACCTATTCCGAAGCTATTCTACGTCTTGGTTTTAGGCTGTTTCGCACAGCTTTTTAGGTTTTTAGGTCTCCAGTGCTAAAAAATAGCTCTCTGGAAGGTCAGGGTCAGTTCGTGCTGCTGCTTCCCCGAGCAGTGCCTGCACCGAGGGTTTTTCTGTCTGCCTCCCACGGGACTGGGCCCCGTCTGCGGCCCCGGCGGCCCCGCTTCCGCCCGAGACTCCCCAGTGAGCAAAGACAAGTCACGAGGGAAAGAAACACACAGACACGATTCATCGTCGACCCCCAGGAAAATATGGGAAAATGTGGGAAGTGGGGGGGAAGACAGAAACCCAGAACATATGGGGAAATGTGGGGAATCATTCTATTTGTGTGTATTTGTTTGTGTGTCCTGGGGCCCCTTTCACAGGGCCCGTCTGCGGGCGACAGGCGGCCTCGTTCCCGCCCGTCGCCGCCGCCCAGTTGCGCCCCCCCCCCCCCCCCCTTTGGAATGGTGACCGCATTGCGCTGCAGTGGCATTGCGTTGCCGTCGCATGGCATTGCCGTCGCATCGCATTGCCGTCGCAGTGCGTGGCATTGCAATCGCACTGCATTGCTTTGCACTGTTTGTCAGTTGCGTTGCAGTGCCCTGCCTTGCTTTGCATCGATCTGCACTGCTCTCGGTGCTCCGTCGTGCTGATGTGCGTTGCACTGCTTTGTGCTGCGTTGCAGTGCTTTGCACCGCACAGATTGTACCACATGGATTGCACCAACTAGGTTGTGCCACCTAGATTGCGCCGCATACGTTCCAAGGAACCACTGTTTGTGGTCCACGCTGGCTAACATCATGTATGCGGGGGTTCAGGTTTTCCGTTGAGCGCAGATCGCCTAGCATTGTCCCTCTTCGGCAATGGACGCGGTGCGTTAGCGTCATCGTTACGATCAAGACGTTGTGCCATCTAATACTATGCAATGCACTTGTATGCAAGGCTCCTCTCGGTCATGCTATCTTTATACTTCTGTGCACCGACGTGTATGATGGTGCGCCGTGCTGTTGTACGCGTTGCGACTGAATGCTACGCTATTCGAAGTTGCGCAAGGTTGTAATATCCAGCTCTGCGGTATACAACGACCCTGTATCTTCTGACATTGTATGCAGTGTGTATTGCTATGGTTTCCTTTGCTACGCAGTGCTATGATGTGTGGTACGGTATAATGATGTGATGTGATATGCGAGCGACGATCTCCATGCCACGCGATGCCATGCTGCGCTATGCTGTGCAACGCGATGCAATTCCATACAACCAGTGTCTGTGCTGCGCCAAGCTACGGTCTACGCAGGGCAATACCCTACCATTTTGTGTCATGCGATGCGGCGCTATACAGAACTGTGGCGTGGTATGCATTTAGTTGCCCTGGCATGCCTTGCTCGGCAGAGGCACGGACTATGGGGAGCAGTGGTAGCCCAGTGAATACAATGCCATACAATGCGCAGCACTTGTATGCAATTCTACGCAATGCTCCCATGGCATGTTCTGTTGAGTGGTGCTCTGGCCTGGCTTAGTTCGCTATACTGTGCTTCTCATGACATTGTCATGGCATTGAATTTTCTCCCGCTGCAGTCCACTGCGCACATTCGCTCACAATCAACCTGGAACCCTGAATTGCGATCGTGGGATCCTTCTTCGGTGACCTCGGCAAGCGGTGGATGTGGATCCGTTTTGGCCCTGGATGGGGCCAATTATATTCATATCCACCGCCTGCCGAGGCCCCCGAAGATCTATCCCACATGTCGTGGTCATGAATCGATCCCCTAGGATGCAACTCCTGGGAGGTTCCCTTCTGAAACGGCGCGGGTATATCTCTGGTCGAACACTGGCGCAGTCGGAATCAGTCCGGCTTAATCCCACCTCATCCCGCTCAGTCCGGCTCGATCCCGCTTCATCCGCCTTACCCTGACCTTCCAGAGAGCTATGCTTTAGCGCTGGAGGCCGAAACACCTAGAAAAATAAACGAAACATCCCAAAACCAAGACGCAGAGTAGCTTCGGGGTAGGTTTTTAAGTACGCGGTGCCATTTTTTAGCCCTCCTGGAAGGTCAGGGTAACCCTGGGCCCACTCCGGCCCACTCCTGCCCAGTGGCCCCCGCAACCTTTACGAATTGGGGGTCTCATAGCTCTGCGTCGCTCTGCCGATGGCCTTCCAGGACTGTGATGTTCCAACCTACTTGAGCAATGATCACCAAAAACAATTTCGAGCACCACAAAAGTACCGAAACTCGAGTGTTTTCACGTGTCGGGCCCTGGGAAACACTCGTCCGACCATGCTTCGACACTCTTTGGACACTTTTCGGGTGCTCGAAAGGATTTCTGGGATTCGGTCCCTGAGTACGATGGGCGCAACATAATCCCAGGAGCTGCCCCCTAACATCCCCGCTTTGCACCTCCCCGAGATCCGACGTCCCGAACACATTGAGACATCGTGAGAAATCACGACTGGAGCTCCGGACCCCATCTTTCTTCCCATTCGTCGAGCCGGAGCCATCCGTGAGGGTCCCGGGGCCCGAAACTGGGCGGAGAGGTCCGGCTCGGAAAGATTATCACGAGGGGAAAAACCACAGACATCATTGATTGCCGATTCCCAGGAAAATGCGCGAAACTATGGGAAGTAGGGGGGAAGACGAAAATCCCCCCCAATTGTTTGTTTGATGAGTATGGGGAGTCCAGTCCTTTGTGTGTATTGATTTGCGTGTCCTTGGGCCCCTTCAGATTAGAAGTCGCCAGCATCTCGGGGCTCGCACCTCCTCGTCCAGGGCCGCGCGGCGGAGGGGGCGGCGGCAGCGGCCGGGCAGGTACGCCCGAGTGGCCTCTCAGGAGCATCGGCGACAACATGCCGCCCATCCGGGGCGAGCGCCCGCCCCGGCCCGATCGGGGCTCCTCCTCCCCCTCCCCCTCCTCCTCCTCCTCCTCCTCCTCCTCCTCCTCTTCCTCCTCCCGAGTGCCATGTGTTGGATAGATCCCGAGTACCATGTGTTGGATAGATCAAGGTGCATTTCATACTCATCTAGCAGAGCTTATGATATCACTGTATGAGGAGGAGGAACAACAGGTTCTGCGAGATATGCCCGAAGGTTCCGTTGCTGCAGAGCAGGCTATCCGTAGAGTTCGCCGCCTGTCTTCTGCATGGGCTGCGGCACGGCCGCGCATCAGGCTCTCCGCTGTTCGTGGCCCTGATGGTGAGGTGCATTCTGATCCTAACGAGGCTGCTTATCTTCTGGCCCGTCATTGGGGACAAGTTTTTGATAATCGACATGAACCTGAAAATCTTGCCGATAACGATGCTCCAGGGGACGCTCATCCGCTGGTTGGGTTCATCCAAACAGTAGATGGCTCAGGTGAACAGTATGTGACTGCATCTCACCAGAGATATGATTGGATTCTGGAGGAGTCCGCCTTCTTTGAGCTGCTTCAGGCAAAGAAGCATGATTCAGCTGCAGGCCCAGACGGAGTCCCGTACTCTGCGTGGCGGCATGGTGGCTTGGTCGCCCGAACCGCCTTGTTTGACCTGTATCGTCACATCCTTCGATCAGGCCGTCTCCATCCTCATTTTAACCATTGCCGTGCTGTATTCTTACCGAAAGGAGAGATCGAGAATGAGGGGGAGGAAGTGAGAGAGGCCAATGCCGTTCGTCCCTTGTCATTATCGAACACTGACAATAAACTCGTTAGTGCCGCCATCGCCTCGGTCCTTAACCACGTCGCCGCCGAAACCTGCCATGACGTCCAGAGGGGATTCGTGAAGGGGAGGATGATGAATGACAACATTATTTCGATCGAGGGGATGATGACGGTCTGGGGTGTGGTCTTTCGCGAGTTGAAGAGTGGTGTCGCCCTCTTCGACTTTAAGAACGCCTTCCCGAGCGTCTGGCACAGCTGGATCTTTTTTGTTCTGCACCGAATGGGGCTTCCCTTTCGGCTGACGAGTGCTATAGCTGTGTTGTACGAAGATGTCTGGACGCACATTACCCTGGGAGATTTTGGAAGATTTGGCTACGAAGCCCTTCGGGGCATGAAACAAGGCTGTCCTTTGAGCGGAGTTTTGTTCGCCCTGGTCCTGGACCCCGTTGTTCGATATATCCTGCAGCTACGGCCTCGTCTGGAGTTCGAGCTCAGTGCCTTTGCGGACGACCTGTCGGTTGTCGCCAGGGACCTGTTTAAGTCTTTGCCCTACATCACCAAGCGGCTGCTGGTGGCAGGTGCTGTTACAGGATTGCACCTCAACCTCCAGAAGTGTGTGATAGTGATGCTCAACATCGCTGAGCCAAATGAGGTCGTGCAAGGGTTTCAAACTCGTGGGCTTAACGTCTCTAAGTTCCTCATTCAAAGGTCTGGGAAACTCCTTGGGGTCACTATCGGTTGGGATGGCTTCCGCTCTTCTTGGGACCCTGTGGCCAAAAAGCTGCGCTCCCGCACCGGTGACGTGCTCAACCTGGGCCTCAGTTTTGTGAATAGCATCCAAGCGTTCAACACTTATGCTGTACCTGTCTGCTCGCATGTGGGGCAATTTTACCCGCCCAGCAAAGCCTTGATCAGGCAAGAAAGAGAAAGTCATCAGCGTCTGCCTCGGGCCCCTCGCCACTCTTTCCCCCCCAAAGCCATGTTCCACCTGAAGCAGTTGGGGTTGCCGCTCGAATGCAGGTCCATCAGTATTCTCGCCCGTGCCTCAATGTTGAGGACAGCGATCAGGTCTGAGCAGTTTCAGGTGATATGTGATCGGCTCTCTGCAGCTGAAGATGATGATGAATTTTGCCCTGCATACAAGTTGCACCCGTTTTTCAAGCAGTCTATCCTCTACTTCATGAAAGCTGAATATGATAGATATATGGCTATTCCTTATGCCCCTTCGCTCAAGCCACCCAAACTACTCCAGCAAGCTATCACCAAGTTCCTCCTTCGGAAACGTGAATATGTCGTTCCTGCCGAACTCGTCATCCATAGAATGTTATATTGGGATAAGTCCTGTACTCCTGCTGACGCTGATCTGACTGTTATTCGTGTGAATACTGTAGGCCTGAAGCTCCCTAGTTTTGTAATTACATCCATCCTCAAATCCCTATATAACGCCTGGCCAACGACTAGGAGGTTTCGACAAGCTACTGCCCAGTGTGTTTTCGGGTGCTCGGGCCCTGGCAACGACACCATTCCTCATTATTTTTCGTGTCCTGTTGCGGTTCCCTGTATTAGGAAACTGCTTCCCCAGCTCCCCCCGTCCTGGGGGATTGACCCTCTTGCCAGTATTTTGCCCCACCGGTGGCCCTCATCATCTGCCACTCTCTCCCCTTGTCTTGCGCGCGAGCAGCAGCATGCCATCGCACTTGCCTCTGATTTATTGTTCACTTCTTTCAATGCCTGCCGCAGGAGAGGGGTCCTCGGGAGGCGTGCAGCTCGGAAATATGCAGCGGAGGCCATTCGCGCAAGGGCGCGGCAGGCTAGCTTCCGCTCTATGGTGATGAAGGAGTTGTTGCTCTAACTCGGTTGGCGCTCCTCCTCCTCCTCCCCCTCCCCCTCCTCCTCCTCCTCCTCCTCCTCCTCCCCTCCTCCTCCTCCCCCTCCTCCTCCTCCTCCTCCTCCCCCTCCTCCTCCTCCTCCTCCTCCTCCTCCTCTCTCCTCCTCCTCCTCCTTCTCCTCCTCCTCCTCCTCTTCCTTCTCCTCCTCCTCCTCCTCCTCCTCCTCCTCCTCCTCCTCCTCCTCCTCCTCCTCCTCCCCCTCCTCAATATGAATACTACTCTCCCTTTTCCATTGATGACGGCCTGGGAGTGTCCGACCCCCCCCGCGTAAAGGTTTTGTACACATAGGTTTCCCTGGAGTTGGGTTTTCGCGTGCATTTTTTTCAAAATGCTGCTCTCGCTGAGGCGCCGGCCTCATTTTCGGGCCCCGCTCGTTCCGAATCGTGCTCCCGCTGCAGCGCTGGCCTCATTTCCGTGCTTCCGCTCGTTCCGAATCGTGCTCCCGCTGCAGCGTTGGCCTTATTTCCGCGCTTCCGCTCGTTTCGACTCGTGCTCCCGCTGCAGCGCTGGCATCATTTCCCGTGCCATACCACGGCATGCAATGCAATGCGAGGTTGATACTACGCTTTGTGGTGCTCTTCTACGCCATGCCATGCCGTGCTCTACAATGCATCGCGTGCCCTTTCGGGATCATTGCCATGCTCGACATCCGACTGTGCGAGTAGAGAGGTGATCTGCGCCATGGTAAGGGATGGGAGGGAGGGGTAGGATGTCAGATATGACGCGAGCGCACCTAGCTTGTCCCCCTCCCCCCTCCTCCTCCTCCTCCCTCCTCCTCCTCCTCCTCCTCCTCCTCCTCCTCCTCCTCCTCCTCCTCCTCCTCCTCCTCCTCCTCCTCCTCCTCCCTCCTCCTCCCCCTCCTCCCTCCTCCTCCTCCTCCTCCTCCTCCTCCTCCTCCTCCTCCTCCTCCTCCTCCTCCTCCTCCCCCTCCTCTTCCTCCTCCTCCGCCTCCTCCTCCTCCTCCTCCTCGGGTCGCCAACGGCCCCTGGGGAAACCGTGCACTGGTACTGGCCCAGAGGGGTTCGGGCAATTCACTCTTCTGGGGTGAGCTCGGCCTCGCGCCGGCACACGCGGGCTGGGGTCGCACTGGCGTGCAGCCGGTGCTAGACGTGGCCGTCCACCTCTCGCGCAGACGGCCGCCGCAGGCCAGAGTGTAGAAAGGACATCGTGGCCACAAGCCCACCCTTTCTTGCGTCCGGTATTTTTTTTGGGGGGGGATCATGTCTGGCCTGGCCTGATACCTGCAGCATTACTTGGCGTCCATCGTTTCGGATAGCTTCGGATTGCCACAGATGGCGTCCAGGCGCATTCAGGAAGGCGTGGGGTCTTGATCGCTGGCCATGTTTGGGGCGGTGAGCAAACAAGGTGTCGCGGCCGCAATTCTTCCCAGCTTCAGCTTCGGCCCGCTTGGTCTGGTCTCGGGTACTTTGCTGAATGGGGTCTTGCCCCCAGCCCCGAATTCCATCTGGACATTGGTTGCTGTCGCATATGAGCGTACGTGTTCCAAGTCGAGTATGAGTGTTCGCCCAGCCATGGTGGCATGATGGGCTTCGTAACACAGAAAAGAATCAACACAGTCGGTTGCATGTCTATGTTCAGATCTACGCTTATGTATGCAAATATGTGTATATGCACATACGCATGTACATACATTCAGTTATGCATTTGAGCGTGCTCCCCCGGCGAGAGTATGGTGCGCCGCCTCTCCTGCTGTCAGAGGCAGGAAGGGGAACGCACTAGGATGTTATGCTAGTTCTGTGCGTACTGCCTGTGCGCAGTCTGTGGTCGCGGCGGTGGGAATGGTGATTGCGCCAAGAGCAGCATCAGAAGCGGAAGCAGCAGTGCGGCGTCCGAGACCATCGATGTAGTGATCGCAGGGCAGCGGCAGCAGCAGCAGTATCTACAGCAGCGTCACTGCTACGAACGGTTACATCCGACATACTAGCCACAGCAGCCTTCTACATGCATACGCCTCACAGCTAAGCGACGGAAGCACCGGGTGCGCTCCGTCAGCGAAATGGCTGGACTAGATTGGAAGCATTGGTGTCTGTCGTTTGTGGGACAGCAGTAGATTTGTGTTTCAGCACTTCGCAGCCATCACGTGCATCTGCAGTTTGCGTTGGCTTTGTTTACACTTCAACGCCGTGCTTCGACATTGCATCCTAAGGTGTCCTGCTCAGGACATATTGCAGTCCTGGGTGCACTAGTGTTGGCAGCCCGTTGCGATATAGATGCGACGTGTGATGCTTCTCTGAGGTTTTGGCTGACAAGGAAGGCCGTGGAGATGAGCAACTTGTACTTCCACTGCTCATCGACGCTCGCTCAGGCTGCTCTCCGCTTCTCGCGAATTGCCGATGGGTGGAACAGGTTAGAAGACTCCGCCAGATCCGTACGGTAGAGGGAAACAATTAGTGAACACCCCCCCTGCCCCCCAAACTCAAGGTTGGCACGCGCGGGGGAGACTGCGGGCGAGGTGCAATTCATCAGACCCACCGCCAACTTTGAACATTGGGGGGAGGGGGAGGCGTTCACAGATGAATGTGGCATAAGTGTTCGCTGTTTTTTTCTGAGGCCTGCACCTCCGCGATGTCCAAGACATGGTTGACGCTTTGCGTGTCCCCACCGGCCCATTCAGCAGTAGTCGGCAGGCGGGTCGCCCGGATCAGGGACCTGTAGCAGTTTGCAGTCACGCTCTCTAGGGGCCTCTTTGAGGAATCTTGGGGCCATGGTAGGGCCCTAGTTGAAGCTCTCTTGGGTCTTGCAGTCATGTTGGAGGCATTGGGAGGCTTTCTTGGGGCCCTCTTGGGCTCTCTTGTGGGCCAAGAGGGGCCTCTAGAGCCATCTTGGGGGCCATCGAAAAAAGAGGAGGGGATTCTTCATCAATGCCATCCCCCCCTCCTCTTGGAGGCCGAGCAGTCGCCTCTTGGAGCCCTCTTGGGGTGCTCTTGGAGCGCCATTGGGTATCCTTGGGGCTGTCTTGAGCCCCTCGTGGGCCCTCCTTGGGGCTCACTTGGGTCATCGTGGAGCCATTGCCAGGCCGCAAGAGCCCATCGGAAGCGAAACGAAAGGGCGAGAAGGCACGCCACCTTGATTCTATCTAGGTGTTGGAAGAATGTTGTTCTTTCGTGGGGGTCCTCGGGAGGCTCCGTGGACACTTGGGATCTTCTTGGAGCGGTTCGGGGGCCCGGTTGGAGGCACGTTGGCAGCCATATTGAACCATCTTGCGCTATCTTGTGCGATCTTCGCGGCCGTCTTGGGCTAGCTGGAGCCCTCGTGGGGTCATCTTGGGCCATCTTGGACGCTCTGAACGCTCGCGAAGAGCTCGTCCAGACCAGGAAGACAGGGTAAGAGACGAGGTGTGCCTCTCCCTCAAGAGAAAGGGGAGGTTGGAAGAGCGGACTGGCTAAACCACCTACGCCCTACCGGGCGGATGGGATTTGATCGAGGGTGGTGAGGGGTTCAGGGAGAAGGAGGAGTATGAGTATTCAGGCTAGCCAGCTCGAACAAGCCAGCGGGCTCCGGTCACTCCCACCCTCCCTCCCATGGCATAATAATGCATGTTGGCATTCTTGGATACCGGGCTTGGCTCGTGCTCTCACTGAGCGAGAGGACAGCGCTCCCGTGCGCGACCCTGCTTCCAACAACCTGGCGAAGAGGAGCAATCCGCCGCGCCCAAAAGAAAAGGCACCTTCGGGGATAATCTTAGAAGAGAGCAGCCTTCCTAAGGCCAGCACAACCCACACCCACCACCGCCAGGATCCCCACCGCTGACCTGTTGATCCAGGGGCTCCTGGCTGAGGGGAAGGGTGCTTGCCTTCGGTTCTTGGGGGCCCGCTTGACCACCCGGCGGTTCTTGGACACCAAAAAAGCATCTCCACCCCCAGCCGGGACCCGTTGCATTACCAAGCTTGGTGTTGTCAAGCAGCGGCGAAGCGTCCTGGCTCGCCTATAGCCCCACCAAATAATGTTCTAAGAACCTTTTGTGGTTTCCACGAAATGTTCTTAGAACATTCTAGACGCTTCGCGTATCCCCACCAGCCCGTCCAGAAATGAGTCCCAGGGGAGTGGAGGTTATGAGGGAAGCGGGGGAGCATGCAGAAGAACAAAGGGCGGGGTGAGCCGCCATATACCCCAAGAGGGGGAGGATGTAGGAGGAGCCGTCGTCGTCGGAGTAGGAGGAGGAAGAGGAGGAGCAGGAGGAGGAGGAGGAGGATAGAAGGAGGAGGAAATGGAGGACTGCGAGGACGAGGAGGACGAGAAGGAGGAAAAGGAGAAGGAGGAGGAGGAGGAGGAGGAGGAGGAGGAGGGGGAGGGGGAGGAGGGAGGAGGAAGAAAAAGAGGAGGAGGAGGAGGAGGAGGACAATTGCGAGCTTGGGGGCCTCTTGGGCCGTCCTTGGGGCCTCTTGGCGGTCCCGGGGGCCTCTTGCGTATCTCGGGGAGCCTCTTGTGGCCTCTTGGGGGTCTCTTGGGGGCCTCTTGGAGGCCTCTTGGGGGCCTCTTGGGGCCTCTTGGGGCCCTCTTGGGGCGCTCTTGGGGCGCTCTTGGGAGCCTTCGAGGCGCTCTTGGGGCCATCTTGGAGGAGATCTATCAAAGAAGGGGGGGTCCCCAATTAGCGCTGCTCCTCTAGAGTGCCTCGAGTCGCCTCTTGGGCCCCCCCAAGAGGCCAAAATCCTTCCAAAACCTAGGTAAAATCAATGTTTTTTGTTTTCTCGCCTTTTCGCTCTTGGACCCGTCTTGGGAGCCTCTTGGGCCTCTTGGGGGTCTCTTGGGAGCCTCTTGGAGGCCTCTTGGGCGCCTCTTGGGGCCTCTTGGGGCGCTCTCGGGGCGCTCTTGGGGCGCTCTTGGGAGCCTTCGGGGCGCTCTTGGGGCCATCTTGGAGGAGATCGATCAGAGAAGAGGGGGTCCCCAATTAGCGTTGCCCCTCTAGAGTGCCTCGAGTCGCCTCTTGGGCGCCCCAAGAGGCCAAAATCCTTCCAAAACCTAGGTAAAATCAATGTTTGTTGCTTTCTCGCCTTTTCGCTCTTGGAGCCGTCTTGGGTCATCTTGGACTCTCTTGGGGCCTCTTGGGGGTCTCTTGGCAACGTCTTGGAGGCTTCTTGGGGGCCTCTTGGGGTCTCTTGGGGCCCTCTTGAGGCGCTCTTGGGGCGCTCTTGGGAGCCTTCGGGGCGCTCTTTGGGCCATCTTGGAGGAGATCTATCAAAGAAGGGGGGGTTGCTTATTAGCCCCGCCCCTCCAGAGTGCCTCGAGTCGCCTCTTGGGCCCCCCCAAGATGCCAAAATCCTTCCAAAACCTAGGTAAAATCAATGTTTTGTGTTTTCTCGCCTGTTCGCTCTTGGAGCTGTCTTGGGCCATCTTGGACGCTCTGACACCTCGCGACCGGCCCCGTCCAGGTCAGTGGGGAGGGGTAAGGGGAGGGGTAAACCCCTCCCCGAAGGGGAAGAAGGGGGTTGGCAGAGGAAACTCCCTAGACCACCTACGCCCTAAAGGGCTGGTGGGATTTCTGGCAGAGTCTGTCTTGTTTTATCACATCGGGTTTATGTTCTAAGAACCTTGTTTTTGTTCTTAGAACAACTTTGGGTTCTAAGAACATTTCTTGGTATGACTATAGGAATGCCGGGACTGTCGGTCCCTGCTCAATGTTGTCTTCAACTCCGATCGTTTGAGAGCGGCTACGGTGCCAACCAGACTGGCGGCTCAAACGATTTCGCCGCGCTCAGGCATTAGCGCACCTTTCGGGCAGAGCTTGTCAGGCGCCTCGGCGTCAGGCATGCCCGCGCTTTCCAGATTCCGCCGATCTGGCGAGCGCACAACGTGTGCCGCGCCCATGCGGGAACGCGGCTTCCAGGATAAAAAGGAGGGCAAGCGCTGAGGCGAGATTGATGTTTCACACGTGCGCCGTGTCCTGCTCCTGGCACGCAGGTTGCAACGTCAACTACGGAACGTCCATGCTTTTTAGGGCAAGCATGGACTTTGTTCACAGTCGGGTAGGATGGAACATACGGGATATTACCCCGAATGTCTGCGACTAAGTTGCAGAGTGGGAGCGCGTATTTGTACACAGTAATGACAGAATGATCAGGGACACGTGTATGAGCAGGATTCGTGAGCTGCTCCCGAGCGTGCCCCCTCGATGGGGAGATAGATGCACAAGGTCTCTGCATGAAGTCAGCATGACCAGGCATCGGCGGTGCTCCCAGGGGGGAACGGCAGAGGGGGCGGTCTTTAGAAGGCTCAGAAGGGCTCCTGCCTTCTGATAAGCTTTCTGAGCCTTTTCCGAAGCCACAGAGGGCGCATCAGAGGGCCAGAGGGCTTCTGAGAAGCACCGCAGCGTACTGAGAAGTCCTGCCCACTCGGATGCAACTCCTGGGAGCTTAAATTCAGCATCGGCGCTGGTAGGACCGTGGTCGAACATCGGCTGGCAGAATCCCGCTGAATACCGCTCAATCCGTCACGAACTGGCTTAATCGTGCTTAATCTGGGCTGATTCACCCCCTTTACTCGGGCTTCATTGTCCCTAATCGTTTTTGCGAAGACCTCCCAGAAGCTGCTTCTTGTGCCCCCCTTTCGCTTCCGTCTTCGGCGCACCGCCGAGGACAGGATACTCCTCCGCTCGTGCTCGGGAAAGAAGCACAGGCGACACCACCACCACCACCAGAGGGTTCGCCTCCAGCGAGGGGGTCCACGATGCCTCCTCCCGAGCTGGGGACGGGGGCCGTCTCGGGCGAGAGGGGAGGGGGACCACCACCACCAGAAGGACCCTCCCTGGCGCCCAGCGCTGGTGGTGGTGGTCGTGTCGCCTCTGCTTGCTCTTCGCCTGCCTCTCCCGCTCCCTCCCGCCCTTCGCTCCCGCCTCCTCGGGGGGACAAGAATCAGGAGGAAAAGAAACCCACAGACACAATTAATCCTCGATTCCCCAGACAATATGGGAAAATATGGGAAGTGGGAGGGAAGACCAAAACCCAGAAAATATGAGAAAATACGGGGAATCCTGTCAATTGTGTATATTTATTTGTGTGTCCCAGGGCCCCTTCAAAGAAGCAAGCTGGCGCAGGATGGGGGTCTTGTTAGTGTCAACCTCGAGGCTCAGAGTGTTGAGGAGTCCTCTCAGCACCAGGTTAACCCCCACCCCAATTCGTGCCAGCCCCCCCCCCCCCTATCACGTTGGGGGTGGTGGCTTCATTCTTCTCACCTCCTCAATGTGCACACCTCCCTGTTGAGGGGAAGTGCGGCGTTATCGCCGACAAGCAGGTTCGGACGTTGGGCGCCCCCCCTGCACCTCCATGCTGTCCCCGACAGGTAAGGTGTACCTAGAAAGGATCAGAGGAGGTTTTACCCCGAAAGTCCTCAGCAAGTGTGAGAAGGCTCAGCGAGGTCGTGATGAGCTCACCATCGGTACTGGCATCGCCACTGTCTCCCACTTCTAGTCCTACACCTACGCCTCCTCGGGGGGCGTCTCGCCAAGTTGTTCCCGTTCCTGGCCCAGACCTGGCAGCAGTGCGGGGCGGCAGGAGAGACCCGCGAGCTGCATCGTCGTGGGTCTTCCTGACCATGCCATGTTGCGGTGCCCCACTCTGGGGCAGACTTCTCGAATAAGGTCGGCTCAGGGGGGGACGCATCGATTCCCAATCGCCCATTGATCGCCGATGTGGGCCCGATAGCCCACCCCGCCCAGGGACGTACAGAGGCTTGTCGCCGACACGAGGTCAATGGTCCCCTGAGCCTGTCCCCGTCGATCGTTCTCCCTCAAATATGCGACTTTACGACTTCTCTTGGGCGCGCAGGCTATCTTTAGGGGAACAAGAAGTGACATAAACATAAAAAACTCGGAGGTCCGCGCGGATTTTTCGGATCGGCGCTGGGGGCCCCCCAGCGGCGCCTCCGGCGCCGCCCCTGGCGCGCTCCGCGCGCCAGGGAGGGGGGTCCAGCGCCGATCCGAGAAATCCGCGCGGGCCTCCGAGTTTTTATGTTTATGTTATTTTGTGTTCCCCTGATCTTGCACCCTCTGAAGACCGCAGCGTCGAGTCTCAGAAGATCCTCCGACAAAAAGCGCACGGTTGTTCCAAGGATTTGAGCACACTTGGCCGGCCTCCAGCGCTTCCTGCACGGCCCAAGAGGCCCAACATCCCGCCCCAGGACGGTCTTTGGTGGGCCAGGTCTTTGAGCATGTGTCGGAGGTTGGAACCTATGATGTTCCAACTTATTTTAGCCTTGACCACCAGAAACAATTTCGAGCGCCAAAAAAGTACCCCAAACTCGAGGGTCCTCACGTGCCGGGCCCTGGGAGACACTCTCTCGACACTCTTTCGACACTTTTCCGGGTGCTCGGAATTATTTCTGGGAGGTGGTCCTTAAGTACGATGGCAGCTACATAACCCTGACATTCCACGAGGGCTAAAACATAGCACGCGATTTAAAAGTCTATCCCAGAGCTATTATGCGTCTTGGTTTCAGGCTGTTTCGTTTTTTTAGGGGGGGGGGTTAGGCCTCCCGTGCTAAGAAATAGCTCTCTGGAAGATCAGGGGTATTCCACCACTACTACCATAAGTTGGAGGGGGGGAAGGAGGTGGAGGAAGTGGAGGAAGGGGAGGTGGAGGAGGAGGAGGAGGAGGAGCAGGAGGAGGAGGAAGAGGAGGAGGACCCCCTTCCCCTCCTACTTCTGGTGGTGGCGGTGGGAAACAAGCCCACCATCCTGGGAGGGTGGTTGCTGGGGGCGCCCAGATCTGGGCTGTCTGCCCCATGGCGCAATGCGCACCGTCGCGGCCAAGGGCGGCCTGCCCGTGCGTGCAGCCTGATTCGTGCGGTCCAGGACAGCGATGTCGGACGGTGTCACCGGTCCCTTCGAGGTCGTGCGGTGTCGGGAGCCTCGAGACGGGGGTGCATGCAAACGGGGGCCAGCCAGAGCGCCAGAGCTCACAGGATCCTGCAGTGCCAGGCTCGCACGGACCGGGGTGTGGGCGCAGGATCTCGCAGGATCTTGCAGGATTGTGCGAGGCCTGACTGCCCCCGCGGGTCTGGATGGGCCCGGGCCAGAAGATCCCCGGCGGTGCGGAGCGAGGGCCCGTTGGGCGTGCCTCGTGCGTCGGTGCCTCCTCTCGGCCTCGCTCTGAGGCTCCGCCGCTTCCTCCCTCCGCTTCTCTGCCTAACTCAAGCTCCGCGCGGCCCGCTCAGCTTCGACCCGACGAGGTGCGCTCTCGACCCGCGTTTTTTTATTATATATATATATATATATATATATATATATATATATATATATATATATATTCAAAAAAAAAAAACGTCTCATGCGTTGGGCTTCTGGGGCAGCCGCAGGCCTGCGAGTTGCAGGTGGGCGGCCGGCCTGCAGCGGGCGCGCGCGCGCCCCACGGAAGGGGCGGTGCAGGAGGCCTGCCGCCGTGGTTTAGAACCCTAACCTCTATGAGGTTCTAACCTAGTTACCAATTCCCTCCTCCTCCTCCTCCTCCTCCTCCTCCTCCTTCTCCTCCTCCTCCTCCTCCCTGTTCCCTCCTCCTCCTCCTCCCCCTCCTCCTCCTCCTCTTCCTCCTCTCCTCCTCCTCCTCCTCCCCCTCCTCCTCTTCCTTCTCCTCCTCCTCCTCCTCCCTCCTTCTCCCTCCTCCTCCTCCCTCTCCTCCTCCTCTTCCTTCTCCTCCTCCTCTCCTCCTCCTCCTCCTCCTCCTCCTCCTCCTCCTCCCTCCTTCTCCTCCTCCTCCTCCTCCTCCTCCTCCTCCTCTAGCCTTGACCACCAGAAAGAATGTCGGACACCAGACAACAGTACCGAAACACTCGAAGGTTCTCGCGTGTCGGGCCCTGGGAGGCACTCGTCCGACACTGTTTCGACACTCTCTCGGCACTCTTTCGACACTGTTCCGGGTGCTCGAGATTGTTTCTGGGATGTGTGGTCTTTAAGTACGATGGGCGCCACATAACCATGACCCTGATAGCACAGTGCCGTTTTTAATGCATGCTCCGCGTGCGGATCATGTATTAAACATGCAGGGATTTAGTATTAAACACAACGATGAGTTCATGCATGCATGTATTCATAAATTAATCATGTGTTAAAGACCCGATATTTTCACACATCCGATGTATTAAAAATTGCCCTGTAAGTACGATGGGAGCAACATAGCCCTGACCCTGATAGCACGATGAAGACGTGGCCTCGCCGACGTCCCCGTCTTCGCACGAGGGATCATGGTTCTGGGCGGTCTGGCTCACCACGTCTGCAGAAACAAGACCCCCCCCTGTCCCCAATGTTTTTGCTGGCCCTCCTGGCTTCGTCCCCTCCCAAAAGGTAGTTGTTTTTCTTGATTGCTGGCCCTCCTAACTTCGGTCCCCTCCCAAAAGGTCGGGGATCTTTTTTTTGTTGGCCCTCCTAACTCTGGTCCCCTCCCAAGAGGTCGGGTTTTTTTTGGGTCAATGCAGAAGTCAAGAGAGGAAAACGCAGCCGGACCCGACAATTGGCGTCCACTGAACGGCCCTGGGCGTTTACGAAACACCCACGCCCCGTTTGATTCCCTTTTTGGGGCGCGCTCACTAAACGACTTCGCGTGTGTCGGCGTGGTTATTCCAGACTTCGTAATAAGAGGGAGGGGGTCTGGACCCTCCAAGACAAGCCATTTCAGACCCCCCCTCGTGGGAGAGCCCTCCAAAACATCGTCCCCAGATCACCCCAGGCCCTCCAAGATAGCCTGGAAGAGACCCCCCCCCGAAAGGAGACCCCCCTCCCTTTATTACGAAATCTGGAGTATTCTGGGGGTGGATTTTTTTTTGACCTCTCAGATGGGCGCCGCCGGGGGGGCTTTCGCTTCGACTATGGGAGGTGCTCGATGTTTCCACTGCGTCGCCTGGTCGGCCAAGGACCTCGGGGTGTGGAAGGCCCGGCTGCCCACCCTGCGGGACGCCGCAGCGACTGCACAACGAGTTTTCGTTCGCCGAACTTCTTGGCTCCCTCCCTTCCCCTGTCCCCCCCATCCCCTCTCCTCCCCTCCCCCCCGTTCGCTGGTCGTGCAAGCGAGCGCGGATCTGTATCATGCTTCACATGTTTGACGAGCGCGCCGACGTGCACACATCGTCTTGCCTATGCGCCCGCCGGGGGGCACGGCCTGTGACTGACTGACTGACCGAGCTTCTTGGCCCCCTTGCCGACCAGACTACGCGGTGCACACTACATCGAGCCCCTCTGAGAAGAGTAGACTGAGTCTGCACCGCGTAGTATGGTCGGCAAGGGAGCCAAGAAGTTCGGTCAGTCAGTCAGTCACCGGCCGTGCACCCCGGCGGGCGCATAGAGACGATTTGTGCACGTCGGCACGCTCGTCAAACATGTGAAACATGATATAGATCCACGTTCGCCTGCACGACCACCGAAAGGGGGGGAGGGGAGTAAACTAAGGGGTGGCAAGCAATTTGGTGGAACTCCCTCGGCTTAGTCTCGGCAGCCAGACACCCCGGCGGGACCCGCACTTTCGGGGCGCGAGACGCCCCGAGGCGAGTTGTCGCCTCGAGGCGGATCGTCACGTGGCGGCGGTGGTGTACAACGTTGCTTCGAGCGCTCCCCACCTGAGAACGCGACGCGGGATACCCACGGAGCATCGGCACACTTTTCATCGGGGGTGGACAGAACCCCCAACAGTGACACGTCGATTAGTGAGTTGTCCGTTTTCGGTTCTCGAGAGGGCGCCGTGGCCGTTATTTTCCAGGCTTGCGCCCGCCAGGTTTGGGCCTCGGGTTGTTTTCGCTGAGCCACGTTTTACTAAAGGGGGGTCTGGCCATGCCCGATTTTCGGGTATAGCCAGGACCCCAGGTAAGGGGACCCGGTTCGTGGCAGGGCCCAGGAGCCTTTAAATTTGCCGCAGTCACTCAACCAGGTCTGCCGTAGCTGGTGTTTTATCGGGTGACGGCAGTTCCAGTTCGTGGAACGGGGCGGGGGGGGGGGGGGGGGCGTTCCCTAGTACACATCACTGAACCAGGCCGCACTAAACCCAGTTCTGCCAACGCCCGAAAAAGAGATTGCCAGCGGGCTGCGGGCTAGTCGGCTAGTCTCAGAAATTTGCGCGAGGGCCGCGGTCATGCTGGAGTTCCAGCATAGGAGAGGGAACGAGCCTTCTCAGGGCCATTCACCGTATTCTTCGCGGGTTGATCGCAGGCGGGCCGCAAAACGCTGGGGACGTGTTTTGGTGATTACTCATTTTCAGCTTTTCGGTTCTCGGCCAATCAAAGCGAGGGATACATAACGGCAGTCTAACACATACAAACAAGCGGCGGTACAAAACGGAACTGAACCGAGATCGCGCAAGCGAGAATCCTCCAAACAGGAAGGCGCCGACCCTCAGACGAAAAAGCACGCCGATCTTGAAATCGAGAAACACACACCCCAGCGCTTTCAACACTATCCAAGGGCGGGCCTCGTGTGGGTCGCAGGGCGGGCGGCGGGCGGGGTGCGTTCAGGTGCAGCGGGGCCGCAAGGAAAGGCAGAGGAGCGACGCCAAAGCGAGGGGGGCCGTTGGCGCCGACGTCCGCGCGCGCAAGCTGCCCGCGCGAGCCTGCGCGCGCGCGCGCCCTTTGTCTCCACTGCGGAGGTGCCGCGCGGGCGGCCCGCGTGCACCGCCGCGCCAGGCCGCTGCATGCCGTCTCGCACGAGGCCCGGCTTTTCACCACCCACCAAACCACCCCAACCCAACCCGAAGGCTCAGATGTACCCTCGATTTCCAGAGGGGGGGGCGGGGTCGGGAAACATCGACAAAAACACGCGCGGAACCCTTGCCCCCCCCCCCCCCCCCAAACCCGGAATGCGGGCCTTCGGGTCGGGTTGGGGTGGTTTTGGTAGGTAGTCAGTGTTGCATCGCCGCTCGGGTGGCCCACCCCCGCCGTGCGCGCCGGTCTCCCGACGACCGCCGCAGGGGGACGCGGTCTGCTCGCGGGCCGCAGGGCCGCCCCCCGGGCGCGCCGGCGGGGGGCCTCGGGCGCAGGCAGCGCGGCGTTCGGCGGCGAGCTTGGGTGGGGGGGCGGGAACGGGGCCTCGCAGAGTGCTCGGAGGGCAACTACACAACTGCTCGCGGGTCGCCCAGAGCATGGCGTAAGAAGTCGCTGCCAGGCTTTGGACACACGAGGCTCTCGACTTCTTCCGGATTCGCCAGGTTCGCGTGCAGAGATGTCGTGCGCTGTCTCTTCTGGATTTACTCCTTGCGCACGTATTGCGTCCAGATGCGCGGCGGGTGCCGCGGGGAAATTAATCATGTTCCACTGCTGGTGGGGCCCACGTCCGTCAATCAGGGCGTCGAAACTCGGGGGTGGACAGACCTCCTACCCTGACACGTCGATGAAGGAATTGGCCGTTTTCGGTTCGCGAGAGGGCGTCGCGGCTGTCATTATTGCGGGTCCAGGTTCGTCGGTTTCGGTCCTGGGCCGTTTTCACGACGGGCAGGTTTATTACAGGGAGGTTTGTGCAGCGCCGAGAAGCGAGAAGCAGCTTCCATTCTTGGGGGGCTCGAGAGACGCATCGAGGCCAGGTGCTGGCCCAAGTTCGCGAGGCGGCTCCTCTCGGAAGGCGGGCGGGCTCGCGAGGAGCCCCATAGGCGCCTTCCGAGGAGGCCCGCCCCCGTCCTCGCCTTTCCCCTCCGGGCTCGCCTGCGGGTCGCGGGCGGGCCGCTGTTCACCACCCACCAAACCACCCCAACCCAACCCGAAGGTCTCGATTTGACCTCCATTTCCAGTTGGGGGGGGGTCGGGGAACCTCGAGAAAACACATATGGAACCCTTACCCCCCCAACCCGAAATTCGGGTCTTCGGGTTGGGTTGGGGTGGTCTGGTAGGTAGTCAGAGACGGGCGGGCCTCACGAGCGCGGTCGCACGGATGCGCCCCGCGGGGTCGCGGCCCAGGGGCCCGGCCCGCGAGGGCGCGGACGCGGACATGTCTCGGGCACGCGTTGTGAGCGAGCGCTCGCAGCCTCAGCCCTGCCCCTCCTCCTCCTCCTCCTCCTCCTCCTCCTCCTCCTCCTCCTGCCCCTCCTGCCCCTCCGCCTCCTCCCCCCCCCCCACTCCTCCCCCCCCCCCCCCCCCCCCGACTCCTCCCCCCCTCCCCCCGCCCTCCTCCACCTCCTCTTCCTCCTTCCATTCCTCCTCCCTCTCCTTCCCCTTCTCCTCACACTCCTCCCCCTCCTCCTCCTCCATCCTCCTCCTCCTCCTCCTCCTCCTCTTCTCCTTCTCCTCCTCCCTCCTCCCCCTCCTCCACCCACTCCTCCCCCTCCTCCACCCACTCCTCCCCCTCCCCGTCCCCCTCCTCATCCTCGCCCTCCTCCTCGTGGCGGGGGTGGGGGGGGCGGCGTGAAGAAGTACGCCCAACATCGGCGTGTCCATTCGAGGCAAGGTGAATACGGCAGACGCGTCAGACCACAGCGCATTTGAAGTTCAGAGCACGCGCATCCGAATCGGGTGCAAGAGGGGGAATATGCCGCATGGTATGTTGGGCTGTGCGTGGCACCTTGTGTTGCTTTGTGGTGCTGTGTTCGTTGTGTTGCGAGGTGCTTACATACGCTTGACTTCCATGTGCATTGCGCGTTGCATTGCTTGGCGTCGTCCTGTTCAGTGTAGCATTCGTTGCTGCTGTGATGTGCATGGCAGTGTTTGCTTCGCATTGCATGGCGCTGCTTTCGACAGCGTTACTTCGCTTTGCTTTGCCGCGCACTCGGTCGCGTTACTTCGATGTGTATCGATGTGCATTGTATCCGCATTGCGTTGTATGGATTTCTTGTCAGGGGTGGTGCTCGATACACGATGTTGAGCGCGTCCTTGACTAACGGCGAGGCGCATCCCCACTGAATACCGTCGTGACTCACAGTTGTTGCCGCTTGTTGTTTCCCTCAAGATGCAGCAGCACCTTTCTGGCAAAGCATGACCAGGGAACGGAGGGGGGATACACGCGAGACGGCCCCCAATCTCCTTTCCCGTCGCTCGCCCAGGAGCACTGCAAGACCCCATCGAACCCCCTCACACTTGCTGCCTTTCCTTTCTCTCTTTCTCTATCTCTCTCTCTCTCTCTCTCTCTCCCTCTGAACAGCCCGCCTCCTCTTCTGCCGCCTGGTGTTTGGCTCACGGCAGCGTTCACTAGTCTTGATGTTGTTTTTTGTCTGGTGCTACTGCATCGGCAGGGCATCATTCAAAATGAGACCATGTGTTGATGCCAAGTGGCCACACAGAAGCTCGCCCACTGCAGGCTCCTCCACGACGCCTGGTGTGTATGAGAGTTCTTGTCTCCTCGTCCTAATATTTCCTCTCCAGGCTTGACTTATCTCCTAGGCCGACAGTCAGTGCATGAGCTTGCCTACGGACGCTTGGCTCGTGCCGCGTTTCCGAGTCTCCTGGCGAGTTGGCGCTTCCTAGTGCGGTGTTCTCCGCACCCTCCGGCCGCCTGAGGCCCCGCCCGCCCGCGCCCTGTCTCCCCAATTAGTGCTTCGCGCGCCCCGCCTAGCTCTTAACCGGAAGAGGCCCGCTCTCGACCCGCCGACCCAAAAAAAAAAGTGTCTCCTAGTGCGATGACAGGTTCAGAGTGGTGATCTTCTGCTATAGCGCGCCAAGCCCCCAACGAACAGGGCCGCCCCTGTCGGCCGCTGTCCCGCGTTCGCGCTCCCTCCCTCCCCTCCCTCCTGGGCATCTTCTCCGGATGGAGGGCTCAGGGTGAAACCCACATGGCTTTTGCACCTCGAAGCTCGATCCGCCTCACGATCCACCCTTTTGTTCAGATTCGAGCCTCGAGAACTAGTCGGGACGGCATTTCGGATCTCACCCTGTGCCCTCCACCCAAAGAAAGTGCTCCCTCCCCTCCTCGCTCCTCCCCGAGCGTGTTCTTTGGGTGGAGGGCACGGTGAAATCTGAAATGCCGTTTCGATGGATGTTCGAGGCTTGAATCTGCAAAAGGTGAATCACAAGACGGATTGATTTCTGAGGTGCAGACGCCCATATGGATTCCACCCTGAGCCCTCCACCCAAAGAACATGATCCCTTCCCCGCTCCTCCCTCCTCTGCCTCCTGTTGCTGCTCCTCCCTGGTCTTCTGCTTTTGGGTCTCGCTCTTCCCTCCTCCTGCGCATGGCCTGTGCCCGCAGCTAGCTCTATCACGCACCCTCCTCCCAGGACGCGGGCACAGGGCAGCGAGGTGGTGGTGGCGTCTTGCGTAGGGGGGGGGGGCAAAATCCCTAAGGGCGTGTCGACTCTTCGCCAATCGACTTGTGGGGATCGACGATCGAGCCAGACAAATCCAGGTAAGCGCAGATAAATCGAGGTCAATCCAGGTAAATCCAGGTACATCGAAACGAATCCGGGCAAGTCCAGGTAAATCCAGAGATCTCCAGGGAAAGTTGGAGCCACTCGCGGCCCCTCCAGCGCGAGCCGAAGGACGGCAGAAAGACGTTCAGCCTTTGCACGGCACAAGCCCAACGAACACGGCCGATCGAGCCCCACCCCGCCTCTCTCGGATCCAACCGTCCTGACCCGACAGCGCACCTGGGGGGTGCGGAGACGCCTCTGTGGCAACGGGGAGGGACTCCCTCCCTGGGCTCTGGCCCCGCCACCCCAGGGAGAGGAGGAGGAGGAGGAGGAGGAGGAGGAGGAGGAGGAGGAGGAGGAGGAGGAGGAGGAGGAGGAGGAGGAGGAGGAGGAGGAGGAGGAGGAGGAGGAGGAGGAGGAGGAGGAGGAGGAGGAGGAGGAGGAGGAGGAGGAGAGGAGGGGGAGGAGGAGGAGGAGGAGGAGGAGGAGGAGGAGGAGGAGGAGGAGGGGAGGAGGAGGGAGGAGGAGGAGGAGGAGGAGGAGGAGGAGGAGGAGGAGGAGGAGGAGGTGGAGGAGGAGGAGGAGGAGGAGGAGGAGGAGGAGGAGGAGGAGGAGGAGGAGGAGGAGGAGGAGGAGGAGGAGGTGCGGGCGAGATGG
>CAUYUJ010002792.1:306085-361085 GCA_963575745.1 Prorocentrum cordatum | reverse complement strand
CGAGGCCTCATCCTTGGTTGCCTCGGGGAGGCTCGCCCTCTGAGCCGGGAGTGATCTCCCCCGTGCGGGACCGCTTGGGTGCTCGAGCGCCCAGTCATGCCAGGGGCCACCGCGCTGTCACCAACAAACCTTATGTCGGGCGTGTCCCCCATACAGGGGGATTTTCGACGAAACATAAAACATACCCCAAAAATACCCCAAACATATTAAAACATACTCAGAACAGAATCCCCAGACTCTTTTTGGATTATGTTTTGGTTCTGTTTATTTGTTTGTTGGTTTTTTTCTGTATTTTTCATTATTCGTCGAAACGCCCCCTGTAGGGGGGACAGGCCCGACTTAAGACAAGCCGAAACCGGCAGTCCTCCCTCGCGCGTGGCGCCCTGCGCCCCGCGGCGTCTTGCGAGGCTCCGTCGCGGGGGGGGGGGGGGCGTGGCAGGTCGGCAGCCTGCTGGAGACGCACATCCCCACCAACGGCCCCCACCCTGCTTGCGAGGAGGAGGAGGAGGAGGAGGGGAAGGAGGAGGAGGAGGTGACAGGAGGAGGAGGAGGAGGAGGAGGAGGAGGAGGAGGAGGAGGAGGAGGAGGAGGAGGAGGTGAGAGGAGGAGGAGGAGGAGGAGGAAGAGGAGGAGGAGGTGAGAGGAGGAGGAGGAGGAGGAGGAGGAGGAGGAGGGAGGAGGAGGAGGAGGAGGAGGAGGGAGGAGGAGGAGGAGAGGAGGAGGAGGAGGAGGAGGGAGGAGGAGGAGGAGGAGGAGGAGGAGGAGGAGGGGAGGAGGAGGAGGAGGAGGGGGAGGAGGACAGGAGTATCGAACAAACCATTGCACAAACATGCATTTTCTGACCTCCGCGCGGATATCATTTCGCAAAGGTCCAGCGCAGACCAAGGAACCCGAGCGGACTTTCAACATTTCATGTATGTAATGTTTATGCCCTCTGGCAGAACAGTGGTGTCCAGGGGTGGTAGCTTCTTGACACCAGAGGTGGTGCGCAAAGGGGGATCTCTGAGCGCGGTTTTTATACGGTCCAGGCTCGGAAAGTGTGGCAGGGGTGGCGTTTTTTCGAGCGCAGGGGGTGGTCACTGAACGCGGTCTCTATATACGGTCCAGGCTCGGGAAGTGTGGCAGGGGTGGCAGTTTCTCGACGTGGTCCTTGAGCTAGGTCTCTATACGGTCCAGGCTCGGAAGGCGTGGCAGGGGTAGCAGTTTCTCGACGCCCTTAGGGTACTCAGGCTCCCAAGGCTTGACCGGCGTCACCAGCGGTATCGGCAGTGCAACGGCCACCAGCATCATTCTCGCATGTTTTATTTCAGCGATCATCAATCCAGACATTCTATAAGTATGTGGGGTTCCTCGGTAGCGTAATTTTAGTTGTTCTTTTTATGTCGTCCAAAATCTTCCTGCAGGGGGACAGGCCCGACCTAACGATAGTCTCACCCCCTCGTGCAGCTGGGTGCAGCGCAGGGCGCGGCACTCGCGTCGTATCATGCGCGCCGCGGGGCAGTGCGGACAGGGGGTTGCGGGGCCAGCGCGAGATGCGCGCGAGGCTCGCTATGGGGCACGATCCGCGCGAGGGGTGCGCCAAGAACTGGCAAGGCGCCACCATGCGACCTTACTCACAGAGGCCGTACGGGTAGCTCCCACTGGGGCACGATCCGCGCGAGGGGTGTGCCGACATTGGGCGCGCGATGCCGCCATGCGAGCGCACGGCGCAGGTGGAGCTCCTTCCGCTTTGCGAGGCGTGAAACGTGTGATTGGTGCGCCGACCTGGGCACGGTGCTGGGGCGCACTCCGCGTGAGAGGCTTGCCGATTCGGGCGCAGTGCCGCCATGTAGACACACCCACTGGGGCCGTACGTGGAGCGCCCCGTGGTGCACGATCTGCGTCACGGGTGCGCCTAATTCACACGTTGGGGCCGCAGGTGTGGCTCTCTCTGGGGCACGATTCGATCCGCGTGAGGGGTGTCCAGGCATCGGGCGTCGCACCGCCATGCGAGCGCAGCCGCAGGTGGAGCTCCTTGGGCCTTATGAGGCACGAAACGTGGGATTGGTGTGCCGACTTGGGCGCTGTGCTGCCATGCGGACGCTCTCACTGGAGCCGTAGGTGGAACTCCCTGTGGTGCACGCTCCGCGTGAGGGGTGCGCTGAATTTGGCGCGGCGCCGCGATGCGGCGGCATACGCTGGGGCCGTCTATGGAGCTCTCTGTCGGGCACGATCCGCGTGAGGGGTATGCCGAAGTGGACATGCGGACGGCGAGCCAAGGCAAGGATGAGGCTGAGAAGGAGGAGGGAGACGGAGGAATGAAGAGGCAGGAGACGCGCGGCGCTGCGAATTTCAAGACAAGGGCCCAGCAATTCAGGAGGGGGTGAAAAAAGAGGGAGAACCGTGAGAAGGAGGAAAGGAGGAGTAGGAGGAGGAGGACGAGGCCGAGGAGGGGACGGAAATGGAGGAGGATGAGGAGGAAAAGGAGGAGAAGCAGGATGATGAGGAGGTGAGCAACCTCTACGGTACAACCTGGGGCTCACAATTTCTGTGGGGGGGCAGGTACGGGCTTCTACCTCACGCGTCGAGCTTGTAGGTTGCAGCTTTCGGAGCCGGGAGCGGGACTGGACAAGGTAATCTCTGGCAGCCAAGAGACAAGACAAAATCAGGAAACATCAAACATCGAGAACCGGCCAGCGAAACAAGTTGTCCACAGCCGAGACTCAGAGGATGGTTTACCCCCCACACACTTGCGCTTCCAAGCACAAGCAAGTCATAACGCGCATCTCTAGTTTAGCAGCGCGCGCGTCATCCTCCCCCCCTTCCCCGCCGCATCTCACTGCCCAGCCACGGGACTTCCGGATACCGTCCCCGACGACGTTCGGCATCGTGCCAGAAAGACATGGCACCATGCTTGGAACTCTTGAGTCGTACTGGCATGTGTTGCAATCGTGCTGAAATAGTCTGGTAGAATATCGTCCTTCTCGCCGTCGCCGACGGTCGTCTCTTCGACGTCGTCGTCGTCGGCGTCCGTCGTCGTCCGTCGTCGTCGTCGTCGACTGTCGTCGTCGTCGTCGTCGTCGTCGTCGTCGTCGTCGGTCGCTCGGTCGCTCGGTCGCTCGGTCGGTCGGTCCGTCGGTCGGTCGGTCGGTCGTCGTCGCCGTCGTCGGCGCACTTCGCGCGTCGCCGTCGGTCGTCGTCGTCGTCGTCGTCGTCGTCGTCGTCGTCGTCGTCATCATCGTTCATCGTCGTCGTCGCCGAGTGTCGTCGTCGTCGTCGTCGGCGTTCGTCTTCGTCGCCGCTCGGTCGCTCGGTCGGTCCGTCGGTCGTTGGGCTGATCCGTCGGTCGTTGGTTGTCATTCGTTGTCGGTCGGTCGGTCGGTCGGTCGTCGTCGCCGTCGCCGTCGCTCGTCAGTCGTCGCCATCGGTCGTTGTCGTCGTTTGCCGTCAGTCGTCGCCGACCGTCGTGGTCGTCGTCGGTTGCTCGGTCGCTCTGTCGCTCGGTCGGTCGGTCGGCCAGTCAGTCGGGTGGTCGGCCGGTGGGTCGTTGCCGTCCGTCGGTCGGTCGGCCGGTCGGTCGTCGGGCTCGGAAGCCCCCTGGCCTTTTGAGAAGCTTTCTGAGGCTCCCCGAAGACACCGGAAACTTCTCAGAAGGCGCGAGGCCTTCTGAGAAGCCCCGCCGCGTTCTGAGAAGGCCTTCTCCTTCTCACTTCTCCCCGTCGCTCGCCGCCGCTATGAACCTCTTCAGTGGGAGCACTGTTCGGCGAATCGTGGCTGGCGAAAGATGTTAGTGATGTCAATGACCGCCGGGGCCCAGGGACTTGGCCAGGGGCCAGTCGGAAATTGAGCTGGCGAAGGAAGCAGGCGTCCGCAAGGACACCGCCACGGTGTGAGAAAAGTTGGGATCTGGACTGGCGGCAGAAATTTGCGACCGCAAGGGCACAGGCCCGAGCCAGGCACAGTTGGGAATATAGTGCGAGTGCAGGAGAGTAGCGTCTGTTCAAGCGTAATGGTTCCGGGGCTACAGAGGGGCAAGGCTTGATTCTCCTCCTCATCATGCCTACCCTCTTCTTCTCATGGATCCTCGCGCAGGTGTGGTGATGGGCCTCGAGCCCGACCCACGCCACCCAGGCCTCCTGCGGATGTTTGTGGAGCACCGCAACGAGGCCTCCGAGCCCGCAGAGAGCGTTGTATCACCAGTGGCCTCGCTATGGAGGAGGTGGTAGAGGAAGAGGGCCCCATTCTGCACTCGATCCTTCTGCCTCCTACGCCTTTCCTGCTCCTAGTTCCCCTCTTCCTCCTCACCCTCCTTCATCTCCTCCTCCTCCGCCTTCGCCTCCCCCTCCTCGACATCCTCGTGCCGCAGGAGAAGGAGGAGGAGGAGGAGGAGGAGAAGGAGGAGGAGGAGGAGGGGAAGGAGGCGGAGGAGGAGGAGGAGGAGGAGGACAAAGGAGGAAGAGGAGACAGGCGAGATTCGTAAGGGTTCTGGCACGCGGGAGAAAGGAGAATATGTGGTGAGGACGGTGGAAGAGGGGAAGGAGGAGGGGGGAGTAGGGAGGAGGAGGGCTGATGATGATGATGTTGGAGAGAGATGGGGGAGGGGAGAGGGGAAGGAGGAGGCGGATCAGGAAGAGGAACGGAGAGTTAACGGATGGGGGGACGGATTGGATGAAAGCGGTAAAGAAAACAGGAGTATGAGGAGGAGGTAGGTGGGCAGGTATGATGTTAGGGACCGTGAGAGAGGGAGGGCGACTGGGAGGATTAGACGGAGGGTTGCGGAGTGAGGCTGTTGTTGACGGTGGTGATGGTGACGGTGATGGAGATGGCGACAAAGATGATGATGATGATGATGATGATGATGATGCTGATGATGATGATGATGATGATGGTGATGGTGATGGTGATGGTGATGGTGATGATGATGATGATGATGTTGATGATGATGAGGATGCTGATGATACTGCTGCTGCTGCTGCTCCTGCTGCTGATGATGATGATGAATATGAATATGATGATGATGATGATGATGATGATGATGATGATGATGATGATGCTGATGCTGATGCTGATGCTGATGATGATGATGATGATGATGATGATGATGATGACGGTGACGGTGATGATGATGATGATGTTGTTGTTGATGTTGATGATGGCGTTGATGATGATGCTGATTGCAATGATGCTGATGGTGCTAATGGTGATGATGATGGTGATGGTGAAGGGGCTGATGCTGATGACGTTGATGATGACGTTATTGATGATGATGAGGAGGAGGAGGATGAGGATGAGGATGAGGATCAGGATGATGATGACGATGATGATGATGATGATGATGTTGATGATGATGATGATGATGCTGATGATGATGATGATGATGATGACGATGATGATGATGATGATGATTGGTATGATGATGGTGATGATGATGATGATGATGATGGTGATGATGATGATGATGATGATGATGATGAGGATGGTGGTGATGATATTGATGATGAGGTGGTGGTTGTTATGGTGATTGTGGTGATGTTGATAGTGTTGTTAGTGGTGATGGTGATGGTGGTGATGTTGATGATGGGCAGGACTCCTCCCCCGTCCTTGGTCCTCCTTCCTGGACGAGGAGGAGGAGGAGGAGTAGTACGAGGAGCATGGAGTTGGAGGAGCTAAAGGAGATACATGGACGATGAGGGATGCGGGTGGAGGATGGGGGGGAGGCGTGAGCAGGATGGGGAGGGGGAGGAGCGCAGATGAGAGCGCAGTGGGGCAAAAGAAGAAGGGACGGATGGTGGAGGTGGAGGAGGAGAGGACGGACGCATCGAGGTGTGGGAAGGAGGAGGGGTATCAAACGCAAGGGGAGAGGCACGAAGGGAGCAAGGGAAGGGAAGCCGGGGCTGGACGGCGGGAGGATCTCGGGAGGCTGCGGAGCCGAGGAATAGAGAGAGGCCCTCCTCGGGCGCGCAGGTCTCCCGCAGCCCCCCGCGGCCCCCCGCAGCCCCCCATCCAGCCTGGCGCTGAGCGACAAGGCTACGTCACCGACCGGCCCCTCCCCCCCATGGATTCTTCGGGAGCCTCGAGACGGGGTTCAGTGCAGACGGGGGTCAGCCAGGGCGCCGGATCCTGCAGGATCCTGCGAAGACCCCCTCTGGCTGACCCGGGTCAGCGAGCCGCTCGTGGCCGCGAGGCGGCCGCGCCTATATTGGCTGACCCGGGTTTGCGAAGACCTGCGTTGCAGTTTTTTTTGCCTGCATTGCAGTTTTTGGTTTCCTGCTGACCCGGATCTGGATTGACCCGGGTCAGAAGATCCCCGGATTCCTCCCGAGGACCCAGGCTGCCGCCGACGAGTCAGACGCGATATCGCCCCTGTTCTCGTCCCGACTGTCGCTTGGCATCGCTCGGACGTGTGCATTTTTCCTTCGGCGAGGACCGTCGAGGAGCATCCTGGACCATCGAGCGACAAGAAACCACGCACGAAGCCGAAAAACGCACAGGAAATGGACGTCCGAGCGACGGCAAGGGATTCCTCCCGAGGACCCAGGCTGCCGCCGACGAGTCGGAGGCGATCTCCTCCCTGTCCTCGTCCCGACCGTCGGGCCCCCGCCCCCCGGGCAGCGCCCCCCTGGCCAGCGCCCCCCTATAGCCCAGGCAGCTGCTGCGCCCACCGTTCCTTCCTCAAACTTCGGTCCTCTCTCTCTCGGGAGGAGGAGGAGGAGGGGGAGGAGGAGGAGGAGGAGGAGGAGGAGGGGGAGGAGGAGGAGGAGGAGGAGGAGGAGGAGGAGGAGGAGGAGGAGGAGGAGGAGGAGGAGGAGGAGGAGGAGGAGGAGGAGGAGGAGGAGGAGGAGGAGGAGGAGGAGGAGGAGGGGGAGGAGGAGGAGGAGGAGGGGAGGAGGAGGAGGAGGAGGAGGAGGAGGAGGAGAGGAGGAGGAGGAGGAGGAGGAGGAGGAGGAGGAGGAGGAGGAGAGAGAAACGCAGACACATGCGATCCCCCGGAAGATGTGGGTAAATATGGGGAGCTGGGGGGGAAGACAAGAACCCAGGAAGCAGAGGGGAAACGTATGGGGAATCCTGTGATGTGTGTGTGTGTGTGTGCGCATCTATTTGTGAGTCCCTATTTCTCTCAGGAGGAAGAGAAACGCACAGACACGACTCATCGTCGATCCCTCGGAAGACGTGGGAACATATGGGAAGCGGGGGGGGAAGACAAGAACCCAGGATGTGTAGGGGAAATATGGGGAATCTTGTGATGTGTGTGTATCTATTTGTGAGTCCCTATCTCTCTCAGGAGGGAGAGAAACACACAGACACAATTCATCGTCGATCCCCCGGAAGATGTGGGAAAATATGGGAAGCTGGGGGGGAAGACAGGAACCCAGGAAGCAGTGGGGAAATACGGGGAATCCTGTGATGTGTGTGTGTGTATCTATATATATATATATATATATGTGTGTGTGTGTGTGTGTGTGTGTGTGTGTGTGTGTGTGTGTGTGTGTGTGTGTGTGTGTGTGTGTGTGTGTGTGTGTGTGTGTGTGTGTGTCCCGGGGCCCCTTGATGTTCTCTCCTGCCCGCAGGAGGAGTGCGAGAGGGGGAGAACCAGAGCGGGCCAACGAGGCATCGACGATGCTGCAGTGCCCCCCCCCCCTTCCCTGTCCCCGTGATCCGTCCGGAGTCCGCAGGGCTGCCCCAGGAGGGGCGCGACCGCGTGCAGGGCACCACCGCGCTTACCCATCGATCGCTGAAAGCCGGTATCTTTGGATTCCCAGATTCCAATCTGCTTTCAGCGCCTTCCTACTTCAAGAGTCGAGTGGTCTTCCCCTCTCCCCTCCTCTTCAGGAGGCGGGCGGAAACCCACTCCATTTCCAACGCCTTCCTACTTCATGTTTCTACCTACTTCCTCCGACCGAGGGGCATTTTGGCACACCCCTGACACGTTTCGCGCCCACCGGGGAACCCCAGCCAGCGGCCTCGGCGGTCGCGAACGCGTGGCGCATGGCGCCGCGCGCCACCCTGCCACACAGCCCCACGGGGCGCCCGGCGCCACACGCGGATGCATAGGGTTGTTTTCGCCAGGTTGATTTTGCAGCGGCCAGGTGCTGAAACTTCGGGACGTCTCCGACAACAGCCCAACATTGAGATCGTGCGCGCTCTATACGTGGCAGCTACCGCAAGCTCTGAACACGAATATGCGCGGAGTCTGCGCGTGAATCTAAGTTTGAAACGGCCAGTGGTCCGGTCCGCCCGCGTAATCAGTACATACTGTGATGGTGAGTGCACGCGACGCATGGGGCGAGATCTACATTTCTCAACCGATTGTGGTCCATCCGTATGGTGTAAGACGACCGTGTGCTTTTGATGATTGCAAGGTGGGGAGCACGTGTTGAAAACGACGGAAGCAGTCTGGAACATAACTTGCAAACACGTTTCAAACAGACGTAACGCCTGGCCTGCCCTACCGACACGTCTGGTGGTGCGCGAAGGAGATGCTAGATATTGTACCAGAGAAAAAACCCAATCAGTGGATGGTTTGAAATGGGATCGATAAAGAGATCGATAAGGAGATCGACCGGAAACCCGGGAACCTGGGAACCAGGGAACCCACCGAAATCGGACCGGAACCAAGCACCAGGAACCTGGGAACCTGGAGCGTGGAACTTGGGAACCCGGCCGGCCACCACAATCAGCGGGACTCTTTCGCCAAAGCTCTCAATCTCCGCCAGTGCCCCTTCAGTGCAAGCACCGGTTGGGGAGCGTCCAGCTGCCTCCCGCAGCGTCGCCACCGTGCCAGCCCTAGGGGGCCACACGCGAACCCTACCCCTACCCCCCACGATTTCTGAGGGGGAGGGTGGGGTTCACTTCGTTCGGGAGCTCCCGAGCGAAGTGAACACCCCCCTCCCTCTCAGAAATCGTGGGGGGGAGGGGTAGGGTTCGCATGTGGCCCGTGGCCCCCTACGCAGCGTCGCCACCGTGCCAGCGCGGCATGCTTCTGGGCGGGCAGCCGTTCGAGCAGGCAACGGGGGGGGGGCCTGCCCTGACCTTCCAGAGAGCCATTGTTTAGCACGGGAGGCCTAAAAAACCCAAAAAACGACACGGAACGGCCGAAAACCAAGACATAAAAATAGCTCTGGGATAAGATTTGTTTGGTCGGGTGCTATGTTTTAGCCCTCCTGGAAGGTCAGGGTGCGGGGTGCCCCCTGGGGCAGCAGGCTCGAGATAGGCCCGGGCCGCGGCCCGCGGGCCCCGCTCGGGGCCGCCTCTCGGGGCCTGCGACCGTGGGCAGGCTCTTCGGGGCGCCCCTCGGGCCGTCTTGTTGGAGCCTTCCTCGAGCCGTCCTGGGAGCGCTCTCTCGGGGGGCCTCTTGGGGGCCGCCTCGGGGCGGTCTCGGGGGCCTCTTGGGCCGTCTCGAGGCGGTCTTGGGAGCCTCTTGGGCCGTCTCTTGGGCGCCCCTCGGGCCGTCTCGGAGCCCTCCTCGAGCCGTCCTGGGAGCGCTCTCGGGGGGCCTCTTGGGCCGTCTCGGGGCGGTCTCGGGGGCCTCCTGGGCCGTCATCGGAGGGCACCAACTATACACCAACACCGATCCTGGGCCCAGGGTGATCCTGGCCAGGATCGGTGTTGGTGTATAGTTGGTGCCTTCCTAATGGTGCGTGGGGAGCTCGACACGTCGAGAACCCAAGGCGAGCACTGACGAAGCCACGGCGCCTCGCTTGCGGTGGCCTCTCGGGCCCTCTTAGGGTCCTTTTGGGCGGCTCGTTGGGCCCCCTTGGGGCCTCCCAGGCCCCCTTCGGACGGAAGGCTCGAGTTGTCGTTTCGTGTTCACCATCTTGGGTCCTTCTTCTGGCCCTCTTGAGCATTATTGGGCGCCTCTTGGGCCGCTTTGGAGACCTCTTCGGCCGTCTTGGGGCCCTCTTGGTTGCCTCTCGGGCCGTCTTGGGGCAGTCTTGGTGGCTTCGTGGGTCAGCTTGGGACGTCGGAAGCTAGAAAACAGGCGAGAACCCGAAACCCATTGGAACGTCTGAGGAGCCGTGATCATTTGTTCTTCTCGAGGCTCTTTTGAGAGTGCTCTTGGGACGCCTCGAAGGCCTCGTGGGCCATCTTGAAGCCATCATGGGCCGTCTTGATGCCAAATTGGCCCGTCTTGAAGCGAGATTTGGCCGTCTTTGAGGCTTCTGGGCCTCGGGAGCGCGAAACTGTTGCATGTTTCCAGAGATGCAGCGCTTCCCTCGAGGCTCGCATGGACAGTCCAAGAGGGTCACAAAGGCCTCCAAGAGGCTCCCAACATGCTCCCAAAGAGGGCCCCACCAGTACTTGACGGATCACGCGATTCATCATCTGCATTTACGAAGTGTTTCACACTTTTGCCTTGGAGGCTCAGGGACTGCCTGGGGAGGAGGAGGGAAGAAAGCCCCAGGAGGCCTCCAGGCGGCCCACGGCAGCCCAAGGTGGCGCCAAGACGGCCTGAGCGAGCTCCCACAGAACCTTAAGACACGCCCAGATAGCCCAAGAAGACCCCAGTGGCCCCCAAGAGCCCCCAAGAGGACCCCGACAAGCCCCAAAGAGGCAGCCAGGCTGCCACGGCATAACCCCAGACAGCCCCAACACCACCCATGGTAGCCTCAACCGATCACGAGGATCCCCCTTCTTCGACGTCGTTTTCGTCGGGCGCCTTACCGTCCTCCATGGTGGTCGTCGTCGTCGTCGTCCTTCTTCCTCTCCTCTCCTCCTCCTCCTCCTCCTCCTCCTCCTCCTCATCGGTCCTCCTCCTCCTCCTCATCCTCATCATCATCATCATCATCATCATCATCATCATCATCCTCCGCTTCGTTCCTCATCGTACATGGCCTCTTCCATCTCTTCCTCCTCGTCCTCGCGCTTGTTTTCCTACTCGTTGTCCTCCTGCTCCCCTCGCTGCCCTCCCCTGTGAATCAACGTAACGTGTAGTTGTGAGAGGCAAAACTGATATGAAGCAGGTATAGAAGCTTCACAACGCCTTCCGTCTCCTGCTCCTCCACCCCATCATCCTCTCTTCACCCCTCGTCCTCTCCCACCCTCCCCTCCCCCGCCCTCCTCATCCCTTCTCTCAGCCCCTTCACATCATCAACATCAGCATCACCAGCATCAGCACCATCATCATCATCACCATCATCATCATAGTCATCATCCGCATCATCACCATCCCCATCAGTGTCATCATCATCGTCATCGCCAACAGCATCGACATCGGCATCATCATCGTCATCAGCAGCATCATCAGCAGCATCATCATCAGCATCTGCATCCTCATCAGCATCATCATCAGCATCCGCATCATCATCGTCATAGGCATCAGCATGGTCATCGGCATCGTCATCGTCATCAGAATCATCATACCCCCCCCCTCCTCATCGAGATCGCTCATCCATATCCCCTCCATCCACCACACCTCGCCCGTCCTCCTCCTAGTCTCCTCTCCTCCTCTTCGCCCTCCCCCTCCTCCTCCTCCTCCTCCTCCTCCTCCTCCTCCTCCTCCTCCTCCTCCTCCTCCTCCTCCTCCTCCTCCTCCTCCTCCTCCTCCTCCCCCTCGTCCTCCTTCACCTCCTCCTCCCCCTCCGCCTCCGACCCCTAGCGCGGCGCGGAACGCGGGTGGTACAGACGCCGAACCCAGTGGCCAGGGGAACGCATTCCCCTCTTCCCCCTCGTCCTCTTTCTCGTCCTCCTCCTCCTTCTCCTCCTCCTCCTCCCCCTTTAACTTTACCTCCTCCTCTTCCTCTTCTCATATTCTTGATTCAGGTGGTCCGACGCTTGGCTATGATATGTCATGGCATGCGTGGTATGATATGGCATGCCATGCTGTGCTGTGCTGCACGCTGCGTATGTCTTGGTACGCTAATTTTGTTGCCATGCTGGGCAATGCTGTGACAGGGTGGTACGCTATGCTACCATGCTGGGCAATGCTGGACATATGCGATGATAGGATGGCACGATATGCGATGCCGCGCCCATCTGAATGCAGGGCAAACGCACAAGAGGGCGCACGCGCGGCTTCGCCGCTTCAAACCGAGCACGCGGGTACGCTGCCTGCGCGGACTGCTCGAATTAAAATCTGATGTGATGAAACTGTGACTTCTTCAATTTCGGAAGCCACGTGAATGCTGGGTGGCGCCTGTATTGGGGCCGAGTATTCTTCGGGTGGTTGGGCCGACGCGCGCGCTCAGAGGGTTGGCCCATCAGCCTGAAGATACCTCCCATGTCACCCCTCCTCCCCCCCTCCTAAGCCCAGTGGGCGCATGGAGGGAGGAGGGGTAGATTTAAAGTCCACCCCATCTCCCCAGTATCCCCAGGCCGACGGGCCCAAGCCTCTGCTCGCGAGCTTCGGCCCCGCTGCTGAACACGAATGGGCGCCAACCTCACGGCTGGAATCAGGTCGTCATCAGTAACAATGATCAGACCGTTCTGAAGTGCCAGCGTCGCCAGCGTAGCATCTGTTCCAGCATATTTCAAACGTATCCTTGCAGTCTCGATCTCCTTCCAAATCCTCTTCTGTCGCCTCTCCTGTGGCGTATCATCCCACACGCTGCAGACCGCGAACAGATCGGCCGCCATCGCGCCGACTCTGTCGGCCAGGCCGCTCTGGAGGCTCTGGGCGGCGGGAAAGATGGCGTCCTAAAATGGAGGGGCTCGGACGGGCATCGCTGGGCCCGAGGCGGCCTGAGGGCGATGGCTGAGGAAACGACGATGGCGATAACGTCCACCACTGCTCTTCGCGAAGCGGCTGCAGTCCCCGAGGATGGTCCAGATGGTTTCCTTGTGGTCCAACTTGTGGGGGGCCCCTGGGAGGGCCCTATCACGCTATCACGGCTGGACCCGCCACGAAAGTTGGTTCGAACGCGCCCCGCGCGACAACGTTCGGCGACGAAGAGGGCGACGCGGCGACGCGGGAAACCACGGCCGCGCCCAGCAGTGGGGTGAGCGATGGCGAGGGGATGAGGGGATGAGGAGATGAGAAGTACGAGAAGGGAAGCCACTCATCTAAGTATTATGATGGCCAGGGAAAGGAAAGGGGGCGGAGGAATGTGAGGGCCCAAATGTTCTGACGCAAGCGTTGAAAATAACGCATCGATATGTCGATATGCACAGTGTGCTGTGCCAGGCCGGCTGCGCCACGGTGACCGCCATACATTGCTGGCCCCGCGCGCAATACTATCATCCGCGGCGCGGCCAAGCCAAACGAGAAACAGATGACACGGATGACGGATGCCGAGCGCCGAGCGCTATGTCGAGATATCGAGTGTCGGTTTCAAGTTCATCTCGTGTTAGCCATTCCTTTCGAGAACCCGAGAACCCGAGAACCGAGCTGAGCGCATCGCTGGCGCGGCCCCGTCGGCCCCGTCGTCCATTGGACGACTCGTCCAAGCCCAGACGGCGTGGGGCCCTAGCGAAGGAGGTGCTTGCCTGCTTTCACAAGCACGGGGTCGAGCGAGATCGGCCCGCCACCAGCAGCGCTTGCTCCGTCAGAGCCACCGTCGCCGCCAGCAGCCTGCTTCGAAGCTGCTGCAGCGGCTGCAGCGGCGGCCAGCGCAGTCTTATAGGCGGCGACGCCGAAACGTGGCGCAAGCTTCGCGGCGCCAGGGGCGTGCTGCTGCCTGCGCTTCCGCACAACACCAGCTTCGCCCGACAGGGCCACACGGGTGGGCTTAGTCTCACATGTAATCGGTGCGTCCGTCGTGGACGGCGCAGGCTTCAACACTGGAACCTGGAAGACCCTCCTCATTCTCCTCTATTCCTCCTCGTCTTCCTTCTCCTCCCCATCCTCCCTTTTCACATGCACCTCCACCTCATCCTCCTCCTATCTTCCTCCTCCTCCTCCTCCTCCTCCTCCTCATTGTCCTCCTCCTCCTTATCCTCTTCCTCCTCCGCCTCCTCACCCTCATATCCTATTTCTCCCACCCTTCCTTGCTCGTTCAAACCGATTTGACAAAAAACAACTCTCCTCCTGCTCCTCATCATCATCCTCCTCTTCCTCCTCATCCTTCGCCTCCCCCTCATCTTCATCAGCATCGCCATCACCATCGCAGCGATGGCCCTGGTGCCTTCAAGGCGAGGCGCTGCTGCGACATGAACTGGCTCATGCCCGTCTTCTTCTGCTGCGGCGCCTGCGCGGACATGTTCAGCTGCAGGTTGTGCCAATAGATCTCCATGGTGGGGTCATTCTCGGCGACCTTGACCATGTAGGCGGGGACCGCGATCTCCGAGAAGAGCGACGCGTTCCCGACCATGTAAAACGGGACGCCGTAGAGCTCACCGAGCTTGATGCCGTCCTTGGGCGGGTTAGTAGTGACCGAGCCAGCGAACGGCAAGCGCAGATCATCATTCGTCAGGTCGATTTCCAGCGTCGGGTCCTTGGCACGAAAGTTGATGCTGATGTTCCCCCAGTGCTGGGAGAAGCTCTTGTAGTAGTTCCACACCTGCTTCTCGGCCTCCGCCTCGACCATCTTGATGAAGGACAGGTCGACCTCGTCAGCCGCCATCCTGAACCTGTAGAAACTCGCAAGGTTGACAGTCTCGGTCACGAGCACCTGAACCTCCTTCGCCATCTTGGGCGCGTCGGGCTCACGCTCGGGCCCAGGCTGCTTGGATCCACCGTCGCAGGCAAGCACGCCGCCGTCGCCCTCGCCGCCCTTCGCCTCCATCTTGACCTGGAACTGGGACAGTTGGCCATTGCTGCCCTGAGCTGCGCCCGCGCCAGCGTCAGAGGTAGTCGCGGCATCCGTGTTGGCCATTGGGCTGTGCTTCGTGATGTCCTTCAGCGCGTGCTGGTTCCTGCGCATATCATTCAATAACGTCGACCACCACTCCGTCTGCTTCTCCTTGCCCGCCAGCTGGATGTCGTGCGACAGACGTTCTCGATGCAACTCGTGAGGTCGCTGCCGACCTGCGCAGCCAGGTTAGCCAACTCTGCAGCGTCGATGGAGTTCACGGTGACGCCAGGCTTCCCGATGGCGAAAGCAATCGCTTGCATGATCAACCTGGCCCGAAACGAACCGAAACGTAAGACCTCTTGTGTGTTCTCCCATATCATGACCACGCTGCACGGCACCCTCCCAAGCGCCAACACCTCCTTGGCGATGTCGGCCCACTCGGAGGGGAACGCGTGCTCGGCGACGGAGATGCAGTAGTCGAGGATCTGCTCGATGGACAGGTGGCCGACGAGGTCGGCATCGGTCAGGATCCTGAAGAGGGCGCTCTGCGAAGCAGGGTGCTGGGCAGCCCCGCCTGACTTCAACTGGATCGCGAAAGCCATGAGGGCGATGAACTGCCCCTCGTCGTCGATGAAGGTGGCCATCTTCGCGGAGATGATGTGCCGATCGCTGTCAACGCTGACACCCGCGGCAGCGCTCTCTCTCTCTGACGATTGCCGCTGCTGCCGCCGCCCTTCGAGCACACCTCCCGATGATCGACCAACATCTGCTTCAACATCTGGTACAGCGAAGAGAACCCCGTGACGTTCTTGCCGTGGACGGTAACAGAACCCGCCCACACGAACTCCAAGCATGCCGATGAACAAAACGCCACCGTGCTAGACGATCCAGGCTCAGACGGCATCTCGGGGGTTGCATAAGAAGCCAACAAATAGCCAATCACGTCGATGGCGGTCGAGTTATCGCCTCGGGAGGTCGAGAGAGCGCAGCCAATCAGATATGGAACCGAGGACCAAGACTTGGGCCCTTGTCTTGGCCCCGCCCCTCAGGAGAGGGCCAAGACAAGGACAATGACCTAAGTCTCGGCACCCTCGGCCCCGCTCGGAAAGACCGATGGCTGAGGCGAAATTGAGGCGGCAAATATTTCTGAGAGCCGCTGGCCGATCTTCTGCATGATGTGCTTCTCAGCCCCAGACTGCGCGGGGTCGCCCATCGACGTGATCTTCCTGCGCTTCGACCCCTGGCCTGCCTTCTGAGTGCTATCCTTCTCCGTGCCCTTATCGGACTTCTCCTTATCCTGATCCTTACCCTTGCCCTTGCCGTCGCCGCCGCCCTCCGCCTGCGCGATCTGGGTCAGCACCTTCGCGCCCTTGAGGGGGTAGGACAGCAATTCTAGCAAGCACTGGTGGCTGATGGGCGACTTCGGAGCAAAGACCCACGGGGTGCTGACGTCGTCGTCGTCGCTGGCCAACGGCGCAATGAATTTCATGGCCTCGTAGACTAAGTTCGCGACGATCCTCTCTGGCACGGAGTCCTTCAGCCTATCGAAAGGCTTGCGAGCAAAACTTTCTGTTTTTTTTGCTAATCGCGCTACGGCCCGAAGGTTTCGCACCCTCGTCGCGGGCGCCCTGCGCCATGTCGAGTTCCGGCCGTCTCGGGGCCAGCCTGGCCCCCGATGTGTTCCCGAGAGCCACGGGGAAGAGCCATCGGATGGGCCCCAGCCCCAGGAACCCCAAGATGGCCAGATGACCCCAAGAGTCTTAAGAGGGCCCATGACCCAACGCGCCCCCAAGACCGAAGAGAAAGCAAACCCTAAACGGGGCCCTGGGCGCCGTTGACGACGGCGCGAAACCTGTGGGTTTCTTTTTTTTTCCTATGCTAATCGCGCCAAGCAGTGGCGTGATAGCCGTGGCGCGATTAGCAAAAACCAGAAGGTCTTCCTCCATGTCCGTCCATCTCACAGGGCAGCTGGCCTGTTTATGATGGTCTTCGCCACGTCGTGCATGTTGCCGATGACGGCATGGATCTGGAAGTCTTTGTTCAAGTAGTCGCAGTATTCGCCCATGAGGTCGCTCACCTGGTCCTTGATGCGCATCTTGACCAGCTTGTCACCAAGGCGGCCAGCCTTCAAAAACTTGTTGTTCTGCCCCTGGAAGTGCACTGCTTTTGGCTGGTCTTTCAAACAAATCCACATCTTCGATAGGTATCCATCCTCCTCCTGGTCACCGCTGCGCTCGACCATCCCAGAGTCGAACGCGTGAGCAGCCCACATCGCTCGAAGCTCAAGGGCGTCATTCACAACCTCATCGAATGTGATCTCGCTGCCACCGTGGAACCTGTTGTGGTAGGTCTTCATCCACTCCTCGTTCTTGGGATCGATGTCGGCGTCCAGCAAGATCACGTTCCGAAAACCATTCTCCTTGGCGTACTTCACGAACTTGTTATCCTTGTGCTTGACGGCCATGGGGTAGAACGTGTCGCAGATGCGGGTGCCCCACGTAAGCGCCCAGTAGGGCGGCACATTTCCTTTCGACAGCTTGAGCCACATGGAGCCCGTGACGCCGCCAGTCACGATGCCATTCATGAGGAAGCTCTTGGCATAGGCTCGCGACGCCGTCATCTGCTTGCGCTGGTTGACCTTCGCGCGGAAGATCTGCTGCTCGCCATTGACGTCGTAGGGCATGACCTTCCGATCCAAGCCTTTGACCTCCCACCTGGCGATCACCCAGTCCAGGCGCATGGAGCCCTCGAGGGTCTCGAAGCAGTCCTGCGACAGAGAAGGAATCAAACTTGTTTTCAACGAACTGCATTTTCCTGGAAAATACAGTTCGTTGAAAACCAGCTTGCACACGGGTGGTGGCGTGGGGGACAGGGCCAGGGACTGCTTTACCAGACCGCCGTTTTGAAACTGGAGCGGTCGGCATAGCATGGCGAATCATTGTTACACGATTTTGAATGTCAAACGCCTCGCGAGACGTCGGCCCCCCTGGGGCCTGCAAAGCCAGCCCATGAAGGCTCGGCAATCCGTGGATATCCCGTCCACAGATGTGACCTGGAATGCCGACCGCGTGACCTGGAATACCTGCATCATCGTCGTCATGCATGTGCTGATATCCACATCGCCCTCCTCCCCCTCCTCCTCCCCCCCGTCCTCCCCCTCCTCACCCCTGTGGTTTGTTTTACCGCATCGGCTTGAACAACAAACACCCGTCATGCCCCTAGGGCTGCGGGGATCAGGAAGGCCAGAGCGAGCACGGTACAACGCGGGGAGGGAACACGTTTGAACAACAGTTGGCCTTGATGGCGCCCTTGCAAGAGGCGCGACCAAACGCTAGATTTTCCCCAAGGCAAACGCCCGTCCTGCGCCAGAGGCCGACTGGGCGACACCGACACTGGCACGGCGGGGCCCGCTGCTGATGAGTGTGGTTGCGCCCCGCCAGTTGGCTGACTGCCGCTCGCAGCCGCTGACCCTGCCCCAGACGACGACCCGCCACTCGATGGTGCAGGGGCGATGTGGGTCTGCTGGAGCTGCTGCATCGCCGCCGCCGCCGCAAGCAGGGCATCTGGCGTGGCGCCCTGCACCAATGCTTTCAGGGCCGCCTCCATGCCAATCCAGGGCTGGAGGAGGGAAAAAATGCGCTGCACTGCCCAGACGCAGTCACCACAACAAGCTAAAACAGCTAGGCCGATTATGAAGCCGACGGTGATGCTCATAAGATGTGGGGCCATAGCACGATGAACTCACCACGATGAGGGGTCGTAGTATGAGGAAGGTCATAGCCAGCATGGGGGCAATATGGTCATATTATGAGGGGGGTCATAGCCAACATGGAGGCAGCATGGTCATAATATGAGGGAGGTCATATCCAGCATGAGGGTGATCATCGTATACAGGGTGTCGTAGTATGAGGGGGGTCATAAACAGCATGATTCATATTATGGGGGAGGTCATACGCAGCATGAGTGATATCATCGTATGAGGGGGGTCATAATATGGGCGCCGTATCCAGCATGAGGGTGATCATCATATGAAGGGGGTCACATTGTGAGTAAGGTCATAACCAACATGGTGGTTATCATCAGATGAGGGGGTCCGAGTATGAGGAAGGTCATCGCCAGTATGACGATGGGCATCGTATTAAGGGGTGCGCCGTAGGAGGGTGGTCGTAACACGTACGATTGTGGCATGTGTCAATGCGAGGGGGTTCATAAAGTAAGGGAGTATGTAGTGTGACGACGCTTGTGATCCACCCCTCAGATTGTGAGGGTCATCATAATTTCCATGATATTGGTTATGATCACTGTCATACTAGGCACGCGTGTCGGTATCAGGCGAATCATATACACCTACATGTTAGGACGTTGTTCATATATTTACGCTTGACTATGCGAGGTTGCTCACACGATTCGCCTTCGGTCCCAGGGTGACCGCCAGCATGCTAAGACTCTGCTCACACCCAGCCTTCTCACTCAGATGGGTCTTTGTGAACGGCCTCACACCGAGCGGGCGAACTCTGAAGCCCGTCAGTCCCACGCAGTGCAGCAGACGTTGCGAGGAAAGGCGCCCGTATGAGGCACGCCGCCCCCCCCTCATAATACACATGCCGTTTCTGGACATTCAGGCCACGGGGCTGATTTGGAGAACGGGCGCATGCGAGCGAGGGCGAGGGGGCGCGGGAGAGACGGAGGGATTGGATCGGAGATGGCGATTGATCAGATGACGATGTGTGCATGTTTGTTGCAGCAGCCCATCGCTGCCATCATGTATGCGTGCAGTTCGCGGCCATTCGGCCGTCCATCGCGTGAAACTAGTGAATCAAGGCCGCGCAGACAGCGCGGTGCACAGGTCGCAAACAGCAAGCTCGCCAGGGATCGAGCATGCAACCTGCACTGGTGGGCCGAGGAGGCCGCCGCGAACAGCACGCGCAGCCAAGCTTGCAACGCAAGCGTAGTGCCAGCTGCGTTGGCAGATCGGGCACGCGAACGGCTCGTGACCTGAGCGGTCGAACGTACCGCACAAGGCGCAATCTTGCGCAACTGGCAATATGGTCGCATGCCGCCATATGCCGATCAATTTCAGCAACCTCTCGTCGACTGACGGCCTCTCTTTTTTTATCGTTCTCAGCGCATGTGCCAACTGCAGTCATCAGGATTTTGCAATGATTGAAATACCGAGGCTTGTTCAGAGGCAAGGGCCACACTACTCTGTTGCGCACGTCCAGGTTCACGCAGCTGCCGCGCATCGCCACGCCCCCCTCATACCAATGAACCAACGTGGGCCTCACATCTGCAGCATCCCCAGGGCCCGCTGACTCCCTCGGCCCTGCGAGGACCAGGGATAGCTCTCCTCGGTGGCCGACGGGGTTCATGTTGCTCGCGTGCTCTGCCCACGCAAGCACCTCCATCATGTCCGTAGCATGTGGCAACCACTCCCCGAACACGTCGAGCCACCCCTGGACGCCGTCATCGCGGTCACCGTCGTCTAGCCACGCGTCCAGCACCATGTCGCGATCAGCATCCTCTCCTGCGTCGGCATCGCCATCGGGCAACTCCTCGGGGTCGACCATCCCAGTGTCCAGCAAGTGCTTGACGTCGCCTCGCTCCTTCTTTTCGGCCTGCTCTGCAGCTACCTGGTCAATGACATCTTCCAATTCAGCCTCCAGCTCATCATCGTCAATGCGGTCGGCAGCTTCAAGGATGAGGGCAGCCGCTGCTGCATCGTCGCCAGCATCATGTACGCCGTGTCCTCCTGACTCGCCATGCGCCCCAGCGGCCCCAGCGGGAGCTTCTGGAGCGCCGTCGACGATGGCAGGCGCAGGATGGACATCGGTAGGGGGCTTGTAAGGGCGCTTCTCGAACGTGCAGATCAAGCTCATGTTCTCGTCATCGGATATCGGGATTGTCGAGATCCGCTTCGCCACATCGTCGAAGGAGATGTTGACTCTGAAATCGTGCATGTCTATCTCGAGCCCATGGTCGAACACCTACGCGCGGCGACCGACCCACCCAACTACCCGCCAGACCCCGCCCCCCCGTCTCAACGCAGACGGCCATCCAGCAATGCCCATGTCCAACCAATGTTTCACAACATCGACGGACGGCTGATCGGCATTGGCACAGGACGGCGAGGTCGGCGGCGGATGGCGGGTCGATTCGCAAGGGCGCCTTGCTGTGTTGCGCCCCGAAGGCGTTGTAAGAGGTAATGAATTGCAGAGGCCGCACCAGCGACACAGATCCATCTGGCCCAATAGTGGCTTTCACGAAGTACCCAACATACTGAGACAAGTCAGCTCGGACAAAGCACGAAGCACCTGCAGCGAGGCCCTCAACGGTCACGCCCCTGGCCACCCTCACGGCGCCGTCCACTCTTTGAGATCGGACCCACGCTGCGTTGAATGGAACGACCCACGACACCTCCTTGGTCGGCCGCAAGGAAGGGTCGATGTCATGGAGCGCTGCCGAGAGGACCTTCTCTTCAGCCAGGTCGGCAATCGGTGGCGGCGCTGCCCAGCGCCCGTCGGATCGAGTGATGCCCCTGACGTCGTCAACGTACTCGTGCGCCACGTTGACTAGAGCAGTGCATGTCGGCTCCAGCGCCGACCATTTCCTGCTGCGCTTGGGGAATGCCTTCTTGATGTTCACCCTGGATGACAGCAGCTCCAAACTGATGTGCCGAGGCCGCAAACACTCCTCTTTCAGCATGGAGTTGTAGCCCTCGCACTCCTGGGTGATGCACAGCACCGCCCTCTTCAATAATCTCAAGAGAGACCACAGACGAGACGAGCAAGTGCCCCTACCAGCAGCTTCTTCCAAACACGCCTTATAAAGATAAACGACTTTCCTCGCATTGACTTCCAATAGAAGGTCAGCGCCTGGAGCTAGCATCTCCCGCGCGATCTCCCTCCGACGCGGACAGTCTGTGGATGGCATCGATTTGCCCAGCAAGAACAAGCGGTCTGGATATCGAAGAACGGGTTCTTCCATTCGCCTGTGAAACCCAGCTGCGTTCTGAAGAACAACTGCCCAATGTAACTCAGTCGGGCGCTTCTGCGTTAGTTTGTCCTGGGTCGAGGCCAGCAGATCGATGGCGTCGGAGTCCTCCATGGCATCATCGATTTCCTTCATGAACTGAGTTGCTCTTCCCGTAGCCAGCCATGCAAGTTGCTTCCCATGATCGTCTAATTCATGCTCACTGTACACTGACCGCATGAAATTGTAAAAATGTTGAAGTGGTCGCAATGAAATCTGGTTCAGCTTGAGTAGTTTCCAAAACAAGGGATCCTTCAATACTTCACACACGTCTCGCCTCCACTTGCCCATCTGTTGGCGGTGGGCGGCTTGCTCTTCGATCGCGACTTCGTTAAACTCCAAGCCTTTGTTGGGGTCATCGGTGATTGGCAAAGCTCCGTCTTGCTCATGTCTCGTCCTCTTGATAAGGACTGCAACGAGCACCGTCACCAAGTGGTCCCCGCCCTCCAAGACCCTGTCGATGCAGTCGCCGACTGCGCCCCACCTACCAGACAGGCACCTCGGCGGAGTTTTCTTCGCGCGCCGCATGGCGTCTGCATCTCCATACTGAGCCCTCCACTCCTTGAAAACATCTTTGGCGACTTCGCGCCAGCACAACATAATCTTTGCCAAGGAACCGAACCTCCACTTGATCCCCCAGGATTTCACATGAGTGTCAACGAGGGTGAGCTGCTTGCAAACCAAAAGCGAATAAGCGTGCGCGAAACAGTCAGTGTCGAAGAACAGGATCCTCGGCACTGCACTGCAAAGGTGCCTGAGCTGCCGACGTGTTTTTTTTTCTGGTCAGACCCGCCGTCCGAAGTGTAGGATATGATAAAGAGCGCATTGGTGTTTGGATGGTCTGCCAGCCACGTTTGAAATTCTCCCCATAGCGGGCATCCGACACTAGCAAGCTGCTTTTTTACCAATGCCAATGTTCTACCTGCAGTTGAATTTTCCACTGGCTGGCAATCTGCCCACCGCGTCATCTCGGAATACCCATCTGCCCACGAGCATAAGGGATCATCGTCAATCAAGTGCGGATCTGTTGCCACCAGCGTTTGCACCTTCATGCCTTGAAGTTTCCTGCGTTGCCAGATGGAGCTGTTGGTAGCGTCGCACATGAAGGAGACCACTGCCACGTCCAGCGGCGGACCGCCCACGTAAGGCGACTCCGCCCACTCCTGCAACATCGTGGAGTGAAAGTTCCTAGACGCCGCGAGCAACGCAGCCCACGTGTCGACCTCGCACCGAGACACTGTGGGGCCCGATATGTCGACGCGCTGCGAAACTCCATACGTCCACCCAGCTACATTGGCAGCGTTGCGCAAGATACCGACTGCGAACCGACTGTGTGCGAGGAGCCGTTTGCCACCCTTGTGCTTCAACACGCTCAGTCTGTCTGGTGTCTCCAATTCTTCCACTTTTGCTTCAAGCTTGGTTATGCGTTCCTTCTGCCGCCTGACTTGCTGTGCTAAGTTTTTCAGTTTCTGTGCTCGCTTAGCCGTCCGATCCCGCGGGTTGGCCCTAGCTCGCAGCCTGGCGGGCCTGCGCGGCTGGGGCAGCCCAGCGGGTTGGGCTGAGACAACAGCAGTGGGCGGCTCATCATCCGATATCTCCATCGCAATTGCTTCATCATGGACCCGCTGAACTAAGAAACCTCGCACATGGTTAACTATCGAAGTCCACTCCTCTTCTGAAATATTATACCCCATCTGGCGCACGAGCAAGACGAACACGACTTGGACATCATAGAAAGCACCGGGTTCCACGGCGCCTCCCCTGGTCATCCTGGCCCAGGCTGCCTGATGCACCCTGTCGGCAGGCACGCATTGGCCAACTAGGCGGCGGAGGGAGTCCCCCTCGATCACCACGCAACCTGACCGAAGCCGACATGTATGCTCCAAGTACAGTTGGGATCTGCGCTGGATCGAACTTGGATGAAACATCATTGAGCCAAAATGGCTACAGTGCTGCTGTTGTTGGTGTTGGTGCTGCTGTTGCTGTTACTGTTGATGGTGCCAGCATTGTTGTGCTGCTGCTGTTACCGTGCTGGTGTTGGCGTGTTTGGTGTTGGTGTTGTTAACGCGATTGTTGTTGTTGCTGTTGTTGTTGCTGTTGTTGTTGCTGTTGTTGTTGCTGTGTATGTGCTGTTGTTGTTTTTGTTGGTGGTGCTGTTGTTGTTTGTGGTGATGTTGTTGTCGTAGTTATTGATGTCGCTGTTGTTGTTGGTGCTGGTATTGTTGTTGTTGTCGTTGTTGGTGTTGTGGTTGTTGGTTTTATTGCTGTTATTGCGGTGCTTATTGGTGTTGGCGATGTGCGTCATCGGTGATGTTGTTGTTGTTGATGTTATTGTTGGCGTTGTTGCCATTGTTGCTACCTGTTCTAGGTGGCCAACTGTCAACTGTCACCCTGATGTTGATGATGGCGATGCTGAGTGGGGACGCGGGAGAGGACGCACGTCTGCGAGGGAGATGGGGCCGAGACGGACGAGGACGAGAGAAAAAGATAGAAGGATCCTTTCTAGCTGTTTCTCGCGTCCTCGTCCTCCTGGTCCTCCTTCAGTCAGAAGGAGTCCTCTCAGAAGGAGGGGGCATATTCAACACCAGTCTTTGCAATCGCCCCCGATCGCAAGAAGCGAAACTCACACGTCGAGAGCAAAGCGGCTGCAGCCGCGACCTGTAAAATGTAAATTCGTGGCCACACAGCGGCACGTGCGGTAGATGCCTAGATACTATTGCCATGTTGCCGTGGGCTCTGACCGCCAGAGTCGGACCAGAGTCGATCGCATCGGTCGCATCGGTCGGCAGTCGTCGTCATCGTCGTCTTCGGAGTTGGAGTCGTCGTCGGAGTCGTCGTGGTCGTCGTCGGAGTCGGAGTCGGAGTAGACGTCTTCGATCGAACGTCCGACCGAATCGCCGAATGGCCGAGTCGGAGTAGACAGGCACAGGGCAAGCGGAAAGTGGCGGCAATTGCGGCAACGGCGGCGCCTCTGAGAACCTCTCAAGCCGAACCCATGTCGGTCATGTCGGAGTTGGAATCGTCGCTCTCGAAGGAGTCGGAGTCCGAGATGTCCGAGGCCGAATCCTTGTCGACGTCGAACTTTGGGTCCTCGCTCGGAGGGGGGGGGAGGGCTGATCCTCGTCGTCCTCACCCTCCCCTGGAGTCTCCTCACCCTCGTCCTCCTCGTCTCCTGGAGTCCTTGTTCTCACACCCCCGCCCTCGTCCTCCGTCATCGCGGCGATGGCGGAGGACGGGGGCGAGGACGAGGATGAGGAACATAAAGATCAGTCGTTGGGTCGACTGATCTTTATTTTTCTCGTTGACCCCCTCTCCGACACCCTTGTTTAGGACACGTGTCCTGGAATGATGCTGCAGCTGCTGCAGACTCGGGCTCGGGCGGCTTGATGGCGACGGGCGGGCCGCCGCGGCTGCCGCTGCCCGGCTTGCCCGAACTCGGACGGGGAAGCCACCACACATCTGGGAACTCGGGCTTCGGCTCGGACAACTTCGGCGTCTTGTGCAGCACCCCGCCAGGCATGTTGGGCATGACGATCTTCTTGACCTTGAACGTCGACTTCTTGTCGACGGGGACGTACTCCATCTGCTTCTCGATGAGCTTGAGGAGCTTGTCGTTCTGCTTGTCGAGGCGAGCAGCCGTCGCCTTCCAGCAGTCGCGCTCCATACGGCAACGGGCCATGGCTTGGCGATGCTTCTCCTTCAGCTCGTCGCGGCCCATAGCGCACTTCGGCATAATGGGCTGCCTGGAATCTGGAAGAAACCAGGAAGGAAAAAGGGAGAAGGCAGCCGACTCCCTCGGGCACAAACGGCTGTGGACCGACGACGGTATTTCAAGGGTACGTCTGGTGCTAGGTAGAAAGACGACCGTCGACCCCATCGGGGCCACGAGGCGAGTGAGATCGTCGGCTCCCCGCTGAACCCGAGTGCGCCGTCCTATGGCTGCACGGCGACATATCAAAACTTGTTCTAACACCGAGAGAGCAAACCACAGTCGACGTATTTTGGCATGTGCTTTGTTTTTTCTTAAGAATATAAAGAAAATATAGAACAAACAAATCATATGATGATGCAAGTTTAAACGCTTTCCTTAAAGAGCAAGGAAAATACACATAAACAACAAAAAACGCCCAGACACTTAGAGGAACACATACTAACTATAATTCTGAACTCTTGAAGCTGTTCCAAGTTAGCGGCTCAGCTCACCTATCTGCTCTAGGCGCAAGCAGCATGGAGTGAAGCTCTTGGGACAACCTCACAACGTACTTTTGCCTCGCGCCAACAAGGCTTATGTTGATTCACAGCCCTCCCCGTCATCCACGCTGTCGTACTCGTCATCCGCCGCCTTGTCCTCGCCATTATTATTATTTCATTTTGTTCCCCTAACGAGCCCGATGGACAAAATCGGCGCTTCACGTTCATTCCGATCAGGTTCTCCAAACAGTGCTTCAATCGACGATTTCCCATTGGTGTCGAAGGGATGCTCTTTCGTTGGCGCTATTCGCGGTCGTCGTCCTGGGCCACGATTGCGTTGCTGTTGCTTCTCGGTCCACCATCGCCCGGCCATGCTTGCCCTCGTTGTTGCGATTCTCTGTGGCCAGGTCCAGGACCGCCTTGCCTTCTTTGTTGTTCCTGGATTCGCCATCCCTGGTCCTAGGACGACCCGTTTGTCTTCGTTGTTGTGATTCGCCGTCGCGGGTCCCAGGCTCCTTGTCTTCGTTGTTACTCGATTCGCAGTTGCCGATTCTAGGTCCCGCGAGCCGTTATTGGTGCGTGCGGTTCGCAGGAATCCCGCTGGCCCTGTTTGTTGCGATTCGCCGTCGCCGGTCACCGAGTTCTGCTTGCTATTATTGTTGCGATTCACCGTCTTGGATACTCGTTGTTCGCGATTCGCCCTGTGGCGCTCTCACCCCGTGGGTTCATGCATGTTGATCCGCGCATGTAGCACTCCCCACGTTGCACCTCATGTATACAGACAACGCTGACGACGAGAGGGAGGAGGATACGTTTCTCCTGCCCCACCCTCGTTCTGCCCCCCTGTCTCCCTGCCACCGCTTTTTCAAGCTGTAATGTTTGCCATGCAGTCGGGCCGAGGCATAAGATCAAGGTTGGCTCGGGGAGGGTCTCCCAGTGTTCTTCGTGTTTGTTGGATGGTCTTGTGCATCCTGGGGGAGGGCACCCTCGAGTGCTCATCAGCGTGGCCGGCGGGGGTGCTCATGTTCTTGGAGGTTGTTCTTCTGGCCTAGGTCCGACTGTATCTCCCTGCCTGCCGTACGGCCCCGTCTGCCTCGACGCCCCCTACGTCCGTCCATGCCTCGATGCCCCCTCCCTCCACCCTCGCAGGCGATTTCTCTCCCCCAATCCCCGACTTCCGCCAGAAAAGTTTGGTCGCTCAGAAAAGGGGAGGAATCTTGGGATACATCCCGAGGGGGCTATTCGGACGCACTGTCGAGGATGGACGCCCCCCCCTCGTATATCCCAGGGTTGGGCCCCAAATTGTTGATCCTCTCGAAAACCTCACGGAGCCTGGGATAGGGGTCGACGCATCCCCTGTTACATCCATCCCCCTCCTTCCCTCTGATGCCGACTCCCTTGCTTCGACACCCCCTCCGTGCATCGACGGCCCTCCCCCCGTTCCCCATATGCCTGACGCCGTCCTCCCCGGCTCGATCCCCACTCCCTCGCCGGCGCCTCGCTCCCGCCCCCCCCCCCGGCCCGCTGCTCCCGGCGGCGCCTTGCGCCGAGATCCTCGAGGACATGGTGGTCTGCGAGTGCAGGAGAGCCGACCAGGAGCACACCGTGGTGCACCAGGAGGCCCGCGCTCTCCGAGAGCCGGGGGGGGAGGGGCGCGGAGGAGGCGGGGTCAAGCGTGGAGCTGCTGGGCCGCGAGGAGGCGCGATCGCACGGCTTGGGGTAAAACGCCTGCCGAGGTCCCCCCGCAGCTCGATCTCCTGGCGCCCACATATCGCAGAGCGGATGTCGTGCGGAAGACGACAGGATGGGCCTGGAGTGTCCTGGAGAATCTCGTTCCGGGTTTCGAGGTGAGTTTCGTGCGGAGTTTTTTGGGCCAGGAGGGAAGACCACAAGAACCCGCACGAAATGCACTTCGTTTTTCACTCGCCATTTCGGGCTTCTGCATGGACAGAAATCCATAATCCATGCAACAATCCGCTGCAGCACGTCTGCAAGGGTGCTGCCCCGATCGATCCCCCGTGCGGTGGTTATGGATGGTTCCCCGCCTCGTGGGGGGTGTCCACGCTTCGGTCGGTCGGGCTGCGTCGCGGTCGGGAACGTCCGGTCGGTGCGGCTCGGTCGGTTGTCGTGCCGTTGTGGTTGCGCCGCTGCGCTCGCTGCGTGCGGCTGGCGGCCTGTCAGTTCCGGTCGGTGCTCAGTTCATGTTTACCCGCCGATGCATCGGGGATGCAGCTCGATGTTGAGCCTGGCCTTTTCCACGCCAGCGTCGCCGATGCATCGCCGACGGCGCCGATGCATCGACGATGCATCGGCGGTGCGGCGCGATCCTCCGACCCCATCTGCTCGGACCCCAGTCGGGAAGCCTCTCGTGGCGGCCACGATGGCCACGGTGCTGGTGGCGTGAAGATGGAGAAGTGTGTGACGGTGACGATGAGGTGGTGGCGATGAGAACAGGGTGTTGTCAGTTTGAAACAGATCCCTATCCCTTTTTGTTGGCATTTCGATGCTGATCTTCGGGATTCCCCCAGTTTCCGAGGGCAAATCCCTAATTAAGCTTGTCCTCGCTGTTGCTCCCATCTCAGGGATGGAGATAAGGTCGAGGCTGGTTAGTGTGGAAAGGAGCACGCGCGTGCCCCACGGAAGCGTCGCATCCCCCGAGGGCCCCGGGGACCCTCAGAAGCCCCGGGGGTACCTCAGGGCCCTCAGAGCTCGACGAAGCACGTGCACAGGAGCTCGTACATCATGATTGCTGCTCGCATGCGCTCCTTCTCCTCCTCCTCCTCCTCCTCCTCCTCCTCCTCCTCCTCGTCCCCTCCTCCTCCTCCTCCTCCTCCTCCTCCTTCTCCTCCGCTCTGAGGTCTACGACGGCGGCAGCATCATCCTCTACCGCGTCACGCTGCTGCACAAGGACGGCACGCGCCAGTCGGCCGTCTTGCAGCTGGACACCGAGAAGATCGAGGACCCGCTCAGAGTGTAGGGGCGACGGAGAAGCATACCTGCAGCGGCAGCAGGGCGATATCGGAACACAATTGCACGCACAGTGTGAGACTTGATGATGAGTATTATGGTGTCCATGGTGATGTTGTTGACTATGACGATGATGATGACGACCATGACTATGTTGATGATGATGTTGATGATTGTGTTGGTAAATATGCTACTGATGATGATGACGATGATGATGATGATGATGATGATGATGATGATGATGATGATGATGATGATCATGATGAATATGACGATGACGATGACGATGACCATGACGATGACGATGACGATGACGATGTCGACGATGATTGATGATGCTGATGTTGATGATGATGGTGGTGCTGGTGGTGCTAATGATGGTGTTAATGCTGATGAGTATGATGATGATAATGTTGCTGATGGTAATGATGAGGAGTACAATGAGGATGCTTTGGATGATGCTGATTACGATCATGATCAGGAAGATTGTGATGCTGATGAGGATGATGAGGATGATGCTGATGAAGATGAGGATGGTGATGCTGGTATGATGTTGTCGATGATGTTGATGATGATTGTGATGATGCTGATGATGCTGATGATGATGTTGATGATGCTGATGATGATCCTGCTGATGATGATGATGCTGAGGATGAGTATGATGATTCTGATGATGGTTACAGCCTATGATGGGATGGTGCAGGCAATGAGGGATGAAGCATGGCGATCTGCGGCGGAGGGATTCCGCCAGCTTGCTATGGTAATTGACCAGTTTGGGGTTGACGAGCAGCACGTTTTTTCTTTGCCCAAACGGGTACAGCACACGCCCCTTATAATGTTCTCTGCAGCTGCAAGGATTTCTGGCAAGTCGTGGGTGGTTCCAGCGTTACAGTGGGGCTGCCCGGCACGCAACAGGTACGCGCATGCGCATGCAAGTCTACGTGCGTGCGGCTTCCGCGCGGGGGCGAGGCCATCGGCGTCCGTGATCTTGGGCAATGTGTGAGCATGGGCGCAGGCCCCAGCAGCACGAGGTCAAACCAGCGTCTCTTGTCCATTACACTTGAGGTGAAAGGTTGAGGCGATATGCAAGGTCAAGGTGTTGAGCCATGCTTCAGCGTGAGTTCATGCGGCAGAACACTACGCAGTTTTGTTCGTTGTGACAAAAGCGCGCACCTAGCAGCGTTTCTCCGTCCCCCCCCCCATTGCCGCGGGCACCGCGAATCGCCGCGCGGTCCGCGGGGGATGGGGGGGGGCGGTTGTGTAAGAGGTTGGAAGTGGGGGGCCCGCTCAGGTCCTCGTGTACTCCGTGTTGTGGGTCTTGGTCCCCTTCATGACTTTCTCCCCGCGGCGGGGGAAGGGTAAACATACCCCCGCGCACGACGCGCGGCGCAGGGGCGCGCGACAGCCAATCGCGAGGCCTGCGCGCTCCGCGCGCGCGTCGGCTTGCCGCGGTAGCGGCGTTCTCCTTTCAGCCGCGCGGAGAGCGGGCGACGGGCGCCCTCCCGCGCCTGACGAGCCCGAGCGCGCGCCCCGCAGCCGCAGTCGCCGCGTCCGGCGGAGAGCGGCCACATGTGCTGACTTAGCCGCTGAGTGCGGCGCCGCGAGGTGGGGGCCCCGCGGCCGGGGATCGCGCGGCGCGGAATAAGCGATCGGTCAAACTCTGCCAGAATTGCCGCCATTTTGGGTAGCTGCCCTGAGACGCGGCCCAGCGCGATGAGCGGCTTCCGTTGTTGGGCAACATCTGCGATGACAGTGCTCGGCTGCGGCGCGGAATCCATCGCCCCACCCACGCCAGACGGCTTGGCGCGGCGGAGCACGTGCTTTCGCTGCAAAGGCACGTTCGAAGATTATCTTTCGCGCGTGAGCTTAGCGCGCATCGTGTTACGCGTATCGGTCGACGCTTTTGCAGACCCCGCAGTCGCGCGCGCTGCTCGAGCTGCGCAGGCACGCAAGATTTGGCAAGCTCGCCCAAGAATGTTCATTCGCGAGGCGCTTCTCGCGACATTGCTGAAGCATCTCGCCCACCAGCCTTCAGGGCGCGCGCTGCGAATGCTTATTCTTACGGCGTATATATTATTGTTGCGCCTGCCTTCTGAAGCTCTTCCGATTCACGTCGCTCGTGCAAGCGATCCACCGAAGGCGGACGAGCCGAAGTCGTGCTTGCGGTCTGATGGCAATTCGATTTCGCTTACTTTGCCGTGGCGCGAGACCCGCGCCTCGCCGATCGCGATGTCGCGGGCCTGTTGGCGCGCGCGCTGGAAAGCAACGTGCCCCGCGCGCACGTTGGGCAAGTTTTGCGCCGAGGTCGAGTCCGGGCAGCCTTTCGTGCATTTCCGCCCAGACGTGGTCTTAACGGCGCTGCGCGCAGCCCTGCGAGAGTTCGGGGCGCCCCAGCATCACGCGCATCGCACGTGCCATCTTCGCAGGGGTCACGCGCGGGACATGGCCGTCCGAGGTTCGCGCCTGGCAGACATCCTACGAGCCGGAGATTGGCGTTCTGCGGCTTTCCTGTCCTATTTAAGTAAGGACGAACTGGAGGCGGCTGCCATCAGGGGAGCGCGCGGCGACCTGTCGTCCAGCGACGATGATGAAGGCTAAAGGAATATCATTTTGGGCACCTTACGCGAGTGCGGCGATGGGTGTTCCCTCGCGCACCGGCGCAGCTAGTGCCTTGGGCGTCGCTGCACCCGCGCGGTCCCGCGGGGCGCGGCGACGCGAGCAAGGTGTCGCGCGTCCGCCCCGCGGGTGCGGGCCTACCCAACGAGCAGCGCTACCCGCGCTCTCCCCAACCCCCGCAAAGCTGTCTAGGGTGGCGTCTTGTGTGGGGCAGACAATACGCAGTTTTGTTCGTTGTCACAAAAACGCGTACCTAGCAGCGTTTCCCCATCCTCCCCCCCGCCGCGGGCACCGCGAATCGCCGCGCGGTCCGCGGGGGGGGGGTGGCGGGTGGGGCGGTTGGGTAAGAGGTTGGAAGTGGGGGGCGCGCTCAGGTCTTCGTGTACTTCGTGTTCTGGGTCTTGGTCCCATTCATGACGCCCCCACCGCGGTGGGGGGAGGGTAAACATACCCCCGCGCACGACGCGCGGCGCAGGGGCGCGCGACGGCCAATCGCGAGGCTTGCGCGCTCCGCACGCGCGTCGGCTTGCCTCGGTAGCGGCGTTCTCCTTTCCCCTCACCCTTCGCCGCTCCTGTGGTTGGGGCGGGGTTGCGGGGCGTCGCTGCACCCGCGCGCTCCCGCGGGGCGCGGCGACGCGAGCAAAGTGTCGCGCGTCCGCCCCGCGGGTGCGGGCCTAATTACCAAACGAGCAGCGCTCCGCGCTCTCCCCCCAGCCCCGCAAAGCTGTCTAGGGTAGCGTCTTTTGTGTCTGCTGGCAAAGGGCCTTCAGAGTCAGCATCTAAACACTTTGGCCATGGCTCAGGAGGGCACTGTAGGGGGCGAATTGGGCAGGAGGACGAAGAGGATGGGGAGGACTGAGAGAAGGCGGACGAGGGGGAGGACAAGGAGGACTCGGAGAACGGGGCGCGGAGGGGGGGGGGGGGGGGTGCACATGGACGGCAGGAGGAGAGGGAGGTGGAGGAGAAGTAGCGGGAGGTGGTACTGGGGAGCGGGGGGGAAGCGGGCCAGGAGGCAAGGGGGGAGAGAGAACAAGGGAGGGAAGGAGGAGACCCTTGCAAGGGCAGGCGCGGCGCACGGGTCTCTAGACCCCCCCGAGGCAAGCTGTGCGCACCAGGCCCGTCCTCGGGAGGCCGTCGGCGCCGGTGGTTGAGTGGGGGGGGATCGGGGGCAACGATAGGGGGGATAGGCACAGGGGGGGACGCATCGACCCCCAATCGCCCATTGATCGCGGGCAGGGGCACGATAGCCCAAACCTGCACTGGAGCGTGCGGATTCCCCATCGGGGGCCTATCGCCGATCTATCGGGCAATGTATCGCCGATTCCAGGTCGATGCTTCTCCGCCTCCCTTGTGCCCACCCCCCTTTTACTCGTTGCCCCATCAGGAGAGGGCTGGGCGGGGCCAAAGTGCAGTGGAGACCCATGCCAAAAAACGCCCTGTTTGCCTCCATAGTGCCCCGGGCTTCTTGGGCTTCGATGATTTTGCGATGGGGTGCGTGACGCTCTCGCGCCAAATTTCACTGGACGTGCTGGGGTCTCAGAGTTGAGGTTCTTGTGGGAAGTTTCTTGTGGATTGGCCTCCACTGTAGTTGAGTGGGGGGTGTAATGTTAAGTCGGGCCCGTCCCTTTACATGAGGAATACTGAAAAATCGTCAGAAAATAGTATGGGGATTTGTTTGTAGTATTTTTGACCAATTTGGAATATGTTTTGAATATGTTTTATGTTTCGTCGAAAATCCCCTTGTGCCCGAGTTAAGTGTAGGGGCGGGCGGGGCCACCGTAGACCCGTGATCCCGAGCAGGGAGCAGAGGAGGGCACAGTAATTAGATCTTGAGCGGCAGGCCTGTCCTTCCGGATCCAGGGTGCCGTTGGAGGAGGAGGAGGAGGAGGAGGAGGAGGAGGAGGAGGAGGAGGAGGAGGACGAGGACGAGGACGAGGAGGACGAGGAGGGAGAAGGACGAGGAGGAGACGAGGAGGCGGAGGAGGAGAAGAGGAGGGAGGAGAGGAGGAGGAGGAGGAGGAGAAGGAGGAGGAGGAGGGAGAAAAGGAGGAGAGAGGAGAGGAGGGAGGAGGAGGAGGAGGAGGAGGAGGAGGAGGAGGAGGAGGAGGAGGAGGAGGAGGAGGAAAAGGAGAAGTAGGAGGAGGAGGAGGGAGGAGGGAGGAGGAGGAGGAGGAGGAGGAGGAGGAGGAGGAGGAGGAGGTCGCGGGCCCTCGTCGACCTCGTCGTGTGCCCTTCCCGATCAAGCTCGATTGTAGGAGGGTGCCCACCGCCGCGCGCCCGCTCCGGTGTCCTGCCCTCCTGCCCGCAGGCCCCCAGCCCTGCCTGTGCCCCTCGCCTCCATGGGGCAACAATACAGGGGGGGATAGGCACAGGGGGTGCATCGACCCCCAACCGCCCATTAATCGCCGATGGGGGCCCGATAGCCCCAACCTGCCCAGCAGTGTGCGGATTCGCTATCGGGGGCCTATCGCCGATTCCAGGTCGATGTTTACCCCCTCAGCCTATCCCCCCTATCGTTGCCCCTCACCCCCATGGCTCCCAGGACGGCCGCGACGGCAACAGCAGCCGCATGCGCATGGTGGAAGAGCCTTCCTCGCGGCTCCAGCTCATGTCGGGGGGGGGCCCCCAAACGGAGTGGTGACCACACCGTGTGGTGAGTCGATGGGGATTCGGGGTCACCGCACGGTGTTGGGACTCGAGTCCTTCTCCGAGGATGTCTCGGGCGACAGGGGCCTCCAGGGTCCCAAGGCCGTGCGGTGACGGACCGTGACCGTGCGGTCAGGTCTTGGGGGGATTTCGAGGTCACCGCACGGTCTGTCACCGCACCGTTCCGGGACTCCAGTTCAGCAGCAGGAGGAGGAGGAGGAGGAGGAGGAGGAGGAGGAGGAGGAGGAAGAGAAGGAGGAGGAGGAGGAGGAGGAGGAAGAGGAGGAGGAGGAGGAGGAGGAGGGGGAGGAGGAGGAGGAGGCCGCGGGCCCTCCAGCTCGTGCCTCGGAGGAGGAGGAGGTGCCCGTGCCGCGGCCCTGCCCTCGCCCTCCCCTCTCTCTTGGGGGCCCCTCCCCCGCCGAGAGGCCCCTCGTCGCCACCGCCGGGTGGCGTCGCCTCGAAGGCCTGGCCCCAGGGGCCCCCCCGTCCCTGTCGACAAAAATCAGGAGGGGAAAAAACACCCAGACACAATTCATCGTCGATCCCCAGGAAAATGTGGGAAAATATGGGAGGTGGGGGGGAAGACAGGAACCCAGGAGATATGGGAAAATAGGGGGAATCCTTTTATTTGTGTGTATTTGTTTGTGTGTCCCAGGGCCCCTTCAAAAAACTATGCGAGGGATCGCTCGGTGCCCGCGCACGGTCCAGATCTTGCCGCAGCGTGCACTCTGCACTGTCCGTTTGACGGGGACGGTGGGGGGCTGTTGCGGTGATTCCAGGGTCGCCCCTGGTCAAGGGGGGGAGGGGGCGTATGCCAATAGTAGTGAGCAGTGATCACATCTTCCTTCGAATGCTCGGGGGTGGACAGACCTCGTACCCTGGCACGTCGATTAAGGGATTGGTTGTCTTCGGTTCGCGAGAGGGCGTCGCGGCCGTCACTTTTGCGGGTACAGGTCCGTCGGTTTCAGTCCCAGGCCGTGTTCACTAAGGGGAGGTTTACGAAAGGGAGGTTTGTCCAGCGCCGAGAGGAGTGGCGGTACGTCGGGCCTGTCCTTCTGTAGGAGGGATGCTCAAAAGTGGTATAAAAATAGTCTGGAGACGATGTCTGGAGTATTTTCGAGCATTGGTTGAGTTTTTGTTAGTATGAATGTGTCGCCCAAACTCCGCCTGTGGGGGGACATGCCCGACCTAAGTGTAGCGGTATTGGCACCTTTTAGCATTTTTGTGTCATGGTGCTCGTCGTTGCCCTCAGGGGAGGGACAGTCACAGATGCCGCTTCCCCTTCCCCCGTGGCCACGGCAGGATTCGCCCCGAAGTGTTCGGCGCTGCGCTCAATACGCACTTGCCCACCCAGAGCCGATGCACGGGGGAGTTGTCTGGAAAAGGGGGCGTAGGTAAGCATGACCACCCACCAAACCACCCCAACCCAACCCGAAGGTCCAAATGTATCCTCGATTCCCAGTGGGGGGGGGTCGGGGAACGTAGGAAAAACACATGGAACCCGTACCCCCCCCAAACCCGAAATTCGGGTCAAATTCGGGTCTTCGGGTTGGGTTGGGGTGGTCTGGTAGGTAGTCAAAGCATGTCGTGAATCAAGGATGCCAGCAATAGTGAAAGCAGACCTGGGGGAGCCTCTCGGAGCCATCCTGGGGCCCTGTCTCCGGCCTCTTGGGTGATTTCGTGGGCCATCTTGGAGCCATCTTGAGGCCTCAAGAGCCCATCGGAAGCGAACAGGCGAGACGGCAAACCAATATTTGAACCAACATCCGCGTGTGTGTGTGTGGTTGTGTTAAATGGTTTCGGCCTCTCAGGGGGGTCCTCGGGAGGCCATGTGGCCAGTTGGAGCCGTCGTGTAAAAGCTACGACGCCTTTTAGAGATACATTGGGAGCTATATTGAGCCATCTTGGGTTTTCTTGAGGATCCTGGAGGCCATCTTGAGCTACCTGGGGTCATCTCGGACGTTCTACCCCTTCGCTTATCCCCCACTGAAGACCAAGGGAGAGGGGTAGGGGGAACGGCAGAACTGCCTCTCCCCCAAGGGCAAGACGGAGGTTTGAAGAACTAACTCGTTAAACCGCCGACGCCCAAGGCTGGTTGGAGTATGCTCGCAACGCGCCCACGAAGAGACCCGAGGAGCAGCGATATCGATGTCGATGCTCCCGTGGGTCGGTCCGCCGTTCGGGTCACGAGGGCGAGGGGTCCGGGAGCCCGTGCCGAGGTGTGCCTGCGGCTCTCCGCGCTCCTGCTGCTCCTCCTTGCTGTCCTTGGCTTGGTCGGGAGGGCGGGGTCTGGGAGCCCACGCTGCGGGTACGCTCGCGGCTCCAGGTTCGTTCCCTCCCTGCGCCGCTCGGCTGGGCCGGCCGTTCCGTCGACGAGGGCGGGGCCCGGGAGCCCGCGGCCCGGGGCGTGCGGCTCGCGGCTCCGGGCTCCCGTGGCTCCTCCGTGCGCCCCTCGGCTTGGTCGGCCGTTGGGTCGACGAGGGCGGGGTCTCGGGGCCCGCGCCGAGGTGCGGGACGCGACAAAGGGCCGGGTCGGGAGGGGCACCGTGTGTGCAGCGGCGAGGCCCCACGGGGCCGCGGCCAGGGCAGAAGCGGATCCCGCTCCTCCTCGTGCCGCTCTCCGTGCTCTCGCCCCTGTGCGGCGGGCCCACGGGGTGCTCGTCTTTCGGGAGGGCGGGGGGGGGGGTTGTCGCGCCGTCACGCAGCGCGGTTTCATCACAGCAGCCCAGCGCGATGCCTCAAGAGCCGTCGAGGGCTGAACGCACGAGAGTCTGGCCGCACCGTTCTGGCACCGTCGCGAGAGCTCACAGGATGCTCCGTCCCCGCTCCAGCAGCGCTGGATGTATCGCCACTTATCCGTGTTTTGCGTGGGAGTAAGTTTCAGCATGAGGTGTCGTGTCCCCCGGCTATTCACGCCTCCTACTGCTTATCAGTTGTCGCTAGTGGGCGCTGATAGGCGCTAATGGAGACTCATAGCCACCAATAGGCGCTAATATGCGCTGATTGGGGCATTGGTAAAAACAAACGGCGCTAAGCAGGTGGAGCCTGTCTTACAGTCACTTCCACACATCATGCACACAACACGACCGTCGTCTCCGTACCTCCGAAACTGGCATGATGCTGTATTTTCCCGGGCGTTCTTGTTATCGTCCCTCCACTTCATGAAGTTTAATTTGAGCCATCTTGCGCCTCGGGGTGCATGCAGTCTCACTGCTTCTGTTTCTGTCTTCGGAGATATGTGATCCTCCCCATACCTTTCATCCTCTCCCCCGCCTCCCCAGCAGACGAGGTTCCCGCTCGAGCCGTGCCGGGTGTACCACAACCTCTCCCCCGTGAATCGGGTGTTCGTCTACTCGTCGTCGGCATATCAGACGCCGGAGGATGGCATTGGCAGCCGGGGTTCTATCGCTGCTGCTGCTGCTGCTGCTCCTCCTCCTCCTCCTCCTCCTCCTCCTCCTCCTCCTCCTCAGGGACGCATCTTTCGAAAGGGGTGAGCACAGCATGGGGGGGCGGCCCTCTAAGGCTTCAAGGGCCTTGCGATAGCCCGGGTCAGCGGGCCCGCCCGCTCCCCCCTCCAGATAATTAGCCTGACCTTGTGGGATGCGCAGGCCCGAAGCGGGTGCGCAGCTCTGGCGCGCGCGGGCATACCTCGGGATGTCCACAGCGGGATGGTCAGGGTATCGGTCGGCACATCCCCCCCCCCCTCCACCCCACCCCCCACTGGATCAGTGAGGTCATCGCCGAAAAGAAGAGCGGCCCCAAAATCGCAGGATCTTGGTCGCCCTGGAGGAGCAGCGTGGCGCGGCCTTCTTGGTATAAGAAAGCAGCGAGGTCCTCGTGCGTCTCGAGAGGCCCCGTGCGCCCCGCGCAGCCACGCGGCGCGGGCCCCATTGTAGACGGGCCGCTCCCTCTCTGATCACGCCCCCCTTCCTCCTCCTCCTCCTCCTCCTCCTCCTCCTCCCTCCTCCTCCTCCTCCTCCTCCTCCACCTCCTCCTCCTCCTCCTCCCCCTCCTCCCCCTCCTCCTCCTCCTCCTCCTCCTCCTCCTCCTCCTCTTCTTCTTCCTCCTCCCTCTCCTCCTTTTACTCCTTCTCCTTTTACTCCTCCTCCTTTTCCTTCTCCTCCTGCTTCTTCTTATCCCCATCGCGCCCGCTGATTGCAGTCGTCTGCAGCTTCTCGGCCCGAGCTTGCCCCGCTTCGGCCCCCGCCGCCCCTCCCGCGCCCGCGCGACCAGGGGCGCCGGGAGCCTGCGCCGGCCCCCGCTGCTCAGGTGTCCATCGACTTCTACGCGGCGGCGGCTTTCTTCTCGGACCACGCGTGGAGGCGGTGGTCCACTCTCCCCCCTCGAGCGCGGTATTGCAGGGGGCCCACTTTCCCGTCAATCCGTTCTCGTGTGGGGCGAGCCCGACTGCGCCGAGCAGCCAGTCGGTGACGGCACGGGGTTGCCTCCCTGTTCGGGTTGGCTCGCGCCACTTATTCCTGCACGCCGCTTGCCTGCAGGCGGGGCGCTCGCGCGCCCCTCAGGCCACCTGTCCTACAGGCGCCTGTCGCCAACGGCCTCCTGGCCCATGGCGTCCGCGGCTGCACCCCCAGCTTTCCGCGGTACCGACCCGCCGCGCTGGTGCCCCCCGACGGGCCCGCCGCCTCCTCTGCAGCGAAACCTTCCTCCACCTCCCCCTCCTTTCTCCCGCCATTCTTCCCCTTCTTCCCCTGGGGTGGCGGAGTTGGAGACTCATGGGAGGACCGGAGGAAGGAGAGGTGGAGCTTGCACGCCATGTGCTGCGGCACCTGATCAGCCCAATGTCTCACGAGGTGCTCCGGCGCACAGCTCCTACGCCCGCCTCCCGATGGCCCCAGACGGCGCACTGTCTCTGCCTGCCAGTCGTGCCGCCAGCGAAGCCACTGCCGATGAGAGCATCCCTCAGAGCCGCCCGTCAGAGGGCACAGGCGCCAACGGTGCGAAGACAACCGCGCTATGGGTGGAGGAGCCGGAGTTGGTGGACCCTTCTAACCTCCACCTCCTCGCTACTCCTTCTCCTCCCCTCGCCGCCTCGCCCTGGCTCAACCTTGATGCTTGGCGGAGCAGCCCTCGTGCGGACACCTGTGGCTTCGAGGTCGCTGAAGGCTTTTCCTGTCCCGCGGGGTGGGGCGCCGGCGGCGCTACGACGATTCCGCCCTATCCTGGCTGGGACGCTCCAGCGCGCGAGCCGCCCGACTTGCCTGGGCTGGCGAGTACGGTGCAACGCCCCCGCCCGCCTCCAGGGCTGGATCCTCCACCGCTTTCCATGAGCTTGCAGGCGGACTCGCCGCCAGGCTTCGCTGGGCTGGAGGGCGCCCCGCTCGCGATGGGGCCGTTCCCCACTCTCGCTGACGTGGAGGCTGGTGCTCGCGTGCCCCCGTCAAATTCCATGATCGCCATCGCTCCGACATATGGGGTTCACCTGTCAGGAGGTGCCAACTCGCAGTGGACTTTCATCGAGAAGCACGTTTCGCACCCTCTGGTGCGCACTTCCTTTCTGCCGCCGATGCACGCGTGGGACCCGCACACGGGCTCCGACATTCAGAGCGTGGCTCCGCCACCAGGCTTCGCCGGCTTGGAAGCTGGCGCACGGGTGCCGCCTTTGGTCGACTCCCGCGCGTCCGATGCAGCGGGTGGGGGTCCGTGGCTTAGCGGCGAGCGTCTGCCGTGCACCGGGTCGTCGCCACTGCCGTTTTGGCGCCCCACGGCCGCCGTCGGTGACCGCGCGGCTGGCGGAGCCGCCGTGAGTGCGGAGTCGCCTCCTGTCGGTGGTGGCTCGCCTTCCCACGTCGGGCGGGTTGGGCCGCCGCCGGGCCTCGCCGACCCACAGGCGGGAGTTCATACGCACCCGTCTCTCCACCCTAGCAATGTTCGCCCGGCCTCTTTGACTGCACAACCGAACCTGGAGTCCGCCGCCGTGGCGCCGCCGTCGACGCACGTCTGCGCGACCGCTGCCTTGGTTGGGACTCCGGCGCTTGTCAGCAGTATTCACCTGGTCGCTACGCCAGGCGGTACCTCGACGGCTCGGTGTCACCATTCACCGCCTGGGCTCGTGGCGCTGTCGGGTCCCGAGGCCTGGTGTGCGGGTCTGCCTCTGGACCTCGCCGGTTTGGATGCGGGTGTGCGGATGCCGCCGTCGCGCTATCCATGCTCGGCCGTTGTTGAGGTGGGGGTTCCCATGCTTGGTGCTGGGTCCCACCAGTGGGCCTTCGATTCGGGGCGAACCGTGATCCCGTTCTTGCGGACCCCGCCCTCGCCTCCGGCGCAGCCTCCTGCGCTCGGTGCCACTCGTTCAAGCTTCCGCGACATTTCGCAGACGCTCGGTCTAAGCGGGGGTCCATCCACGCCCCCGATGGGCCCGCCGCGCCACGATGTGGCGGTTGCACTGGAGCCAGGCGCCACCGCTGGTGCATCCTGGGCGGCCCGCGCAGCGGTTGCTCGCGAGTCATCCTCGACGCCCCCCCTGCTGCCACGATGGGGGTCGGTGGGCGGGGGGTCGCTTCGAGCGCTTCGGACGCGGATTCTGCTCCCAGACGCGCCACTGGCGGGCCCCCAGCGATGTTCGGGGGACCCCCTGCTGTGCACGCAGTCTCGCTTGCGAGCAGTCCCACCACAGCGAGGGCGCCCACTGCCATCGGTAGCGTGGTGGACGCGCCAGAAACGCCCGTCCGCAGTGCCTCGACCGAAGCTGCGATCCCCACGCCTCGGGGCGCTTGCACTCGGAACGCAGCGGGCACTCAAGCAGCGGGATCACCTCCAGGCCTCATCGGCCCCGCCGCGGGCTCCTCGGGTGAAGGCGTCGCCGCAGCCGCTGCCATTGCAGCGAGGCCCCGACGCTTCTCGTGCAATCGGATCCAGGGCCCCGTCGCGTCGATCCCTGCCCGCGCTCGCGAGCGCCTGCTGGCCGACCCTCGTGGTCTGAGCCCCTCTCCGTCCCCACTGGTAGGCATGCGCCCCTCCAGCGATGCTGTTGCGGCCCCGCAGGGAGGGGTTCGTGCCGCCGGTGGAATGTCAGGAGCGGGCTCGCCCGCGGCGGACACGACGCCCCGCGATGCGGTCCCTGCGCTCCGCTCTGGTCGAGGAGTCGCTTTCGCCGCGGGCTCCTCGGATGAATGCGTCGCCGCAGCCACTGCCACTATAGCGCGGCCCCGTCGCCGCTCGGCCTCCACCAACAGCAACCCCGCACTCCCCGCCTTCAGGCTCCGACGTGTTCGTAGGGTCCGCACTCGGCGTGGAGGACGGCGGGGTCGTGGGGCCGCCGATGGTAGCTGCTGTACAGCTCACGCTCCAGCCCATGCTGGTGCGACTGCCTCGTCTACGGACGCCCTCGTCGGTGCTTCAGAGGCCGCTTCTGGGGCCCGTGCTCCAGGGAGCCGCAGTTCGCTGGTGCAGGTGGCGGCGGGCCCTTGCCGCGCCGCTTCCGCCGGCTCCCAGGCCGCCGGCGATGCCGCCCTCCATGGCGGCGCATCCCAACACAGGGGTGGACGCACGCGCCCTGCGTGCCCTGGCCGAGGGCTCACGCAGCGGCGAGTCGCTGAAAGCGACGACGCTGCTGCTGCCAAGCGTGCCTGGGCTGAGCGAGGCCGTGAGAGTAGGCGCGCGCTCCTCCAGCGATGCTGTTACGGCCCCGCAGGGAGGAGCTCGCGCCGCTGTCGCGACTCTCGCTCTACCCCCGGCTCCCCCTCAGGGCCGAGTGGCCAGTTTGGCCAGTTTCACCATGCTGCCGGAGTCCATGCCGTCGGTGACTCAGACGCGCCGTCCTTCGGTTCTATCGGTTCTGGTGGCAGTGGGAAGCCCCTTCGAGGTGACCTGTCCTCAGGGGTCACAGCCGCTCCACAGGCCCCTCGATTTGACTTGTCCTCAGGGGCCGCTGCCAGTTCCGAACCCTCTCGCGTTGATTCGCCCGCAGGGGATTTAGACCCGAGGTCGTCTGCACCTGCCAGCACCACGCCATGCCATTCTGGTCGGTTTCACCGCGGTGCTGAGGCCCACGCTCCTGGGGCTTCAGCCCGTGCCAGCACGGGCATTGGCAGATCTGCGCCCTTCGTGGCCGATCTGTCCGCCTTGCTGCGCCTGTTCCCAGGCGCCAGCATCGACGTCACCCACTGGGCCGCTGCTCTTGCCCAGGTCGGGATGGGGACTCGATGCTCCCTTGCCGCTTTTACCCGCACTTCCCTCTGCGCGCCGGATTGGGACGACTCGTACCTGTCGGAGTCGGTTCCCCGCGATCCATGGCCGTGCCCTCCGTCGCCGCCTTTACCGCCGCCGCCTGGCCACCTGTCGGGTCGCGCGCGTGAGCGCTGGCGTGTGAGGCGCGCCGCCCGCACGTTGTCGCAGCATGCTGTTGTTGCGCTCAACTGGCTCACCCTGGGCCATCCGAGCTTCGCTCCCGCCGAAGCCAAAGTGCGGGCAACGGTCACACCCTGCCAGGAGGGTATCCGCAGTCGCCTCGAGCGTCTGTGTCGGATCGCAGTTCGCCTTGCCCGCGGCGGCAAGAGCGACCTTGGTCGAGCTTTCGCTAAGTTCGACTCTACCGAAGTCTCGCTCCATGGCCTGGCCACCCATGTCGCAGCTCTTGAGGCTTCTTTCACATCCTCTTCCCAAGTGCCCGCCCCCATGCGGCAACTCCCCGTCAGCGCGACGCCCTTGGCTAGCTCGTTGGCGGCCGCGGCAGGCTGGGACTCCACCCAGGCTGAGCCTTTCGACCTTCGGGTCCAGGCGTCCCGCATCAAGTGGGATTACTCGCCTACGTTTGATCCCACTCCGTACTTGTCCGACCTGGTACGTTCCGCCTTTCACGACCCCGACGTCATGCGGCTACCAGAGGACGAGTGGCCTTCGGGCTTTTCGGGTGCTCGTGTGCACATGGACCGCGAGCAGCTCTGGGAGCTCCTGCGCAAGTGGGACTCTTGTGGCGCCCTGTATCTGACTCCCTCCGACAACCTCGCCTGGGACGAGGCTTGTGGAGCGTTCAGGGTTGTGGAGCGTTCAGGGTCCCGAAGGACGAGGCTTATGACCGTCTCATCCTGAACCCGACGGTAGTAAACAGTCGTTGCAACAGCGTGTCCTCCAGCACTCAACGCCTTGGCCAGGGTTTCCTTCTGTGCCGCCTGGGGCTCGCGCCCGGGGAATGGCTGGTGGTCTCATGCGACGACCTGCGCGAGTTCTACTACACGTTCAAGGTCCCGCCCGCTCGTGCTCGCCGCAACGCCCTCCGTGTCAAGCTCCCCAGCTCGCGGTTCAGAGGCTTCAACGCGTGGCGGGAGGACCTTGAGGGGTTGGACGTTTCTCCCTGCCTTAATGCGCTGGCCATGGGTGACAACATGGCAGTGGAAATCGCCAACTCCGCACACGAGGGCGTGCTGCGCAGCTTCGGCGCGCTCCGGCCTACCGAGCAGGCGGTGCATCGTCTGCCGTTCCCTCGGGGGCCGTACGTCGAGATGTTAAACATCGACGACCACACGGGCTTTCAGAAGCTCTCGTGGCGCGGGAGCGCCCCGCGCCCCGACGACCCGACACGCCGCGACAGGGAGGTCTTTGCTGCGTGCGATCGCGGCTACCCCCGGGTGGGTCTCATTCAGCACCCCGGGAAGAGAGCCAGGGGCGAGACCCACAAAGTCGTTGTCGGCGCCGAGGTGGAAGGCAGGATCGGCATAGTGTGTGCTCCCCTGGTTCGCACTGTGGCCCTTTGCCGCCTGACTCTGATCCAGGTGTTCCTCGGTCGCTCGACCCGGGCGTTGTTGAGCTCGCTCGTGGGCTGTTGGGTGCAGGTGTTTTTGTATCGACGTCCCATCTTGTCGATATTCACTCACATCTACACCTTCATCTCGACTCTTCCCGACGACGGGCTTGAGTATGAGCTTCCGTCTTCGGTTCGCGACGAGTTGCAAGCGTGCACGTACCTAGCTTTCGTTGCGATGACCGACCTACGGGCGACGCCTTGCCCTGAAGTGCACGGCGCGGATGCCTCCCTCGGCTGGGGCGGGGTTGTCCGCAGCGACATCAGTTCGCACCTGTCGCAAGAATTGTGGCGGCGCTCCGAGCATGGCGGCTGGCATACTCGTCTCCACGACCGCCATCTGCTCATGGTTCTGAGCCGCGGGGAACCTTTAGGCCCCGAGTTGACCCAGCTGCACCGCGAGGCCGGGCTTCCTTCCCTCGAGCTCCCCATCGCACCGCGCTGGGTCAGTGAGTTGTCGGAGGCGCTGCGTTTCCGCTTAGCTTATAAGTGGGAATTTCGCATGCCCCGCCACATCAACATCCTGGAGACCACCGTGTTCAAGAGTCTGTGCAAGTACTGTTGCATCCGCAACCCTGACTCACGGATCCCTGTTCTCTTGGATTCTCAAGTGGCACTAGGCGCGGCCGCCCACGGTCGGAGCAGCAGCCCTGGCCTTTCGCATGTGTTGAGCACCTCCTTGCCGTACATTTTGGGGGGCGGGCTCTACATGGGCGGGCTCTATGTTCCGACCGACGTCCACCGAGCGGACGACCCCACGCGCAATCGCCCTGTTCGCCCCCCCTCGCGTGTCGAGCCTGCTTGGTTGCTTGACATCGACGAGGGGCGCTTTGAGCGATTCGACATGATAGCGGCCGCCGACGCCGCATCCGCCTACCCGACTTGTCTGTGGGGCCGGTTCGTGCTGCAAGTTCTGGCTCGCAGCCCCGCCGCGGGCGCGGGCCCGCTCGGGCTCCCCGCGGATCGCCACGTGCGAGCGCCAGCCCAGGTCGACAGGGGAGACGCGACGGCCTCCGCCGAGGCCCGCGGCGCATATGAAAGCGCCGCGCCGCGCAGGGGGACTCCCTTTTCCGTCGAGGTGCCCTCGAGCGCGGCAGCGGTGAGCTTCTCCGCGTCGCGATGCACTCGCGCCCGTGACAGCCTGCCGGCCGCCCCTCGGGTACCAAGCCCTTCGCCGTCCCCACCGGTAGGCATGCGCCTCTCCAGCGATGCTGTTACGGCCCCGCAGGGAGGAGTTCGCGCCGCCGGCGGGGGACCAGGAGAGGGTGCGCCCGAGCGGAGGTCACGCGCCAAGTGCGACGCAATCGCCGCTGCTCGACCTGGTACGCCTGCGGGGGACACTCACCCCGTCTCGCTTCTGTCGAAGGCAACCGGCTCGGCTCCCGCTTCGTTGGGGGGTCTTCTGGGTCGTCCACCCGTCACGATTCAGACTCGCCACCGCCAAGCTCGTGCCGCCAAACTTGCTGCTGCGCACGGCCTGCTCCACCTGGAGCGCGGTGCGACCACTGATCGCGTGAACGCTCAGTTTCGACGGCTGGGTTGGGCCTGCCATCCCGGCCGCGATACGTCGATCGAGGCCAGCAGGAAATGGCGTGCTCTCTGTGACGCCAAAGCCTTCATCCTCGGGCCTGGGCGCGATGTGGTTGGCTCCGATGCCCCGGCCTCTGGCGGCGCTACTCGCCGTGCTTCAGGCGGAGGGCTCTTGGCGGCGGGAAGGCGTGACGACACGAACCGCTCGCGCGGGGTCACCACTCGGGATTCGGCTCTCGACGCCTCCCTTGGTGCTCGCCCCCGCGGCGTGCCGGGGGAGCGTCGGAACGCCCATGGTGCGTATCCAAACGCAGAGCCGAGCGCGGTCGCTAGCTGGTGCGATTCAGGGTCGCGGGCTGCGCCACGTTGCGCAGTGCAGACCCCCGCGATGCCCACTGCCGCCATGCGACGCACGCAAGCTCGCCTGGAGGCCGACCTGAGGGCCGCCCATACCGCGGTCGCGGCGCTCCCGTCCTTTCGAGCCAGCACCTTGCCCCCCTTGCCAGGGTGCCGCACCGACGCCCATAGCGTCGCGCCGCGCGCCAGCTCTGCGCCTGCCCTGCTGGCCGGGCGCTCGCAGGGCGCAGCGGTTATGCTGCGTGCTACCCGCGAGCGGGCTGCCATTGCGGCCACCGCCGGGGCGGCGCAACCCAGAGCCGTGCTTCCGTGGGGCCACAGCGCAGCACGCAGCGAGGTGTCGCCGGTTCCCAGCCTTCCCGACTCCTGCTGCGCCGACAAGCGTGCCGACTCCTGCGACGCCCAGCTCACCGAGTCCCGCGGCGACCAGCTCACTGACTGTCATCCCTCCCAGCTCACCGACTTTCGCACCGACCAGCTCGCTGACTCCCGCGTCGACCAGATCGCCGACTCGCGTGCCGAGGGGCTCGCCGACGCCCGTGCCGTCCAGCGCGCTGACGCCTTCACTTGGTCCGACTCCCGTGCCGATCCGCTCACCGGGTTAGCACTGCGCACCGGCCGGGTCGTGGGCCCGACGACCACGGTTGCGAAGCGCGTGCGGGACGAACGGCGCGCTTTGGCACGGTTCCGCGCCTCGGTCGATGCTTGCGACGCCGCCCTTACCGAAGTTGAATTCGGTCGAGGCGCGGAGGCTGGGGGCCCAAGTCCGGTTGAGCTTTTGCAGTCGTCCTTGGCCGAGCTCGAGCGCCAGAAGGCGGCGTTGCGCATCGCCCGCTCTCGCACTGCCGAATGCATCAGAGGTTGCGTTTCCGCTTCGGGCTTTTCGGGTGGAGGCGCCGCCGCAGCCGATGCCGGCGCGCCCCTGAGTGCTCCCACCACGGCCGGTAGCGCTACGCACCGCCAATCGGGAGTCGCGCCGAGCACCGGCGATGTCAGCGAGGCCCCCCGCGCCGAACAGCGCAAACGCAGGCGTGTTCGGGCGCTCGCCGGAGCGGCAGCTACCACTCCGGCCAATTCGTCTGGTCGCGAGCCGCCCGCGCCAGCCTTCGTGGCAGGGCGCCAGGAGTGGCCTGCCTCTCTGTCGCCTGCGTTTCCCGAGGGGGCTTCCGAGGCCCTCGGGGTGCAGGTGGACAGCCACTGTCGGCTCGTCCCCTCTTGCGACGACCAGCGCACTCGTTCGCTTAAAGCGTTTGACGTGTGGTGCGTCGAGCACACAGGTGTGGCACTTGCCACTTGGGCCCGCAGCGGCATCTTGCTCGGGAGAGCGCTCGCGACCTTCGGCGTGTGGTTGTACGATGCTGGCCTCCCCCGCCTCGTCCTTGTGAATGCGATCCGGGGAGCGCAGGCTCTTCAGCCCCAGTGGAGGGGCGTCCTCACCGAGGCGTGGGATGTGGCAAAACGGTGGATCCCTTCCAAGCCTCCCTGTCCCATCCCACCGCTGCCACGTGCTTTGCTGCGCGCCATGGTAGCGTTGTGCCTCGCATGGGACTGGCCTGATATGGCCACCCTGCTGCTTGCCGTGTTCACTATGTCCGTGAGGCCTGGTGAGTTGGCAACCGCCCGCCGGAGCGACCTCACTCTGCCCATTGACCGCCGTGAGTCCGCGGGCGACGCTTTGCTGAGCATCTCTGTTCCGGAGGCCCAGGGGTCGGGCGGAGAGCGTCAACACGCTCGGTGCTCCGACCGAGCAGTGGTCAGGATGATGGAGCTGGTCTTCAGAGATTTGACTCCCACCGATCCCCTGTTGACCTTCGGTCAAAGCGGCTTCCGTACTCGGTGGCTCGATCTTCTTTCGGCGCTGGGCGTCCCGCTCGCCAGAGCGCCATCGGGGTTCGATCTGTCCCCTGCGCTGCGCTTCAGAACCGATATTTCGGACGGCATTACTCGCGTCTTCTGGCGTGATCGCTGGCGGCAAGCTTCCAGTACGGAGCGATATCTTTACGATGTTGCCGCCTCTGCAGTCCTCCCATCATTGGCTGAAGCTGCTCGGGACCGTGTTTCTTACCTCGCCGACTCCAGCGACTTCCTCGTCGCATCCTTTCTGAATGTTGGCCCGGCTGTGTGGCCCATTCAGCTCGCGGCCGCCCGCCGAAACCTTGTCACTTCGCAAGGGCTTTGAGCCTGGGTGCGGCTGCTGCGGCCTCCCTTGGCCGCCCGGGTGCCCTCGTTGAACGAGGCCGCCTGAGAGCGTCGCACGGCCCGCCCGCGTTGGCCTGTCCCGCCTTACGGGCCGCCGCGGGCGCGCGCCGCGCGTTCGCCCTGAGACGACTGCTCACTTGCGCAGCGTGCGGGGATGCTTCTTCTTATCCCCATCGCGCCCGCTGATTGCAGTCGTCTGCAGCTTCTCGGCCCCCTCCCTCTCTCCTCCCTCCTTCTTCGAAGGCTGACCTGCGGCGCTGCTGCGGCCTCCCTTGGCCGCCCGGGTGCCCTCGTTGAACGAGGCCGCCTGAGAGCGTCGCACGGCCCGCCCGCGTTGGCCTGTCCCGCCTTACGGGCCGCCGCGGGCGCGCGCCGCGCGTTCGCCCTGAGACGACTGCTCACTTGCGCAGCGTGCGGGGATCCTCGTCCTCCTCCTCCTCCTCCTCCTCCTCCTCCTCCTCCTCCTCCTCCTCGCACTGCACAAGCTTGCCCTTTGCCCGGGGGAGACGTCAGGGGGGGCGCAGGCGCTGCGGGGAGGATGCATCCTCTCCCGATCGCCCACTGAGTCGCCCATTAGGGGTCCGATGGATGGCCCGGCCCGCCCAAGACCGTGCGGCTTGGCGATCGGGGGCCGATCGCCAAGGTTTCGGCGATGCGTCGTTGCTTCCGGGTCGATGTCCCCCCCCCTCCCTGGGCCGGTCCCCCCTCCGACCGGTTCCCCTCATTTGCAGAGTCATCGCCAACATCGCAAGCTATGACGGCCGAGCTGTGACGATGCCGCTTCTCCTGTTCCTCCTTCTTTCTCCTCCACAAGCTTCCCGCCATCGGACGCGAAGGGGCCAGATCAGATCTGAAAGCTCCCTGCTGAGGCTCATTGCGGAGCTTGCAGTTATGGTCTTTTCGGGCTTTAGCCCCCTAGGAGCCGATACCGCAGGCCATTATCAAGAGACCAGTATCCCCTATTCTTTGTCTCACGAGGGGGACTGCAGCGATGGTTGTCAACAGAGGGAGGACGGCAGCGACAGTTGTGAGGAGACGGCAGGAAGTTAATTTCCCCCTCGACCGCCTCGTTTGAACTCATCCTCCCTTGTCCCATCCACCTCCCTCTTTTCTCCGTCCTCGTTCCTCTCTCCTTTGCCGCCATCCTCTCTTCTCATTTTCCCTCCACCGCCCTCTTTCTTCCTCGGTCTCCTCGACCTCCTCTCTTCCTTTCCTCATACCGAACCGCGCTGGGGACCCAGGACCGAGCGGCTGCCATGATGACGCCTTACTCCGCGCGCAAGGAGTGGGACGCCGCGTGGGGAGGACGATGACAAGGAGGCGGAGTAGGCGACGGGGGATGAGGAGCGCAAGCGGAAGCGAGGAGGAGGATGTGGAGGAGAAGGGAGATGTGGATATGGCGCAGGAGGGTTCAAGGCGACACGCTGATACGCTCGATTGGTGGCATCGTTGAGGGGAGAATGCTGGCTTCAAGGCGAGCATCAACCAGCTTCGTGAACACATCCAGACTGTCCTCCAGCACAGTCGTTGGCGCTGCCAAGATGAAGAGTCTCTGCACGTAAGCATTGCGCCATGATGAGCAGCAACGCTCAAGTGAGAGTCTAAATCGTAGCAGGTTGGACGCCATGGGGGAACGAGAGGACGCACCGCAACGCATCAGCGTCGCTTTTCGAAGCCACAGCGCAACACATGCAGCAGCACGTAGCCCCCCAAAACAATCGAGCCTTTCGCGCACCCGCAGACACCACCAAGTATCACCACAGCGAACTGGCATACTGAAGCTGGTCCGCGTCCTGCTGCTCCTCGCCCCGCCGTGCACGGCAACAGACGGGACCCCCTCGCGCTCACATGCGCAGTTCTCGATGCTGTGGCCGTCAGGAAGCCCGTCGCTGGTCGTGGCAGCCCCGTGTAGCAGGCACCTCTGCCCACACGGCCCACTCTCCACCCAGTCCTGACCTGAGAGGCGAAGGCACGCACCGTTGATGCTGAGTCTGGAAGGTGTCAGGAGGGAACAACATACACAGACAGAATGACTCGTCGACTCCCGGGAAATATGCGAAAATCTGTGAAGTGTGGGGGGCAGACGACTATCCAAAAAATATATGGACAAGTATGGGGAAACCTGGGATTTGCGTGTGTTTACTTGTGTGTCCCTGGGCCCCTTCAAGGTGGGCACATCTCCAGCTCATGCGTGTCTGCTCGAGCTGGGCCTGTCCTGTGGCCGTCGAGGGAACAGGCGCACTCAGAGAAAACAGCAGGGCCAGGCGCGAGCAGCATCGCACCCATGCCGGCTCAGACCACTCCTGCAGGAGCTGGCTGTACCCGAGCCCGCGCCTCGGCGCTCCTCGTCGTCCGCTCGCGCGGGTAAGACGAAGGCACGGCGCCGATGACGTCGCTGGCAGCACCAGCGGCACACGACGAGCCAGCGGCGATCGCGGCGATCGACGCCGGCCCGCAGAATGAGCACGGGCATCGACCTTGGGCTGACCGCGTCAGCGACGACGAGCAGGCAGCAGAAGCCATCAGCGACGAACGAGCAGCCGCCCCGGGCGCGACGCCGAGCGTCCGCTCGCCGGGGGCGTGGGGGCGAGGACGGCGAGGGCAGGGGATTGGCAAGCTAGGTGCGCGAGCGTCATATCTGACGTCCAACCCCTGCCTGCCATCTCTTAAGATTGCGTAGATCTTCTCTCTATTCGCACAGTCGGATGTCGACCAGGGCAATGGTCCCCAGAGAGTACGCGATGCATAGTATAGCACGGCATCGCATGGCATAGAAAAGCACGGCCGCAGCCGACGTCGTCGCGTCGAGAACGCGACTCATTTCGACAACTAGGTGAAAGGGAAACCAGAAACGACACAGGACGGAACATACAAATGGACTGTTTGGAAAGCGGGAATCGCAAAATGAGATCAGCGTTGCAGATGGAGTACGATTTCGAAGGACCGACACCGCGGAAATGAGACCAGCGCTGCAGTGGGAGCACGATTTTAGAAGAAGTGGAAGCGCGAACCGAAGCTTGCATTGCAGCAGGAACAATATTTTGAAGAACCGAAGCAATGACATGAGTTCAGCGCTGCAGAGGGCACATGATTTGGAAGGATTGGGAACGGGAAAATGAAGCGAACGCTGTAGCGAGAGCGCCATTCTGAAACGACTGGAAACGTTCGGATGGGAAAAACACGTTGATCCTCAACTCGGCGGCATCCTGTGTGCGGAGGAGGCCAGGGCATCTCACCAGCGTTTCTGGGGGAGAGGGGAGGGTAGCACTCCTGCTGTGTGATCCTAGAGGGCGAGGGTTCGCGCGGGGGGGAGGGGGGACGACGGGAGGGAGGGGAGTACAGGGGAGACATCTTCGCTGGCTCCTCTCCCCGCCCTCCGAGGAGGAGGAGGAGGAGGAGGAGGAGGAGGAGGAGGGAGGAGGAGGGAGGGAGGGGATGGGCTCTCTGGGGGGGGATGCGTCGACCCCCACTCGCGCCTTCATCGCCGACAGGGCGCCGCAAGCCCGCCCCGCTCCGGAGCTTGCGCTTTCGCTGTCGGGGGCCCGTCGCTGCTCTTTCGGCGAGCCTGGCTGCTTCGAGCTCAAGGATCCCCCCTTGAGGTCACCTCCCGGTCACCTCCCCTCCTCCTCTCCTCCTCCTCCTCCTCCTCCTCCCCCCCTCCTCCTCCTCCCCTCTCTCCCCCCCCTCCTCCTCCTCCTCCTCCTCCTCCTCCTCCTCCTCCTCCTCCTCCTCCTCCTTCCCAGGCATGCCACGTCCTGACGTTTTCAGGTCGGGCTCCCCCGGAAGTCCCCGACCCTCTCCCCCGGGAACAGCTTTCCATCGTGAGTCGACGTCTGCCGGCCTCGAGGCCCGGCGAGTGCCCCTGGCAGGCCGGCCACAACGGGGGGAGCTGTGGTCCTTACCCCCCTGGGGGACCCATCGATTTCGACACTCCTCCTCCTCCTCCTCCTCCTCCTCCTCCTCCTCCTCCTCCTCCTCCTCCTCCTCCTCCCCTACTCGAGGGATCGCCGATGCGATGGGTTCCCCCAGGGGGGTAAGGACCACGGCTCCCCCAGTTGTGGCCGGTCGGCCTGGAGGCCGGGAACAGCAGGAGCCCTCGGTCGTGATTCTCTATGGGTGTTGGAACGCAGCACGTGCCGCGCGCAGAGCGTCGGGTGCCAATGTGCGTGCTGCGTGCCGGCTCGGCACGCGCCGGCCCGCGTTTTGGCTAGCGCACCGCGCCAAACGTACGCAGTCGATCCACGTGTTGAGCCCCGTGCCAACACTCTAGGCTTATGTCGGGCGTGTCCCCCTACAGGGGGATTTTCGACGATTTGTTTCAAAAATGCACAAAAAATGCACCGAAAAGGCCAAAATATACCCAACAAATAGTCCCCAGACTGTTTTTGGATTTTTTTTGATTATTTTGAGGGTATTTTTTATTTTTCGTGCAAAATCCCCCTGTAGGGGGACAGGCCCGACTTAACTCTAGGCTCTAGGCCTCCTAGTCAGGGTCGGAGTATAGATGGGGTCGGAGGATCGCGCGGCGCATCGGCGATGCATCGGCGATGCATCGGCGATGCATGGGCGACTTCGGCGCCGTCGGCGTTCAGAGAGTTCGGATCCGCATTCCAGCCGCATCGCGATGCGGCCTTGTGGCGATGCGGCGTGACCTTGCGATCCCATCTACAGTCAACCCGGACAGTGAGTACGGTAGGTTCGTGTCGTGTCGACCGGCGGCGACCCCGCCAGCGGCGTTCAACGTGAAACGCCGCGGGCGACCCAGAATCATTCGATGTGGAAGGATTTTGACGTTTCGGACACGGCCGATCTTTCAAGGTTGAACGATCCCCGCGGTGTCAGAAACCAACGCCGAAGTCGGCACGACACGAACCTGACGTATGGGCAACCTTCCCGAGGTTGCCATTGCGTCCTCCCCCGCCGGCCGACTCTTGGTAAGCCTTTGCTGGCCGACCTCGTTCGAAACACGTCGGGATGGCGCTGCGAGGCCCGCGCGTCACGCGCCCTTAACCGCGCATCGTTATGATACGCGCTGGTTGCGCTCCGACCCCATCTAGCTAAGAAGATCGGGGGTGGACAGAATCCCCAACAGTGACACGTCGATTAGTGAATTGTCCGTTTTAGGTTCTCGAGAGGGCGCCGTGGCCGCTATTTTCCAGGCTTGCGCCCGCCAGGTTTGGGCCTCAGGTCGTTTTCACTAAACCACGTTGTACTAGAGGAAGGTATGTCCATCCCCGAGAAGAGCTTGTTCATTACCCCGGCAAGTTTACTTGCATGCACGGGGCGGGGGCCTGAACCTGAAGCAAGCCGCAGACGACCTGCGCGTGCGGAAGTCACAATCCAGAGGTGCTTGCCTGAGTCTTGTGGATATATATATATATATATACACATGTATACACACATACTTTGTATACTCATATAAGTACATATGATATAGAAACCTAGCAAGAACAACACACACGCTGCGGGTTGCGCATTGCGCAGCCCGGGCGGCCACGGAAGGCGCCTCCTCGCCCCAGGGCCGCCCGGGCCCCGCCCATGCCGAGGAGCGGAGCGCGGTGCCCGACGTCTGCTCGACGCCCGGGCAGGCGAGCCCCACCCCCCCCGCAGTGCCCGGGGGGGCTGTGCGGATGGCGCCGCTCTTCCTCGAATCAAGCAGTGACGAAGCGTCCTGGCTCGCCAATAGCCCTACGAAGCAATGTTCTAAGAACCTTTTGTGGTCTCCACGAAATGTTCTTAGACCATTTCTGGCGGAGTCTGTCTTGTTTTAGCTCATCGGATTTATGTTCTCAGAACATTGTTTTTGTTCTTAGAACATGTTTGGATTCTAAGAACATTTCGTGGTAGCACTAGATGAATGCCGGGTTGGTCGGTCCCTGCTCAATCGAAGCCCCAGCCCTTGCAAACGGAGCGGTAGTCAACGGGGCGGTAGCTAAGGGGCCTCCTCAAGCGAGAGCGGGGCAAACACTCTCTGGGTTGCCGAATCAGCGCGGGGGGGGGAATGCCCCCCCCCTGGCGGGGATCGGCCTCGCCTCGTCGTCGCGGCGCGACGGGGGTCGGAGCGCCTTCGGCGCGCGGTGGCTGCCCGCGACGGGGGTCGATGTGGGGGTGTCGGCGGGGGTGACGCCTGGAATGAGGGCATTTACCCAGCACGGGTGCGTGATGAACCGGTACGACAAAACATCGTCGACGCATCATCATAGCTCTGGGCGGGGGGGGGGTCCCACGTACTTGTGCGCGGTGAATCCGTTTTGTTCACTGTGTATGTATAGATATACGCCCTTAGATGCCGGCCCGTTTACTAACGCCTTGTTTGCAGAGGCTTGGGGAGCTCGAAGCTGGCACCCTTGATCCCGCGGGCCGGGCCTCGCTCGGACGTGTGCACCCTTCCACCCGCGAGGGCCACCGAGGGGGATCATCGGGCCAAGGAAGCGCGCACGAAGCCCGAGCAGTGCACCGGGGAGTGGACGTCCGAGCGACGGCAAGCGGGGCGGGTGCGGCCGATGCCTTCTTCCCTCCCCCGCGCCACCGTGCAGGTGTGCGGGGAGGGGGGGCACTGTGGGAAGAGGGCCCGACCGTGGTGGGGCCGGCGATCGGGACGACGGAGAGGACGAGGGGGAGCGGCACGAGAGAGGGGGGGGTGGGGGGGACGAACAGAGAGAGAGAGAGAGAGAGAGACCGCGGGACCGCCGCTCCTCCTCGTGCTCCTCCGCGTGCTGGGGGGAAGGGGGCGGGGAGAGGAGGGGATCTCCAGGGGCAGCGTCAGGGACGAGGGGTTCTCGGGAGCAAGTAGTGGCAGAAGCATACACTTCCCGAGGTCTGCGCGGATTTCTCGGGTCGGCGCTGGAGCTCCCTGGCGGCGCTGGAGTATCGTGTGCAAGGGCTCCCCCGAGGGCGCGAAGTTATTCGCGCTTCGCGCTTCGCGGTCCTCGTTCCTTCTCCCCCTCCTCCTCGTCCTCCTATTCTCCTTCTGGGAGGGCGGCGCGAGAGCGCGAAGTTATTCGCGCTTCGCGCAGCGCGAAGCGCGAAGTTGGGAGCCCTAGTTCAGGGACAGCGTTTC
>CAUYUJ010002792.1:296085-301085 GCA_963575745.1 Prorocentrum cordatum | reverse complement strand
AGGACGAGCACGCTGCCATCGCCACTGCGCGCAGCGGGCACTTCAGTCCTGTCCTCGTGCTCCTGCCGGGGCCTGCCTTGCCAGCGTCCAAGGACCGACGGGGCCGAGGACTGGTACTCGGCGGGGGGCGGCTTCTCGGACGGCGAGGTCGACCCGGCGCCCGAGCAGGCGGCCCGACCATCCCGCGCGCGCCCACTCGCCCGCGGCCGCCGTCGCGCGGGTCTGGCGAGGGGCGGTGGGGGAGCGGTGGGTCGGTCCGAGCGAGATGGGTACGGAAACACTGGTGAGGCATACCTTGGGATGTTCAAGGCGGGATGGTCAGGGTATCGGTCGGCACATCCCCCCCCCCACCCCACCCCCCACCGGATAATTGGGGTCATCGCCGAGAAGAATAACGACCCCCAAATCGCAGGATCTTTCAAGCAGTGGCGAAGCGTCCTGGCTCGCCTATAGCCCCACCAAGCAATGTTCTGAGAACCTGTTGGTGGCTCCCGCGAAATGTTCTTAGAACACTTCTGGCTGGGACTGCCTTATTTTAACACATCGGGTTTATGTTCTAAGAACATTGTTTCTGTTCTTAGAGCATGTTTGGGTTGTAAGAACATCTTGTGATATGAACATAGGAATGCCGGCACGGTCGGTCCCTGCTCAAAATGGGAACGAACACCGACAGCAGTTCTTGCCCATTTTCTGTCGGCGTCGCTGCGGACGCCTGCGCAACAGTGGCTGCTGTCGCGTTGGGACAGCGTGTGCCGTTGGGCGTCGTACCCATTCTGGGCGTGCCAATCAGGGATGAGGGCATCGAAGAAGGTCAGAGCCCTGAGTCATCAGTGCTGGGGGTGGTCAGGGGTATCTCCCGATTCGTGCCCCGCCCCTGGGGACCCACATCGGAGCTGCCCCGGACCAGAGCTAGCTTGGAGAACTCTGGCGTCCGGCCACTCCCGAATCATCGGGGGCTGGGGGTGGTCAAGGGTAACATCTTGGTTCGTGCGTCGGGGGTCCAACCAGAGTTACCCCTTGGCACCGCTCGGGCGTGTGCAGTTTTTCTTGGCGACGACCATGGAGGAGCATTCTGAAGCATCTAGCGACAAATACACGCACGAAATCGAGACATGCACGGGGAATGTCAGGAGGGGAAAAAACACACAGACACAATTAATCCTCGATTCCCAGGAAAATATGCGAAAATATGGGAAGTGGGGGGGAAGACACAAACCCAGAAAACATGGGAAAATATGGGGAATGATGTTATTTGTGTGTATTTATGTGTGTGTGTGTCCTGGGGCCCCTTCAGAATGGACGTCCGAGCGATTGCGGAAACCCCAGACCCCGAGTTGTGCAGGATGACTCGGGCACCCCAAGAAGAACAGCTTGCATGAACGCAAGATTCAGGAGGAAAAGAAACACACAGACACAATTAATCCTCCATTCCCCAGGAAAATATGGGAAAATCTGGGAAGTGGGGGGGAAGACAAAACCCCAGAAAATATGGGAAAGTATGTTTTTTTTGTATGTGTGTGTATTTATTTGTGTGTCCCAGTTCCCCTTCAAAGGTGTGCGGAGGTCCGCGCGGATGGTTCGGACCTGTCCTGGACCTCCATGGCGGCGCCCTCCAGCCTCGCCCCCGGCGCGCGCCCCGCGCGCCCGGGAGGGGGTGGGGGCCCAAAGCATATGCACCACCACCACGTCGACTCCTCCTCTCTCCTCTGCCCTCCTCCTCCTCCTCCTCCTCCTCCTCCTCCTCCTCCTCCTCCTCCCCCTCCTCCTCCTCCTCCTCCTCCTCCTCCTCCTCCTCCTCCTCTCCTCTTTCCTGGGAGAGGGAGGGGGGTGAGGGAGGTGGTGGTGGTGTAGATCTTGGGGCCCCCCCAGGGGGGGTCCAGCGCCGATCCGAGACATCCGCGTGGGCATCTGCAAGCTGGCGCGTACGCCGTTTTGGGGTCCCCCCCCCCTTGGCTCTGGCCAGGCACGGCGGAGGGCGAGGGGAGCAGCCCGGCAGCGGCTGGATGGGCAGCTGGCTTCGGTGAAGGGGGGGGATCGGGGAGCAGGACAGGGGTGAGGAGGAGAGCCATGGAAGTGCAGACAGACTCCTCTGGGCTGCTCCGTCGCGTGCCGCTCGGGGCGGGGTTGGCGAGGAGGAGGAGGAGGAGGAGGAGGAGGAGGAAGGAGGAGAGAGGAGGAGAGGAGGAGGAGGAGGAGGAGAGGAGGAGGAGGAGGAGGAGGAGGAGGAGGAGGAGGAGGAGGAGGAGGAGGAGGAGGAGGAGGAGGAGGAGGAGGAGGGAGGAGGAGGAAGGGAGGAAGGAGGAGGAGGAGGAGGATGAAGGTAGGAGGGGGAGGAGTAGGAGGAGGAGGAGGGAGGAGGAGGGAGGAGGAGGAGGAGGAGGAGGCAGGAGGGAGGAGGAGGAGGAGGAGGAGGAGGAGGAGGGGGATGCTTAGTTTCACCATCACGCCACACAGCGTGCCGCTCGGGCGGGGTTGGCGAAGAGGAGGAGGAGGAGGAGGAGGAGGAGGAGGAGGAGGAGGAGGAGGAGGAGGAGGAGGAGGAGGAGGAGTAGAAGGAGGAGTAGGAGGAGGGGGATGCTTAGTTTCACCATCACGCCACACACACTTGGGAGGATAACGAGGAGAGGGGAAGTGTCGCACGCTCTGCCCGTCGAGCTCCCAGTGGCTGGAGACAGAGCGTCGACGAGCTCTGAGATGTCGAAGTCATCGTGAATCGACCTCGCTCTGGCAGTACTCGTGGGGCATCCCCTCGTGCAGACCAGGGATACCGAGCAGCATTTGATTATACCCGCGGTAGCGGTCGGCATCTGCTGTCGCTGCCCGCTGGTTGAACCAACGCGCATCTCAGTAGGCCGTTGAGAGTGGAGTAACACTGGCGTGTGGATTCACGCGTGCTGACGCCACCGTGCAGCATCTGAGAACGTTCAGGTGGGTTGGTCCCCAATCAGCGCTCGCACTGAGTAGATATTCGCAGACGCCGTGCGAAGTCTGTGAAAGGGGGCCAGCGGCTTCGGAGGACGACAGGATTCCTGGGTTCTTGGTTCCCAATTCTGGTTTCCTGGTGTGAGGGTCCCTGGTTCCAGGCTGAAGTGTAGGAATCAGTAACAGTGTAGGGTGCGTGGGGTAGACTTGGAGTATATGGAGAGTTCGGACAGAGTGTGCAAAGTGCAGAGAGCGTGGAGACCGTGAAGACGTTAGAGAGTGTGGCGAGCGTAAAGAGTGTGGGGTTCTGCGCGGCGAGGGTTGATAGTGAAGAGGATTTAGAGAGCATGAGAATTAGAACTAGTTCGAAACCGCAGAGATTGAGGAACGTGTTGCGAGCGTTGAACGTCAGAGCGTGCGAAGTGTTGGGGGAGTGAAGAATGCGCAGGGTGTTGAGCGCACTGCAGCGAGTGTAGAGGGCGTGGCGACGTAGAAACAGTCGAATGTAGAATTTCGTCGCGGCCGCAGTCATGGATTTCACCCCGCAGCCAAGCCAATTCAAAAGACAAGCGTCTAAAGCATCACATACGAGCTTCCTGGTTCGGTTTACCAGCGACGAGAGTGCTGGCAGCCTCTTCCTCACATGCGCCGCCCGGCCCCACCAAGCTCTTTGCTCGTGCAGCGCTGGCTGCGATGGCAGTTAGTGATTGTGTGGCGCCGCTTGCACCTCCCGTTCCCCTAGTGCTTGGATAGTTATGTTCCAGGCTGCGGTGGGGGCGCGCATCAAGAAACCATATGAGTTTCGTCAGGGTACCCTGGGTTTCTTCGTTCCGCGCGCTGCGCGGTGACTTCCCGCGGCCGTCAAAGAAGTTGATTCGTTCAGGATGCTCGGGTTTTTCCCTGAGGCGCACCTCGCGCGCGGGTTTCCAGGGCTGGGTTTCTTGCGAGGGTTTCTTGCGACCGCGCCCGCACTGTAGATGAGGGTGGATCCAGTGTCGCATGTCATCGATCAAGCGGTGGTATTTGCTCTCACGCCGGCAACGCTGCGGTGAGTTGCAAGAGCGTGTCCCCGCGACGCGGACAATCGGGACGGTCTGAATTTGCAACGTGCAGTCTTCTGCCCAAGCGGTGGACTATGGCATGCCGCTCGCGCCGCGCTTCCATGCGCAGGCACGTTGAAGAGACATCATGAGCGTGCAGCTCCCGCGCAGACGCACGTTCTTCCCCGCCTGGCCACTGCAGCTGCTCGTATCAGGGCGAGGCGTTGCATGAGATTCTTGCTTCTTTCTCCGTGCCGAGTGCGACCAGGCGATTCTGACATGCCAGGGGGGGCAGCAGCCTTCTGAGAAGTGGACGATGTAAAAAAAGTGTTCCCGGCTCGTGGTCGTTGTCGTCGCCGTCGGGGCCGTCAGGCCGCGGCCGGCGAGCCCCACGAGATTTTTTCAAATTGTATAGAACACAGACAGACAAGGGCGCCCTCGAGGGCGCGAAGTTATTCGCGCTTCGCGCTTCGCGCTTCGGCTCCGATTCCTCCTCATCCTCCTCTTCTCCCCTGGGAGGCGGCGCGAGAGCGCGAAATTATTCGCACTTCGCGCTTCGCGCAGCGCGAAGCGCGAAGTTGGGAGCCCTTGGATTGAACCGTCTTGCCCGATGCAGCTTTGTTCAATCGGCTGGTCGCCTCGCCTCCCAGCAGGGAGGCAAATGCGGACACCCTCGTGCGTCGTGTTCCGGACGGTGCCCACCGTCGGCGCGCCCCAGCGCTCCGCAGAGGGGAGGGCGGATGAATAGCGCAGGGGAGACACCAGGGAGAGACTATCGACGGGAGCAGCGGAGGGCCCTCCCAGGAGCCTCGTGCCTTTCCCTCTCCCGCTTCCCCTCCTCTCCCCCGCTTCCTCTCTCTCTCTCTCTCTCCTTCTATCTCGGCTTCTCTCCCCTCCCGCCCCGCCCCTCCGCGCCCCCCTCCCTCCCAGGAGCCTCGCTCCGTTCCCAATCTCGTTTCCCCCTCCTTTCCCCCGCGCCCTCTCTCGGCTTCTCCCCTCCCGTCCTGCCCCTCCCTGCCCTCCCCCTCCCTCCCATTC
>CAUYUJ010002792.1:269787-295985 GCA_963575745.1 Prorocentrum cordatum | reverse complement strand
AGTAGTAGTAGTAATAGTAGTAGTCGTAGTAGTAGTCGTTGTAGTCGTAGTCGTAGTCGTAGTCGTAGTAGTCGTAGTAGTAGTAGTAGTAGTAGTAGTAGTAGTAGTAGTAGTAGTAGTAGTAGTAGTAGTAGTAGTAGTAGTAGTAGTAGTAGTGGTAGTCGTAGTAGTAGTAGTAGTAGTAGTAGTAGTAGTAGTAGTAGTAGTAGTAGTAGTAGTAGTAGTAGTAGTAGTAGTAGTAGTAGTAGTAGTAGTAGTAGTAGTAGTAGTAGTAGTAGTAGTAGTAGTAGTAGTAGTAGTAGTAGTGGTAGATAGGAGCCACGAAGGCATGGCGGTGTGATCTCCGCGCCCTTCGATGTCTGAGTCGACCGGCAACGTGTGGCCTCCCTGCGGAGCGGCAGGGGGCCGGGGGAGCAAAGCACGCTTCTCGGGAGGAGGAGTAACACACAGACACAGTTGAATCGTCGATCCCCCAGGAAATCTGGGAAACGATGGGCAGTGGGGGGGGGAAGACAGAAACCCCGAAAATATGGGGAAATTGATGGGGGATACCCTTATCTGTGTGCTGTTTTATCTGTGTGTCCGGGGGCCCCTTCGGGTTCCCACCGCCCGCTCCTCTTTCGGCGGCGGGGAGCGCTGCGCCCCCCCGGCCCGCTCCTCGCAGCCCAGGGCCCGGGTGCCCCCCTCCGACCAGGGTGCCCGCCATGGAGGGGCCCGCGACGCGACGCGGCGTCGTTTCTCAAGCGATCGCAGACACGGAGTACTCCAGATCTCGCAATAAAAGGGAGAGGGTCTGGACCCTCCAAGACAAGCCATTTCAGACCCCCCCCCCGTGGGAGAACCCTCCAAAAACATCGTTGCCAGACCCCCCAGGCCCTCCAAGATAGCCTGGAAGAGACCCCCCCCAGAAATGAGACCCCCCTCCCTTTATTACGAAATCTGCAGTAATCGGGAGGGAAGAAAAACGCAGACACAATGAATCGTCGATTCCCCCCCAAATATGGGAAAATATGGGGAGTGGGGGGGGGAAGACAAAAACCCCAAAAATGTTGGAAGATAGGGGGAATCCTGTTATTATTTGTGTGTGTATTTCTTAGTGTGTCCCAGGGCCCCTTCAATTTAAGGGGGCGTGGATTAGCGACGGGTCCCGTTTCCAGAGGGAATTGCGGATGTCCGCCGCCGAGCGGGGGCGGCCCCGGCCGCCTTTTGGGGAGGGCGCCTCCCCCATCTCCATCATCCAGCGACCGCGCGCCAAGTCCATGGATCGCTGATCCGCGTTTGCGCGCCCCCGAGTTTCCAGGCCGAGCGCGACACCCCCCCGAACCAGCCCCCCCCCCCTCTCGGACCTCCCCTCTTCCTCCTCCTCCGCTTCCTCCTCCTCCTCCTCCTCCTCCTCCTCCTCCTCCTCCTCCTCCTCCTCCTCCGCTTCCTCCTCCTCCTCCGCCTCCGCCTCCGCCTCCACCTCCTCCGCCTCCTCCTCCTCCTCCGCCTCCTCCTCCTCCGCCTCCTCCCCCTCCTCCTCCTCCTGGAGCACTCGCAGGCGCACAGAACACGGCCCTCGGCGCAGCGGCACCCCGGAGAGCGCGGTCCTCCCCTTGGGGTCTCTGGCGATCTCCCGGGGCCCGGCAGCCGGCGGGCACTGGAAGCCAGGCCTCCTCCTCCTCCTCCTCCGCCTCCTCCTCCTCCGCCTCCTCTGCCCCTCCTCCTCCACTTCCTCCTCCTCCTCCGCCTCCTCCTCCTCCTCCTCCTCCTCCTCCTCCTCCTCCCCCTCCTCCTCCTGGAGCACTCGCAGGCGCACAGAACACGGCCCTCGGCGCAGCGGCACCCCGGAGAGCGCGCTCCTCCCCCATGAGGTCTCTGGCGAACTCCTGGGGTCCTGCAGCCAGCGGGCTCTAGAAGCAAAGGCCCTACAGTGCCGTCTTTGCTACATGCTCCGCGTGCGGATCATGTATGAAACATGCAGGGATTCAGCATCAAAAACAACGAGGAGTTCATGCAGAAATGTATTCATAGATTGATCCTGCATTAAAAATCCTATATTATTAAACATCCCATGTGTTAAACACTGCCCTGTACAGTGATGATGGTCCAACCTACTTTCAGAAAGAACTTCGAGCACCAATGAAGTACCGAAGCTCGAGGGTTTTTACGTGTCGGGCCCTGGGAGACCCTCGTCCGACACTGTTTCGGCTTTCTTTTGACACTTTTCCGGGTGCTCGATGTTGTTGCTGGGATGTGGTCCTCAAGTGCGACGGGAGCAACATGACCCTGAGGTTTCTGGCGAACTCCTGGGCTCCTGCAGTCAGCGGGCTCTGGAAGTAGGGCCCTGTAGCCCCCACTCCGGCATCGCCACAGGAACGACGCCCACCACATGCACGACGGCCTCCTCCCAAAAGGCACGCTCCAGAGACAAAAGCGCGTGTCGGGGACAGCCGCGCGCAGAGGGGGCGCAGGGGGGGAGAAGGGGAGCGGGCTCTCCTCGGGGGGAGGCTGCTTCTCAGGAGGCGCGGCCCTCATCCATGGGAGTCTGGCCGGCGCCCTCGGATACGCAGCCTCCTCCAGAGAAGCCCTCCCCCCCCCCCTTCTGCGCGCCGCCAGGAGCTGGCGCTCGCCGAGCCTGCGCTCGGGGCAGCGAGCCCAGCCCCAAAACTGCCGCACGCGTGGGCACGGGCGCGTATAAGTCAGGAGGGAAGAAACCACACAGACCCAATGAATTCCTCGATTCCCCCGAAAATATAGGGAAAATATGGGAAGCCGGGGGGAAGACAAAAATCCAGAAAATAAAGAAAAATATGGAGAATCTGTTTATTTGTGTGTATTTATTTGTGTGTCCTGGGGCCCCTTCAATAAGGCGGGTTCCAGGGGAGCGCGGCGGTGCCCGGCGGGCACCGAGGATGCCCCCGGCGGGAGTGCCCGAGCGTGCGCTGGGGCACGCGGCGCGTGAGCGTCCGAGGCTCGTCCGGGGAGTTGCCTGGGGCCTATAGAGCCAAGACGCTGACAGAAGGAACGCCTCGGGTGCGGAGGGGGCTCGCTGTTCCTTCTTCAGCTCTTCCATGTGGCTCCTCCTCCAGCACTCCTCGTGCACCTGGGCGCTTCTGGGGCCAAGAGGGGGCTTCGTTCCTTACTCAGCGTTCCTTCTGGTAGCAGCTCGACTGTACCCTCGGAGGATGGGAGGGTGCCCATACCGCTGCGGTCGGGCCGAGGTGTAAGATCGAGGTCGGTCAGGGGGGGGTACCGTCATGTTCTTTCAGCGGCACTGTAATGGGTACTCACTAACGGGTACTTCAGAAAGTTGCCGAAAGTTGACATTTTAGGGCCTCTTTCTGGCATTGCAGCGTTGCCCACATCGGGGAGGATTGGGTTCGCCGGGTCACTGGCCAAAGTATCCGTTGGTAGAGTCCCCGTTAGAGGGGCGCTGATTCTTGGTGCTTGTTGGATGTTCTTGTACATCCTGGAGGAGGGTACCCTCGAATGTTCTTCAGTTTGGCCGGCGGAGGGTCTCATGCTTTTGAAGGATGTTGTTATGTCCTAGGTCCTGCCGTACCTTTGCCTCGTTTCCCCCTTTTTGGGCCTCCTGGGAGGCCCTCGTCGCCACCGCTGGATTCGCCTCGAAATTCTGCTCAGAACGCACCCCAGGAGAGGTCCGGGGAGTAGTGGTATGGGTTCCCAGCGGATCTGTGCGACAGTAGTTCGGCTCTAGTTCGGCTCTGGCTCGACGTTGGCTCAACTCTAGCTCGACTCAAGCTCGATTCGAGCTCGACTCGAGTTCGACTCGAGTCGACGGACGTTCGATGCGGCATCGCCGCGAAGCGCACCCGATGAAGTATGCTGCCGCGTAGGTGTTTAAGTATGCGCGTTCCCTCCAACACTCGCAATACATTCCCGCCCATGGTCTGGTAGAGCGACTGCGTGAACTCTCCTCCTCCCTCATCGTCCTCCTCATCCCCCCCCCAGTGGCTGCTCGTCCCCCCCATGCAGGTGAGCCGAAAAGGGTGTTCTTGTTGACCCGCCCTGCCCTCTTGGGCGGGAGGTGCCACTTGTGGTGGCGGGCTGTATGAGGCGGATGCGAAGGGAATGCGAGGAGAAGTGTGGTGGCGGAGGTTGGGAGGGGAGAGGGTTGGGAGAGGGAGAGAGAGAGAGAGAGAGAGAAACAGCAAAAACACATAAGTCACAGGGTCAGGGTGAAAAGTTGAGCGACCTACGACCTGAACAGTCTTCTGTCCTGCGCGCACGTCTCGGCAGCCAACTCTGGATGGCGCGCGTTTACCACTCGTTTGCTTAGGTCGCAGGTCCGTGTGCACGGCCTTAGTGGGTCCTGGAAACGACAGGGCCGTTTTTTTACCGGTTCCGTTTTGCCGTTTTTGTTGCCGGTTCCGACGCCGTGTTTTACCCGTTCCGTCGCCGTTTTTTGACCGGTTCCGGCTCCGGTTCCAATCCTGGAGCCGTTTTTTCTAGCCGTTTCCGGTCGCCGTTTTTTTTGACGCTTCCATTTTCAAGGGGCCTTTTTTCTGGAAGCGGTGGAAAAACGGCTTTGCCGTTTCCGGGGCCCACCAAGTGCTCACCACTCACCAAACCACCCCAACCCAACCCGAAGGCCTCAATTTGACCTCCATTTCCAGTTGGGGGGGGTCGGGGAACATCGAGAAAACACATATGGAACCCGTACCCCCCCCAACCCGAAATTCGGATCTTCGAGTTGGGTTGGGGTGGTCTGGTACGTAGTCAAGTGCACGGCCGTGGCCCACCAGCTCACCAGTGCGCCGCCCCCGCGCGGCGTGGGGCCCCTGGGGAGCACCCGCGCCGGCGGCGAGAGGGTGCCCCCCCTCGGCCGGGCGGAGCAGGGCGGGGGGAAGTCTCGGGAGCCTTCCCTGACCTGTCCCCCTACAGGGGGATTTTCGACGACAAATAAAAATTACCCTAACAAAAATATTCAAAAAAGGCAAAAAAGTAGTCAAGCAATAGTCCCCAGGCTATGTTTGGATGTTTGTTTTATCATCTGAAAGGTATGTCTTATTTTTCGTCGAAAATCCCCCTGTAGGAGGACAGGCCCGACTTAACCCTGGAGAGTTCCAGGGGGCCGCCGGCGAACCCCAGCAGGCCCCAGGAGCAGGCCCCACCCTGACCTTCCAGAGAGCTATTTTTTTGTACGGGAGGCCTAAAAGCTTCAAAAACGAAGCGAAACCGCCGAAAACCAAGACGTAGAACAGCTCTGGGACAGGTTTTTAGGTCGCGTGCTATTTTGTTCGCCCTCTTGGAAGGTCAGGGGAGGAGGCCCCCCCTCGGCCGGGCGGAGCAGGGCGCCGGGGGGAAGTCGGGAGCCTTATGAGACGGGGGTCAGCGCAAACGTGGGTCAGCCAGAGCGCCCGCTCTGGCAGGATCCTGCAGGGCCAGGGTCGCATGGACCCGGGCTTGGGCGCAGGGTCCCGCATGCTCTTGCAGGAGTTTGCAGGATCCTGCAGGGCCGGACTGACCCGGGGCTGGATCGACCCGGGTCAGAGGACCCCCGAGGAAGGCGGCCGCCGGAGTGCCTTGAGGCCTCCAGTGCACAATTGTGAGCCTGCTTGTTTAGACCCTGGCAGGTTGACTTGCAAGGGCATGAACGCTGGTGGCGTGTTTTTTCCTCCCGGTTTCGAACTGTTGGTGTTGCGGTCGGCCAGAAGAGAACAAAAACGGCGGCCCAAAACAGGAACGAAACGGCACCTGCCGGGGCCGAGCCAGAGCGTAACAAACATTGCACGGGCCTGGAGCTCGGCTGCCACGCCGCAGCGCAAACGAGCACAAAACGGCAGATGGAAGCAATCAAAAAACGGATCGCGCAACGAACCGAAAACGGCGAGACGGCAATCCCAAAACGGATAGAAAGTTGATCGTAAAACAGGAGAAAGAAACGTCGATCTTGAAAACGGAAGAAAAAGCCCCCGGCGCTGTTAAGGACATCCAAGCGGGGCCTGAGCCTGAAGCAAGCCCCGCACGACCTGCGCGCGCGAACGAAGACAAAACACGCAGGTCGAGAGAGAGAGAGAGAGGCATCCGCACGCCAGCGCCCGGCGCGGAAGAGGGGCGGGGGGTGGGGGGTGGGTGGGTGGGTGGTGGGGGTGGGGGTGCCCTGACCTTCCAGAGAGCTATTTTGTTAGCACTGGAGGCCTAAAAACCTAAAAACGAAACGAAACAGCCTAAAACCAAGGCATAGAATAGCTCTGGGATAGGTTTTTTAGGTCACGGTGCTATTTTTCTAGCCCTCCTGGAAGGTCAGGGGGGGGGGGGGGAGGGGGGGGGGGGGGGGGGGGGGGGCGAACGCCATGCAAAGCAGCTGGCACGAGCCCCGAAAACAGGCTCCGTGGGGTGGGGGTGCCCTGACCTTCCAGGAGAGCTAAAAAATAGCACGCGACTTAAAAACCTATCTCAGAGCTAGTAGATGTCTTGGTTTTAGGCTGATTCGTTTCGTTTTGTAGGTTTTTAGGCCTCCCGTACTAAATAGCTCTCTGGGAGGTCAGGGTGGGCGATGGGGGTGGGGGGGGGGCGAACGCCGTGCAAAGCAGCTGGCACGAGCGCCGAGAACAGGCTCCACGCTTCTGGCAGGGGGGGCGGCGGGGGGCGCTCGGGTTGGCCGCCTGCTCCACGGCCTGGCCCTCCGGGGCGGCGGGGCGGCGGGCGGGCCGGGCGGGGCCCCACGGAGGCCCTGCGGGGCGGGCTCGCCTCGGGCGGTGCGGCGGCCTCCCCCCCCCCCCCCCCCCCCCCCGCCCGCCTTGCCCCTCGCGGCGCGGCCCCCGGGCGTCGGGCCTCGGCGTGGCCTCTGGCGTCGCGTCGCGTCGGGCATGCCCCTCTCTACAGGAGGACTGTTCAAAAGCACTCCAGAGGGCTTCCCTGCGCGCCCGCCGGCCCCCCACCACCCCACTGCGATTACAGAAGGTATGCTCACGCTGGGGTGTGGCCTGCGATCGGCGCCGTTGGGGCTCTCGGGGCCTCCTCGGGGCACGGCGTTAGGTCCTCGCCCGCTCCCTGTGGTACGGGTTGCAGACCACACCCTTCGCAAGACACACCCGCAGGAGTCGCCGACACCCCCCACTCGGGCCGGCCCTGCCCGCCGCCGCAGGGATTTTCTGCAGTTATCTGCACCAGCCTTGACCATTTGTTCGGCTTTTCTCCCAACGCCCGCCTGTACAGTCGGGGCCCTGAAGAGGGAACCCTTTTCGCTGGGGAGGGGCTCCGCGTTCCCTAATTAAGTGCTTCGCAGCTTGCCTTAGGTTTTCTTCCTTATGTTTTCGATCGGGAATCGAAGTTTAACTTATGGAAAAAAAAAGTCTCGCTCCTTATTTTGGTCTCCTCAGGTCAAGGCCCCGACTGTAGTGCAGGGTTTGTTTGCAGTTCTTTGCACCAGCTTTGATAATTTTTTGGCTGTTCTCCCAACGTCCCCCTGCCTGTAGGAGGACGGCCCTGCTTGCCTGCCCTGGCGCCGTGATGGCGCCCTGCGGCGCCTCCGGGCGCACGGTGTCTGGTGCGGGCCCCATCCCGTTCCGCCAGGGCTCGTTTGGGGCAGCTGGACTTTTGCCTCCTCCTCCCTCCGCGCCTCCTCTCCCTTGGCATCGCTCGGACGTGCGCATTTTTCCCTCGGCGAGGACCATCGAGGAGCATCCTTGATCATTTCGCGAACAAGCCACGCACGAAACCGAAATTATCCCGGCAAAGCAACCTAACAGCGATGTGTAGAAGCATAGCTGGAAACATTGCCTGTGGTATTCATGTAAGAGTGCTGTTGTAGAATTCTGGTGTTCTCGCAGTCGCATTCGGATTCGCAGTGGCAGTCGCAGTGGCAACATCAGCGGCAGTCGCAGTGGCACTGCCAGTAGTTGCAGTAGCAATAGCTACACTAGCAGCAGCAACAGCAGCAGCAGCAGTAATAGTAACAGTAGTAGTAGCAGTAGAAGTAGTAGTGATGGTAGTAGTGGTAACAGTGAAGTAGTAGTTGTAGTGTGTGGAGTGAACGAGTAGGAGTGATGGGAGCAGTGGTAGTAGCAGTAGAAACACTGCTTTCGATAACGGTATCTCCAAATGAGATCTTTGTATAAATGCATTGAGGTCTAAACAAGACACTGCTATCAACGGATGTGATTCCAAACGAGACACTGCTATCAACGGGTTGAGCCTCAAACGACACACTTGCATCAATGAGTGTAGCTCCAAAACAGGCACTCCCATGAATGGATTTAGTGTGATGTCGTAGTAGTAGTAGTAGTAGTAGTAGTAGTAGTAGTAGTAGTAGTAGTAGTAGTAGTAGTAGTCGTAGTAGTCGTAGTAGTAGTAGTAGTAGTAGTAGTAGTAGTAGTAGTAGTAGTAGTAGTAGTAGTAGTAGTAGTAGTAGTAGTAGTAGTAGTAGTAGTAGTAGTAGTAGTAGTAGTAGTAGTAGTAGTAGTAGTAGTAGTAGTAGTAGTAGTAGTAGTAGTAGTAGTAGTAGTAGTAGTAGTAGTAGTAGTAGTAGTAGTAGTAGTAGTAGTAGTAGTAGTAGTAGTAGTAGTAGTAGTAGTAGTAGTAGTAGTAGTATGGGCACGGACCCGTAAGACCTGAGTCTCCACCGGGGTGCTCGGCGAAGCCATTGATGATGATGATGTGATGATTGAGGAGGATGATGGGATGATGACCGCGCTACTTGGATTTGTTCTGTCCGTCTTTCTCGGCCTCCAACCAAATCTTGGAAGACTTGCTTGTGGCCCGGGAGTGGTGTTGTGGGAAGTCCAAGAGCACGAAGTGGCCTACAGTTGGCTCCGGGCATGCAACATGTGGCCCGGGAATGGAGTTCTGGGAAGTCGAAGAGCACGAAGTGGCTTACAGTTGGCTCCGGGCATGCAAAATGTGGCCCGGGAATGGAGTTCTGGGAAGTCGAAGAGCACGAAGTGGCCTACAGTTGGTTCCGGGCATTCAAAATGTGGCCCGGGGATGGAGTTCTGGGAGGTCGAAAAGCACGAAGTGTGTGACTGTTTGCTGAAAACGAGCCCGGCCCTCGCCTGTCCGGCTCCCGCCCAGACCCCCCTGGGGAGTCATCAGATGCTCTCTTTTGGCCCCATTAGAAACCTACCAGTCTTCGCTGTTAATTAAAAAAACACAGGAAATGGACGCCCGAGCGATGGCCAGCTCCCCCGGTGCGGCTTGGCATGGGGGCTCGTCTCGCACCCGTGGTGCTGGCCACCCGGGGGCCCCTACCCCCGTCGCCCCTGCAGCGCCCGGTCCGCGGCGGGGGCCGGGCGTCCGCGCCGTTTGCGCGCTGCCGGCGGGGCAGGTGCCCCTCTTGCGCTGTTTGCGCATGGCGCACCGCAGGGTGTGGCCGTGCCTGCGCCTATCAGCCGCGTCCTCCTGCACGGCGGCACAGTTCGCCTCAACGGTATCCCTGTTTGGGCCACTCCGCTGGCGCAGACGACCCCTGCCCTGCCTCGCCGCCGACGCAAAAGAAAAGAGTCCGTGCCTGCGGACGTCCGCCGCTGGCCCTTTGTTCGGCTGGGGCTCCAAGGGGTGCCCCGCGGCTCATCGAGGAGTGGGGAACCCTTAACCCGAGTAGCACGAGGAAGACGTGGCCTCTCGGAGGTCCTCGCTTTCGTTTCAGGGAGAGTCGATCTGGGCGGTTGTGTTCGATACATCTGCAGCACAAGGCGCCTTATCTCTAATGTTTTCGGCCCTCCTAACATTAGTCCCCTCCCAAAGGGTTAGGGGTCCTTGTATTGCTAGAATCAGCGGCGGGCTGAGGCTCGTCGCCGTCGTTCGGGGCGCGCGAGGCCCCCGCTTGCGCGGGATAGATGGGGTCCCCGGCCCCTCGTCGGTGCCAGCCAGCGGTGCGCAGAAATAAACAGAGAAAGAGAGAGAGAGAGAGAGAGAGAGAAAGAGAGAGAGAGAGAGAGAAACGGAGGCAGAAGAGACAACCAAAACGACGGTGGAGGGAAGAGCGCCAGTAAACAGATGGGGGGGATGGGGTGAAGATCGGGAGGATGGAGGGATCGAGGAGGGAGGCGGGAGGTTCGAGGCAGCGCATCCAAAGGGTCAAGGCGCGTTGTTTGACGGCGGGTGCCGCTCCCGTGCAACATCGGCGCCGCAGCATCGGGCGACGCTGGCGCCCTGCTTCCTGGGGTGCCCTCCTCGACCCGTGGATCTGGCGCCCACGCGCCCGATGCGCGGATCCCTACTCCACGGGAGCGTGTGACGGGGCGGTGGACGGAGGGAGCGAGAGCGGGAGAGGGAGTGGAGGCTCCTCGTTCCCCCCGTTCGGCTCGCCCCCCTTCTGCGACAGCCGGGATGGCCCGCGGTGTGCGGACGTTGCTGGCGCTCGCGGCGCTGCCGCGGGCGGCCACGCTCCAGGCGGAGCCGCTGCAGGCGGAGCCGCTCCAGGCAGAAGTGCAACCGGAGGCGCCGCGATTTTGATCAGGACGATGGCGAGGTTGACGATGGAAGATGATAGTGAAGATGATGCTGATGATGTTGATGATGATGGTGATGGTGATGATGATATGGTGATGAGGATGATGCGGATGCTGATGCTGATGCGGAATATGATGATGATGCTGAGGATGATGATGATGATGATGATGATGATGATGATGATGATGATGATGATGCTGATGCTGATGATGATGATGATGATGACGATGCTGATGATGATGATGATGATGACGAGGACGACGACGATGATGATGGATGATGATAGTGGAGTTGATGATGATGAGGATGATGATGAGGATGGTGATTATGATGCTGGGGTTGATGATGATGACGACGATGATGATGATGACGATGTCGACGACGATGATGATGATGATGATGATGATGATGATGATGATGATGATGAAGCTGGTGAGGATGCTACTGCTGATATTGTTGATGGTGGTGATGATGATGACGATGGTGATGATATTGGGGATGATCATGCTGATGATGATGATGATGATGATGGTGATGCTGACGATGATGTTGATGATGGTGATGATGACGACGGTGATGATACTTATAACTGTGATGGTGATGATGACGTTTTATGATGTCAATGATTGCGATGGTGCACGTGAGGATGCTGATGCTGATGTTTCTGATGATAATGATGTTGCTGATGATGTTGCTGATGATGATGATGATGATAATGATTGTGATTCTGGTGATGGTGATACTCGTGAGTATGATGATGAGTTCGGGCTGTGGTGGTTGTCCTATAATGATGGTGATGACGGGTGATGATGGCGGTGATCGTATGGTGATGATGTTGATGTTGATGATGATGATGATGATGATGATGATGATGATGTTGATGTTGATGCTGATGCTGATGCTGATGCTGATGCTGATGCTGATGCTGATGATGATGATGATGATGATGATGATGATGATGATGGTGGGCGTGGTGATGCTTATGGTGTTGTGGTGATGAGATGGAGGAGAGCAGAGGCCAGCATGCCCAAGAACGGACGGACCCTGGGGGGGGGCCGGGGGGGCAGTCATCGGGAACACATCTTTTCGCACGCCGCTGCTGGAATCGGAGAAACAGAAACCGTTGTTGAAGCAAGATGTGGCAATCGTTTTCGTATGCATTCTTTTGCCGATCGGCGCGGGCCCTCGCACCCCCCCCTTCCCGCCCCCCGTGGAGTAGATCTTGGCTGTTTCTGGCGCCTGCTCCAAGCAGGTGGAGTCTCCCCCACAGGACGCACTGTTGCAAACAGTGGCATTAAGCAGAGGTCCGCAGCCAGACCCCCCCCTCCCCCCCCTTCCGCCCAATGTCGAAACGCCGAAAACGAACACGTTTTCATGAATGTGGCATGGTCGTGTGGGGTCGACGCAGCGGTGACCCTGATCTGGCCGCTCAGGCTTGATCGCCGCCAGTGGCCCAGGGTCGGCCAATCTAGAACGGTCAGGCTATCGAGAAGCCACAGAGCGTTCAAGGCTGAGCGATCCACACGGCCAGGGTAGTCACGACACGAGCCTGCGGGTGTGGGTGCGTCTGAGTGTGATTGGGTCTTAGTGCGAATGAGTTTGATTGTGACCGACCTGGGTGCAGGCGGTCTGGGGGTATGAGACTGAGTATGACTAAGCTGAGTATGGGCGGATCTGGATGCGTGACCGGTTTGTGCACACGTGAGTCTGAGAACGGGTGAGTGTGAGTGTGAGCGGGTATGGGTGCCACCGCGTCGGAGCGTGAGTGAGCCCCAGTCCGAGCCAGAGAGAGAGGAGGCGGGAGGTGAGGAGGCGGAGAAGCGACACTAATCGCATGAACCCCATACTTAGAACATTTGGGAAACCACAGTGGCCCAAGACAGGCTTTGGTGTAACAGGCAGTACAGCCTGACAGACATATCTATATACATACATCTGCACAGCTAGATACACACCATCTCATCCCCGCTCTTGTTCTTTCACTCCCTCCTTCAACCCCCCGTTCCCGCCCTCTCCAACCCCTCTTGCCACCCCTCTCCGCCATTCCTCAGGGTCTCTCCTCCCTCTCTCTTTCGTGCTCTCCCTGCCCCTCCTCTCCCCTCTCGCCCTCCCCTCGCTTTTTTCGTCTACCTCCACCCTCCGCCTCCCCCCCCCTCGCTCTCCTCGCGCTCCTCGCTCGGGAATTTTCTCCCCCCCATCCCGGCGCAGGCGCAGCAGCTGCCCGACTTCTCCGCCCCCGCGCGGGCGCGCAGCGCCATGATGCCCGAGCTCGAGCACGGCAGCGGGGCCCTCAGTGGCACCCGATTTTTGTTTGACTTTGCTGCGAGAAGGTCGAAGAAGAAAAAACGCCATCAACATAAACTGTTGACGTTTTTGTCGCGTTCATGCCGTTATTGTCGCGTTCATGCCGCATGCTGTTTGGCAGCGGGGCCCTCAGTGTCACCTGATTTTTTTTGACTTTGCTGCGAGAAGGTCGAAGAAGAACAAAACGCCATCAGCATAAACTGCTGGCGCTCCGCGCGGATTTCTTGGAGCTGCGCCTGGCCCCCCCCCCCCCTGGCGGCGCCTCCGGCGCCGCCCCTCGGCGCGCTCCGCGCGCCAGGGAGGGGGGGTCCAGCGCAGATCCAAGAAATCCGCACGCAGCGCCAACAGTTTATTCAGGAGGAACAGAAACACACAGACACAATTAATCCTCGATTTCCCAGAAAATATGGGAAAATATGGGAAGTGGGGGGGAAGACAAAAATCCAGAAAATATGGGAAAATATGGGGGATCCTTTTATTTGTGTGTATTTATTTGTGTGTCCTGGGGCCCCTTCATTTATGTTCATGGTGTTTTTGTTCTTCTTGTCGCGTTTGTGGCGTTTTTGTTTCTTCTTGTCGCGTTCATGGCGCTTTTTTTGTTCTTGCAGAGAGTCGCCCGACCTCTGCCGCGAGACGAGGCGGAGGCCTCCTCCGACCGCAGCCTGCACACAGGCCTGGGCTGACGTCGGGCACGTCCTCCTACAGGAGGAATGGTTAAAAACAGTCTGGGGGCGATTTTTTTTTTTTTTTTTTTTTTTTCATATTTGGGGGCATCTTCGTTTCTTGTTCGAATTGTCTGTCGTCCAAAATCCGCCTGTAGGGGGACATGCCCGACCTAAGCCTGCACACAGGCCTGGACTGACGTCGGGTACGTCCTTCTACAGGAGGAATGTTTAAAAACAGTATGGGGACGATTTGTCTGTTTTTTTGCATATTTGGGGGCATCTTCGTTTTTTTGTTTAATTGTCTGTCGTCCAAAATCCGCCTGTAGGGGGACGTGCCCGACCTAAGCCTAGACGGTGCCAGTGTTTCTGGAGGTCCGCCGTCTTCAGCTGGCACAGTGGGGGTGGAGGAAGGAGCAAAGGGTGAATAGAGACAACGGCGATCATTTCAACGAGCATTTCGCGCGTCTGATTATCTGAGTGCTTGGTGATTTCCCGGCCAGGAGCAAAGGGTGAATAGAGACAACGCCGAACATTTCAACGAGCATTTCGCGCGTCTGATTATCTGAGTGCTTGGTGATTTCCCGGCCACAGTTTGAGACCATCGGAACCCTTGCAGGCAAACAGAGTACCAGAACAACACGAACACACACAACATAATCAATGCATACACACATAAACCTATATATATATATATATATGTATAAGAACGTCGGGAGCACACACACACACAACAACATCATACTTTTCTACCGCTTAACATATGAAGACAACAGTAAAACGATGACTAATCGTACATGCTTGGATTTCGGGGAAAACCTTACACTTACGAGCGACAAGAATTCTGCCTAGGGAGTCCCTGGCCCGGGGAGACCGCCTGTCCAAACCAAAAATGCAGTGTCATATAATCAAGGTTCGGCTTGAGATACCGTCCAGCAACTAGCTTCCATCGTATCGTTTTTACTCCGAATTTCCATACTGCAAAAAACAATGTGGACGGTCATATTGAATTCCGCAGAGATCTATTGTTTCGTTTGGGAGGCGAACGTGCCCTATAGTGCAAACGATGTGGTGGATGATTTCCCAGACGAAGCCTAAATGTTTAAATGTCACATTATGCTTCTTTCCTGGTAGGCTGGACTTGTTGACCTACGAATCCCCCTGGCTACAATCCAACACAATAGGGAAACAATGCAACTACAAGCAATCATAAGCACATACACTTGAACACATGAGAACAACCTTACAGGTACAAGCAATCGGCCTCTGACTGTTTCGTTTTCAGGCCTGGCGATCCCCAGGCCCAGGGAAAACCCGGCCGAAACATTAAACATGTGAATATCATTTGAAAATGTTGTTTGGCTTGGCATGGGACAACGTCTGACACATGCCGCCCGCCCTATTGTTTTTGTTCGCCGATCCCCTAGGTGAACTTTGGGCTTGCATTCTGGAGCACGTACATGCCAGCCCCAAAACTGGACAGCAGGGCAGCAGAAGCTTTGCGAAAGGTTTGCGAAGGAGATTTGGAAGCTCTGCGAAGGAGCTTCTGGGAACCCTTGCGACGCAAGTATTGAGAAGCAAGTGGAATAGCGTTTCGGGGACTAGCTAGAGGGTCGGTGGAATCGCTGCATGGAGTCTGAATGGAAGCCTCATAAATCTCCGGGGTTACCCTTGCCAGCCGGCTTCTAATATGAAGCATTTTTATTTCTCCAAGATGTATTTGGGAATGAATTAGCCTTTATCTTGGAACATCGGCGAACATGCCATCGGTTGCAAGCAAGTTTCGGGAAGATCTCCCAGAGGTGGAACCGGGGGGAGGGCAGGGTAACGAGAGGAGAATGGGGAGGATGCTTCTAATCTGAAGCCCTCTTAGCTCTCCAAAAGATATCTTTGAATCAATTCACGCTTCGCTTGGAACATCGGCGAATATGCCACCGGATGCAAGCTAGTTTTGGGAAGACCTCCCAGAGGTGGAATTGGGGGAGGGCACGGCAATGGGAGGAGGATGAGAAGGGTGCTTCTAATATGAAACCCTCTTAGCCCTCCAGGAGATATCTGGGAATGAGTCCACGCTTCGCTTGGAACATCGGCGAATATGCCACTGGGTGCAAGCCAGTTTTGGGAAGACCTCCCAGAGGTCGAAACTGAGGGAGCGCACGGCAGAGGGAGGAGGATGAGGAGGGTGCTTCTAAATCTGAAGCCCTCTTAGCGCTCCAAGAGATATCTGGGAATGAATCCGCACTTCGCTTGGAACATCGGCGAACATGACATAGGGTGCAAGCAAGTTTTGGGGAAGACCTCCAAGAGGTGGAACCAGGGGAGGGCAGGGTAACGAGATGAGAATGAGGAGGACGCTTCTAATATGAAGCCCCTTAGCTCTCGAAGAGTTATCTTCGAATAAGTTCGCACTTCGCTTGGAACATCTGCGAACATGCCCTCGGGTGCAAGCCAGTTTTGGGAAGACCTACTTGAGGTGGAACCAGGGGAGGGCACGGCAATGGGAGGAGGATGAGGGGGATACTTCTAATCTGAAGCCCTCTTAGCTCTCCAACAGAGATATGGGAATGAATCCGCACTTCGTTTGGAACATCGGCGAACATGCCGCCGGGTGCAAGCCAGTTTTGGAAAGACCTCCCAGAGGTGGAACCAGGGGAGGGCAGGGTAACAAGGGGAGGATGAGGAGAGTGATTCTAATCCGAAGCCCTCTTAGCGCTCCAAGAGATATTTGGGAATGAATCCGCACTTCGCTTGGAACATCGGCGGACATGCCACCGGGTGTAAGCAAGTTTTGGGAAGACCTCCCAGAGGTGACACCAGGGGAGGGCACGGCAATGAGAGGAGAATGAGGAGGGCGCTTCTAAGTTGAAGCCCTCTTAGCAGGTCCACACTTCGCTTGGAACATCGGCGAACAGGCCATAGGGTGCAAGCCAGTTTTGGGAAGACTTACTTGAGGTGCAACTGGGGGAGGGCACGGCAATGAGAGGAGGAGGAGGACGTGGGTCACCGCCCACCAAACAACCACCCCAACCCAACCCGAAAGCCCCGATTTGCCCTCCATTGCCAGTCGGGGGGGGGGTCGGGAAGCATTGAAAACACACTTGTGGAACCCGTACCCCTCCCCAACCCGAAATCCGGGTCCTCGGGTCAGATTGTGGTGGTTTGGTGGGCAGTCAGTGGGGGAGGATGCAGGGCTCGTTTCGATTCCTCCGATCCGATTCGGTTCGTTTTCGATGGCTTCCGATTCCGATTCGATTCGACTTGAGATTCCGACTTGGGCTCCGATTTCTTATTGGAGGCCTATTAGCTTGCCGATGTCTGCCGATTCGACTTTTCCCGACTCGGCTGCCGATTTCCGCCGATCCGATTCTTTCGATCGCCGATCCGACTTATCGATTCGATTCTGGGCTCTCCTGAGGATGCGGTCGGGAACCTGTGGACAGCGTGTCGCACCGCCGGCCTTGGCCCACCACGCTGCAGTGCGACACGCCGTCCGCTTCCTGGCCCCCCCCCCAGCGCCAGCGACCCGGGATCTGCCCGACCTCCCGTAGATGGACAAAAAGTGGAACCTTTGACACCACGCCCCCCCTCCCGCCAATTTCAAAGTTGGCCTCCAGCATTTGGCAGCATAGGCGTGAGAGGACAACAAAAAGCGGAACCCCAGGGCCTCCGAGAGGCCGAACCCAACTTTGAAATTGGGGGGAGGGGGGGGGGGGCCGAATGCGGGGCCGAAGACGAAGGGGTTCCATTTTTTTTGTCCCCTTACCGTCCCGCCCCGCGGAGCGGGGCGACACGCTGCGGTAGGTTCGTGTCGTGTCGACCAGCGGCGACCCCGCCAGCGGCGTTCATTCTTGGGAGCCGCGGGCGACCCAGGATCGTTCGACGTGGAACGATCCGGACGTTTCGGAAGTGGCCGATCGTTCAAGGTGAACGATCCCCGCGGTGTCAGAAACCACCGCCGAAGTCGGCACGACACGAATCTGACGTATTCACTCGTTTGTTTGGCGCATTCAGTGCCCCGAGCCGGCGGAAGTTGGCTCCGTCGGTCAGTCGAGCTGCCGTCGAGGAGCCACCCCTCTGGAGCCGCGGCGGTTGCGGAGCCAGGGCCAACAGCTCCGCTCGCGGCACCGTCTGGATCGATCTAGTGTTGCATGTGGCTCTCCAGGGCGCGGATGCGCAGATGCTCGGCGGCATAGCCGCCAGACTGGCACACCAACCCAGTGTCCGCTTGTGTTGCGGTGACCCAGCTCGGAGAGGTATGACAGGCCATCAGGGAGCACGAGTTCGGTTTCTGAACGCGCGGCCTGTCAGCCATACCAGGTGGAATTCTCTGGATTGTTGGGCATGCGGTCTGACAGCGACCTTCCGAGACACACCTTGCCTCGAGACCGCTGGGGGCCCGCTCGTCTACAGGTCTTCAAGCATTGTTCGCAACATGCTGCCAAGGGCAAAGCGGGCCGTGCCAGAGCGCGAGCAGTGGAGTTGACAACTCATGACCCGCATGACCATCAACGTAAGATAATGAAAAAAAACGGGGCCGCCGCCGCGGAAAGCTATGAAGGAGTTCCCGGCCGCAGGAGGTGGGGAGACGGACGGGCGGGCGCGTGATGTTGGCCCCACCCGCCGCTCACCGTGGCTGCCAGCTTGCTGCAGATCCCGAGCACATGCCAGTCATGCTTCATGCAGGAGGAGGAGGAGGAGGAGGAGGAGGAGGAGGAGGAGGAGGAAGAGGAGGAGTGTTGGAGGGAGGGGGAAAGGGGAGATAGAGGTGAAGTGGAGGGGACGGAGGTTACGGGGAGGGATATGGACGTAGATGGAAGGAGAGGAGGGGTGTGGAGGCGACGGGTTTGGGGGGGTGGGAGGGGAAGAGGAGGGAGGCTGCGTAATGGTGCGGGCTGTCTCGCGAGTCGCCGCTTAAATCTCGATCTCTCCCCCCCCCCACCCCAACACTAGCGTGTGCGGGGCCGGGGGGGGGCGGGCGTGCGGATATCATGCTGCGTACGAGAGATGAGCCTGGTTCCACAGCTCTCTCTCTCTCTCTCTCTCTCTTCCTCTCTGTCTCGCCCTTTCTCTTTCTCTCTCTCTCTCTCTCTCTGTCTCGCCTCTCGGCTCCGCCTCTGGCCATCCCTCCTGCTCCTCACTCCTCCTGCTCCCATCACCGCGTCCCCCCGGGAGGAGGGACGGGAGCTGCTGGGCCGCAGCACGCCCGAGGCAACCACCGCGTGGGGTCCGTGCCCAACGCGACCCTGAGCGACTGCCTCCTCTGCGTGACGCACCCGGCCGATTCGCCGAAGCTCTGGGTCCAGGCGCGCGCTTCTGCTTCTGCCGGGCACTCGGGGAACGGGCTGGCGAGCCAACACCGGCATTTCCTCTCTTCACTTCTTCCGTTTGTCCTTCCCTATCGTTTTCATGATTTTCGCCCTTGGTGTCCCTTTCCTTCGCCCACGCATCCCCGGCTTCCTGCGTCTGGTCTGGCGTATAAGCCCTCCTCCCCGCACACAGAGCTAGGCATCTTAGAAGGAGCACGTTCAGGAGTAGCCGAGACCCACTCTGTGTCTTACGGTGTTGCTCGATTTGCAATTTGCGGGAGGCCGTTCTGAGGGGGTGCGCCTGTTGCTTCCTGGCAGTAATTTCTTATTTGTCCAAGTCTGGGTACCGGGTGAGTTATCAGCATGTTCGTGGCTGTGCAGTGCGACTGGGCTCGAACTCAACGTTGTTTTGGCTTTTTCGCGGACCGTTGTCGTTTTGACTTGTTCTGCAGCATTTGGTGCATGAAGACATAATGAGGGACAACCAGGGCAAAACGAGTTCGGAAACCATTGCAAAGGTCGAGCCTTGGAATGCGATGTATGACACAAGCCTGGAGATAAACTAAGCTCCTTCGCAGCAGCACTCTCGGTCTCTTGCCCGTGCTCGTTGCGAGGCGGTTGCGTGAACCATCGGGCCTCTGCCCGCATCTGGCGCGAACGCACCCCGGCCAGAACTGCTGCTAGGGGAACAGAGAGTGACATAATCATAAAAACTAGGAGGTCCGCGCGGATTTCTCGGATCGGCGCTGGGGCCCCCCGGCGGCGCCTCCGGCGCCGCCCCTGGCGCGCTCCGCGCGCCAGGGAGGGGGGTCCAGCGCCGATCCGAGAAATCCGCGCGGACCTCCCAGTTTTTATGGTCATGCCACTTTTTGTTCCCCTAGGCTGCGCACGATGTGCCACCTGGACTCGTGATGGTCGTACTGTACTGCCCGGCGCGGCCGTGCCGACGTCTGGGCCTCAGGTCCTCGAGGGACCGAGCATCCACACGCCAGGCGTTGAGAGTCGGTATTTTTGGAGCCCCAGATCCCAGTCTGCTTCGAGCGCCTGCCTAACTTCAAGACTCGGTATGACGTTGTTGTGTCTTGTTCTTCTGTGGGAGGGCCTGGACCCAATCTGCTTTGTCCGCCTTCCTACTTCATGTTTCTACCCACCTCTTCCGACCGGCGTGTGGACAGAAGTCTTCGGAGCTCCGCGCGGATCTCCTGGATCGGAGCTGGAGCCCCATGGCGGCGCCCCGAGCGCCGCCCCTGGCGCGCCCCGCGCGCCAGGGATGGGGGCGTCCAGCCCCAGTCGAAGAAGGCAGCGCGGACCTCCAAACGTTTGCATGTGAAGGCCATTGGTTGTTCCTCGAGTCGTGCAGGCGTCGTGGTCCGGGGTCGACGATGCCTCGGGGTTGGATCCCTTCCCCGCGCTCAGGAGTCCTCGGACGGCGTCGGAACGCGCGTCCACAACATGCTCATTGCGATGGCCGTCGCGGCCAAAAACGGTTGGGTGGGGCAGCACGCGTGGTGTTTGCAATCCCGATCGGAGCCGGCGGAGCCATCCTGGCGATGTGTTGAGTCCCTTGTGGCAGTACATTGCGAGGTTGCGTCACCATGAAGTCGATATGTTCCCGCTCGGCAGTGCAAGACAGGAGGTCAACGTATGCAGGCAGCACTTCGTAAGACGCGCTAGATCTTGTCCATGTTCGTCTCGCGAAGATCATGGAGTGGTATTCTGCCCATCCCGCCACCGTGCCTTTCGTGGACAGGTGGCATCTTTGAAACCCTCAAACCTTGTGGGGTCTCTTGGAAGAGCTCTTGGTGACCTCTGGGAAGCTTCTCTTTGAGGTCCCTCGGGACCTCGTGGGCTCTTCTCGGGAAACTCTCGCGGCTTTGGAGCGCCTCTGGGGGGGCTCGCTGGCGGTCTTGGGGACTAGTAGATTGGACCAAAGTGCGAACATGTCTGTTCGGGCTCTTCATCTTGGGCTCTTCCTGTGGCCTCTTAGGCACTCTTGGGGGCCTTGAGGGTAGTAGCCTTGGGGCGATATTGGAGGCCTCTTGGGTCGTTTGGGATTCCTCTACGACGGAAAATTGCGCTGCTGAAATCGTACGACGGTGCATTCGGCACTTGGACGGTATTCACTTCTAGGGCTTGGGCAGGCCCCCAGGACTTCCAAGCCGGCCCCAGGGGTGCCCGAGAGAGGCCCAGGATCGCCTCCTGCGGCCATCTTCTGCCATGCTGGAATGGTGAGCTCCCAGCCACGAGACCTGGGCCTCGGAAAGAGGCACGCGCAGATCTTGTCGCGCCCGAGAGCGCCCCTCGGACGGGGCTAGGACGAGGCCTAGATCCGTGCCAGAGCGTTCCAGGACGCTTTCAGGCCGTTCCGAAACGCTCTGAGAAGGCCGCGGCGCCCGAGACATCCTCCCGAGCCGCCGGATCTCAGAGATTATCGATTCCTCTTTCAGTCAGGCGCGTCCTTCTACAGAGGGAATGTTCAAACATAGTCAAAAATCGTCTGGAGACGATTTCTTGACTATGTTAGAGCATTATTTGATCATTGTTTTACTTTTTAATGGCCCCCTTCAAATCCGCCTGTACGGGATAGGCCCGACCTGAAGTTATCCTCCCCCGAAGTTATCCTCGCCCTGGCCTCGTCCAGGGGCGCGGGCCCCTCCAGAGCACCCGCGCAACCTCAGTACACGCAGAGAGCTTCGCAGGGACCCGAAGGCACTCCACGCGGGGCTTGTGGCACGGTGATGCGGGTCCTGCCTGCGCCAGCGTTGCACGTCGGGAATAGGCAAAACAACAGTCTGGGGACGATGTGTTGACCATTTTTGTATATTTGGTTGTTTTTGTTGTTGTTTTGTTCCGTTGTTTCCCAACCCTCCTTGGTTGGGTATTCGTTTTGAATAGAGCATTGTGGTCGCGTCCCTCCTTCTTCTCCCGCCTCCCGCCTCCCTCTTGTCTCCTCTCGCCTTGTGGGTGCCGCGCGCGCCTGTGTGCGTGTGTGTGTGTGTGTGTGTGTGTGTGTGTGTGTGTGTGTGTGTGTGTGTGTGTGTGTGTGTGTGTGTGTGTGTGTGTGTGTGTGTGTGCGTGTGTGTGTGTGTGTGTGTGTGTGTGTGTGTGTGTGTGTGTGTGTGTGTGTGCGTGTGCGTGTGCATATTGCATGCGGTACCTCTTGTGTGCATCTTGCCTGGGGGGCTGCGACCTGCGATAATGTCGCCACTTTCGAGGGCTGCTGGGTCCTGCGGAGTGAGGCACCGCGCGGATCTGAGCGGGACCTCGCCGTCCTTGGGGGGCTGCGATGTGCAACATTGTCGCCACTTTCGAGGGCTGCTGGTGGGTCCTGCGGAGTGAGGCACCGCGGGTATCTGAGCGGGACCTCGCCGTCCCTGGGGGGCTGCGATCTGGGACACTGTCGCCACTTTCGAGGGCTGCTGGTGGGTCCCGCGGACTGAGGCGCCGCGGGGATCTGAGCGGGACCTCTCCGTCCCGGGGGGGCTGCGATCTGGGACACTGTCGCCACTTTCGAGGGCTGCTGGTGGGTCCTGCGGGCTGAGGCACCGCGGGGATCTGAGCGGGACCTCGCCGTCCCTGGGGGGCTGCGATCTGCGACATTGTCGCCACTTTCGAGGGCTGCTGGTGGGTCCTGCGGAGTGAGGCACCGCGGGGATCTGAGCGGGACCTCGCCGTCCCTGGGGGGCTGCGATCTGCGACATTGTCGCCACTTTCGAGGGCTGCTGGTGGGTCCTGCGGGCTGAGGCACCGCGGGGATCTGAGCGGGACCTCGCCGTCCCTTGGGGGCTGCGATCTGCGACACTGTCGCCACTTTCGAGGGCTGCTGGTGGGTCCTGCGGAGTGAGGCACCGCGCGGATCTGAGCGGGACCTCGCCGTCTCTGAGGGCTGCGATCTGCGACATTGTCGCCACTTTCGAGGGCTGCTGGTGGGTCCTGCGGGCTGAGGCACCGCGGGTATCTGAGCGAGACCTCGCCGTCCCTGGGGGGCTGCGATCTGCGACATTGTCGCCACTTTCGAGGGCTGCTGGTGGGTCCTGCGGACTGAGGCACCGCGGGGATCTGAGCGGGACCTCGCCGTCCCTGGGGGGCTGCGATCTGGGACACTGTCGCCACTTTCGAGGGCTGCTGGTGGGTCCTGCGGAGTGAGGCATCGCGCGGATCTGAGCGGGACCTCGCCGTCCCTGGGGGGCTGCGATGTGCGACATTGTCGCCACTTTCGAGGGCTGCTGGTGGGTCCTGCGGAGTGAGGCACCGCGGGGATCTGAGCGGGACCTCGCCGTCCCTGGGGGGCTGCGATCTGGGACACTGTCGCCACTTTCGAGGGCTGCTGGTGGGTCCTGCGGACTGAGGCACCGCGGGGATCTGAGCGGGACCTCGCCGTCACTGGGGGGGCTCTGGAGAGCTGCTGTGGGATACGTTAGGCGCAACGGGCGCATGGCACAGCCAACGGGTGTGATTTGTGAAACAGACCATCTGCCGGGCGATGGCCATAACGTTGCGCCTACACGTATCTCGCGGGGGGTCTCAAGGGCTGCTGTGGGATACGTTGGGTGCAACGGGGGCATGGCACAGCCAACGGGGGTGATTTGTTTTTACGTAGCCTTTAGATCTTGATCGGGGGCCTGCGAGCCTTCCGATTACTGCTCGCAAAATCACATGCGTACATGTTACGTCATTGCCCCCGTTGTAGCAATCCTGGCGTATTTATGCCCCGCATTGCGCAAGGGTTGGGTACGTCGCCAGGGTAATTGGTTCATTCTTCGCCCAAAATGCCCCTGTAGAGGGACATGCCCGACCTAATGCTTGCGCCAGGGCTTCACGTCGGGACCTGTCTTGTGTACCCCCCTTGCGGTGTGGTCCCGCGGAGCCCTGGCGAGGCGCACGGCAAGGACAGAGAAATAGAGAGAGAGAGAGAGAAGGATGCAGGAGGAGAAACAACACACAGACACAATTAATCGGCGATTCCCCAGAAAATATGGGGAAATATGGGAAGTGGGGGTGAGGACAAAAACTCAGAAAATGTGGGAACCTATGGTGAATCCTGTTATTTGTGTGTATTGAAATGGCCTCCGGCCAGTGCCGCCGATCTGGGGCGCTTCGGATGATGATGATGATGATGATGATGATGATGATGATGATGATGATGATGATGACGATGATGATGCTGATGGTGATGATGATGTTGATGATGATGATGTTGATGATGATGGTGGTGATGATGATGACGATGACGACGATGACGACGATGACGATGACGATGACGATGACGATGATGATGATGCTGATGATGGTGATGATGATGATGCTGCTGCTGCTGATGATGATGATGATGATGATGATGATGATACTGATGATGATTATGATGACGACGATGATGATGATGATCATGATGATGATGGTGGTGGTGTTGGTGGTGGCGATGCTGATGATGATGCTGATGTTGATGATGATGCTGATGACGATGATGCTGCTGATGATGATGATGATGAGGAGGAGGAGGAGGAGGAGGAGGAGGATTTTGATCATGGCACTGACCATGATGCCGATCATGATGATGGGGATGCTGATGCTGATGCTGATGCTGATGCTGATGATGATGCTGGTGATGGTGATGGTGGTTGTGATGGTGATTAAGATGTGGCGCCCAGGACTGTCCAGGATCGCGCTCGGGATTGCCCGTCACCGCGTCTGGCACCGCCCAGGACCGCGCCCGGGACGGCCGGGACGGGCCGGGAGCGCCCGGGACCGCTCGGGACATCCAAGAGCGCGTTCCCTCCCGGGGAGGTGCCCGGGGGTTCCGGGGAGGAGTTCCGGGGGAGGGTCCTGGGGAGGGCCCCGGGACGGTCTCGAGGAGGGTCCTGGGGAGGGTCCCGGGACGGGTCCCGTCCGATCTGGGGAAGGTCCCGGATACGTTCCGAACCTGGAACCCCCTTGCGTCGTCTTGGGGGCCTCCTGGGCCTGCGTAAGCCCTTCTTAGGCCGTCTTGGAGCCTTTTTGAGGGCCCCTTGAGCCGTTTTGGACACTGGGGGGTCCAGTTGGGGCCTTTGGGGGCCTCTTGGGGGCCTCTTGGGGCCTCCTGGGGGCCTCCTGGGCCGTCTTGGGCCCTTCTTGGGCCGTCTTGGAGCCCTTTTGGGCGCCTCTTGGGCCCGTCCTGGAGCCCTCTTTGCGCCGTCTTGGGGGCCTCCTGGGCCTGCGTAAGCCCTTCTTAGGCCGTCTTGGAACCTTTTTGCGGGCCCCTTGAGCCGTTTTGGACACTGTGAAGGTCCAAGAGGCGAACATGCTAAAAATGTAGGTTTTCCCAAGGGAAATCAATGATTTTGGCCGGTCGGGGCCCTTTTGGAAGACCTCTTGGGGACCTTTGGGGGCGTCTTGGCGGCCTCTTGGGCTGTCTTGGGTTCATGTTCGGCGTCTTGGATCGATTTTTGGGCGATCCAGAAACGTATTGGCCCGTCTTGGCGGCTTCTTGGCAACGTTTGGGTCCGTTTTGGCCAACCGAACCCCGACCAACCGAACCCAATCTGTGGAAGACCCCCCCCCCTACCCCGGCAGAGCCGCCCCGGCCCACCCCCCCTTCAACTCACACGCCGGATCGGCGGATTTATTCGTGTGTCCCAGGGCCCCTTCAAGGATGCAGGGGGGGGGGGGGGCGATGGATGGAGAGGGGGGGACCAGTGGATGGAGAGGGGGGGCTTAGGGGTGACCTTTCGCCGGAGTGACCTTTGGGTGCGGGCACAGCGTGGTCCCCAGACGGCTGAATTCGATGCGACAGCAGCGGCCGGCGCGCTCCTGTTCGGCCTCCCCGCGGCCCCCGAAAGGCGCGCACGAGAGGTCACTCTCGCCTAGGGCCACTCCTCACGTGCAGCCAGAATCGAGGGGACAGGAAAAAGGAACGACGAGGAGGAGGAAGGAATGGGGGAGGAGGAAAAGGAACGACGAGGAGGAGGAAGGAATGGGGGAGGAGGAGGAGGAGGAGGAGGAGGAGGGAGGAGGAGGAGGAGGGAGGAGGCGGAGGAGGAGGAGGAGGAGGAGGCGGAGGCGGAGGCGGAGGCGGAGGCGGAGGCGGGCGGAGGGAGGAGGAGGAGGCGGGAGGAGGAGGTTGAGGAGAAGGAGGAGGATGAGGAGGAGGAGGAGGCGGAGGCGGAGGCGGAGGCAGAGGGGGGGAGGAGGAGGAGGAGGAGGAGAGGAGGAGAAGGAGGAGGAGGAGGAGGAGGAGGAGGAGGCGGAGGAGGAGGAGGAGGAGGAGGAGGAGGAGGAGGAGGAGGAGGCGGACGAGGAGGAGGAGAAGGAGGAGGAGGAGGAGGAGGAGTAGGCGAGGCTCAGTTAAGGCCGTGGAGCAGCAGCAGTCATCAAGCACGGAATGGCACAGCAGGAGCAGCAGGCAGTCCAGCACAGGTTGCATCAGGGGTGCTCATGTGGCGAGTGTCGAATGTTTCTACAAGCCTGCTCGCGAACCGCACGCCCAATGAGGTCAGGGGCATGCGAGGCAGCCTTGCCTTCCGACATATGCCAGTGTAGTGCCTACCCTGCG
>CAUYUJ010002792.1:257287-264787 GCA_963575745.1 Prorocentrum cordatum | reverse complement strand
TTTCCTGGGTGCTCGAATTTATTTCTGGGCGGTGGTCTTTAAGTACGATGGGAGCAACATACGTCTAGGAGGCCTCTACAGGGGGGGAGGATGGAGGTTCGAGGTCTTCGGGTGTTCTCGCCGTTTCTCGGCGGCTTCCCAGCCTCGGGATGCTCTCCCGCAGCTGCGGGCGCCTCGCCGACAGGCGTTCCGGGGTGCCTGGATCGTCCCAGACGGCTGCCGGAGAGCCGTGTTGTGTGATCGTTGTTTTATTTGTTGTTTTGCCGAGCGGCGCGGGCCCTCGGACTCCCCCTCCCCCCCCCCTGGAGTGGATCGTGGCTGTTTTGGGCGCCTGTTTCGAGCAGCTGGAGTCCCTCCCCCAAAGGACGCACTGTCGCCAGCAGTCGCACCAGGCAGAGGTCCCGAGGAGCTACTTCCCCCTTTCGTCCCCATTCAGGGATGGGCGGACGGGGCTTCGACGAGGATAAGTCCGGCCCAGAGCGTCCTGGCATGCTCTCAGAGCGTTCCGGAACGCTCTCAGAAGGCCGCGGCGCCCGATACATCTTCAGAGCCGTTGGATCCCAGAGATCCTCGATTTATCCCCACCCGCTCTGACCTTCGAGGAGGGCTAAGAAATAGTACCCCACCTACAAACCTATTTCAGTGCCATTATATGTCCTGGTTTTAGGCTGTTTCGTGTCGTTTTTTAGGTTTTTAGGCCTCCAATTCTAAAAAATAGCTCTCTGGAAGGTCAGGGCGAGTTTACCCTCGTCCTGGCCTCGTCTTGCACCCACGGGCCTGCACTGCATGCCACACCCAGATGGTCTGGTACCGGAAATTTTCGGTAGCGATTTCGACGCACCCCGAATTTCGGTAGCGACCGGATCTTCGTTTGAGGGCGTGGAAATAGCGGATTTCGGAACGCTCTGATACCGGTACTGGGCGCTGCATTTCGGTATTTCGGTAGCGACCGATCTCTGCGGAGCGCTACCGGAAATTTTCGGCAGCGGACCATCAGGGCAGGCGCGCCCTGCCCGGCGACGTCGGAGAGCGCTGGGTGTCCCGGGCAGCTTGCCGAGCTCGGAGCCGTCGGCCCTCTTTGCCTCCCCGTGGCGCTCGGTCTGAAGCCACGCGGCTGCTCGTGAACGTCACGGTGTTGGAAGCTCTAGGATTCTGACGCTCCAACTTTTTTTTAGCCTTGATCACCAGAAAGAACCCCCCCCGCGCGCGCACATGTAACTACTGCCTTGCCGTGGGTGGCCTTGCAGAGCAGTTTTGTTGGGGGGAGGGGGGCGCCAGGAGCAGCTTGTTTGCTGGCGGGCAGTGTCCAATGTGCGCCTGCAGCGGGTTCGAGGAGGAGCCAAGATTCTGATGCTCCAACCTTTTTTTTTAGCCTTGATCACCAGAAAGATTTTCGAGCACCAGAAGAGTACCGAAACTCGAGGGTTTTCACGCGTCGGGCCCTGGGAGACACTCGTCCGACACTGGTTCGACACTCTTTCGACACTTTTCCGGGTGCTCGAATTGTTGTCTGGGATGTGGCTTACTACGATGGGAGCAACATAAGTCTGCAGTCGACCCGCATAGTAAGGATGAGCGGCTTTCCAAGGGTATCCTTACCTCCTTCCCCTTCGGCGCATCCTTGGCCGTTTTCGCTTGCCGCGCCCCGCCCGCAGCGCGTCGACATGGCCCTCCAAGGCCCTTGCATCCTTACCGCGCAGCCTTACTCTACGGGCTGACTGCATCATGGAGCAGAGAACCCGCCAGAGTGGCAACCAGATAGAGAACCACGTGCCCGGCCCCGATGCGTGCGAGACAAGGGGTGGAGGCGCCGGCCTCGGCTCCTGAGCTCCGACTGCCGCCGCCGTGCAGGAGAGGGGCCATGAGGGGAACGGGCCGTGCAGGTGTGGGTGGCCGCCTTCGGGCTCGCGGGCCCGCTTCCCAGGCCCGGGCCGCCCAAAGACGCCTCGGGACGAAGAGCTCCCCTGACCTTCCAGAGAGCTACTTTTTAGCACGGGAGGGCTAAAAGCCTAAACACGAAACGAAACAGCCTAAAACCAAGACATATAATAGCTCTGGGATAGGTTTTTAAGTCGCGTGCTATTTTTTTGCCCTCCTGGAGGCTCAGGGTCCGTGCCAGCCCTTTGCTCAGGAACCGAGCTCTCGGCAGAGGCAGCCCTCCCGAGCCGGCGCTCTCTCAACACCACGCCCCATACGACGCTGCACCCGGTGCCGCCGCGGGGGCAGAGGCACTCCCCCGGGGCGGCACGCGCAGCTCCGGGGCACGTCGTCGCTGGGGTGCACGCGCGTGCAGAAGCCGTGGCGTCGACTCCGCTAGGGGGCCACATACGGACCCTACCCGTGTCGGGCCCTGGAAGACACTCGTCCGACACTGTTTCGGCACTCTTTCGACACTCCTTCGACGCTTTTCCGGGTGCTCGAGATTGTTTCTGGGATGTGGCCCGAGGTACATGCGAACCCTACCCCTGCCCCCCACGATTTCTGAGGGCGAGGGTGGGGTTCACTTCGTTCGGGAGGTTTCGAGTGAAGTGAACCCCACCCTCCCCTGATGGTCCGCTACCGAAAATTTCCGGTAGCGCTCCGCAGAGATCGGTCGCTACCGGGATACCGAAATGTAGCGCCCAATACCGGTATCAGAGCGTTCTGAAATCCGCTATTTTAACGCCCTCAAGCGATGTTCCGGTCGCTACCGAAATTCGGGGTGCGTCGAAATCGCTACCGAAAATTTCCGGTACCAGACCATCTGGGGGGGGTAGGGGTTGGGGTTCTCATGTGGCCCCCTATCCGCAGGCGGCGGTGGTCGGCGCCTTGGCGCCGAGGGGGGCCCGGCAGGGCGCGGCAGGCCGGCGAGGGGCGTGGCTCGCCGGGGCTCGCGCCGGGGCCGCTGCGCTGCCCGGCGCGCGGAGGCCTGCCGGCAGGGCTCGAGCTCGAGCCAAAAATACGCCAACAATAATTCAAAAATAATCCAAAAATAGTCTGGGGACTATTTTTTGAGCTTGGGGACTATTTTTTGAGCCTGGGGGCTATTTTTTGAGCCTGGGGACTATTTTTTGAGCCTGAGGATTATTTTTTTGGAGCCAAAAATATTCCAAAAATAATCCAAAAATAGTCTGGGGACTATTTTTTGAGTCTTTTTTTTTTTTGCCTTTTGAAGGTATTTGGGGGAGTATTTGTTATTTCCCGTCGAAAAAATCCCCCTGTAGGGGGACACGCCCGACATAAGTCTGGCGAGGACGGGGCTCGTGGGGGCTTCCGCCGGGGCCGATCCGTTGTCCGACGCGGGGGCCCAGGCGGGGCTCGAGCGAAACGGTGTTTTGGGGGATCTCGTGGACCGTGTTCGTTCTGACCTCGTTCCGCAGCAGGGGCGCCACGATGACGGAATCGAGGGGGAACGAAAGCAAAACGGGAACGAAGAGCGCTGGCTGGCTCCAGCCCTGCTGGGGCCGTCCCGGGTTCGCTCTCTGCGGCACCCTTCACTCACAAGTCGTGGCCCGAATTGGAAGTGGCCAGAGTTGAAGATGACCGGAGTTGGGCACGAGTGCTCTGTGCCGCCTCTTCTTCTCGAGGGGCTGCGTGCGCGGGGCCTCTCGGGGGCACCGCGGGGGGGGGCCCCCCGCGCGAGAGGCTCCTGGTGGCCTCGGGGGGGCGGCCCCGGGCAGGCTATAGAGGCCCTCCTCCCTCCCCTTTTCGGGGGCCGAGGGGCTCGCTGGCAGGCATCGCGACCGAGCGTCGATCCTCGGGGCAGGCGGCGGGTGTCGCTGGGAGGCGGCCGGAGTTCGGCAGCGAGCGAGGGCCCGACTCAGGAGCGAGTGCTTTGCGTGCCGCCGCCTCGTCTTCGTGAGGGCCCCGTGCGCGGGGCCTCTCGTGGGGGCAACGCGGGGGGGGGGGGGCACCCCGAGAGGCTTCGGCTTCGGGTGGCCTCGGGGGGGGGGGAGGGCGGGCAGTCTCTGATGCCCTCCGCCCCCCCGCTTGGGGGGCGGGCCTCTGCGGAAGGCTCGCGGAAGTCCCTCGGCCTTTGGACAGATGTTCTGAGTGATGGGCCGATTTTCCACCACCACTACCACAGGTAGGAGGAGGAGGAGGAGCAGAAGGAGGAGGGGGAGGAGGACCCCCCCATCCTCCTTTCTCCCCGGTCCGACCTGCAGTATAGTGGCGGTGGTGGACTATTCGCCCATCACGGAGCCCGCCCCGAAGACGCAGGCAGCCTCTCAGAAGGCCAGGGGCCTCCTGAGAGGCCCCGCCGCCTTCCGAGAAGGCCTAGGCCCCCCTCTCGCTTCCCGCCCTCGCTCGCCGCCGATTTTTTTTTTTTTTTTTTTTTTTTTTTTTTTTTTTTTTTTTTTTCGGCTCGATGTCCTGTCGGACGCAGCCGTCCACCGCCGAATTTGGGTCACCTCCCTGCGCCACCCGCCCGGTTGGCTGTGCCTCCTCCCGGCCATCGTTCTGAGGCCGCGCCCCCCTTTTCCTCCCGCCTCTCTGGTTCACTCAAGCCTCGCGCGGCCCGCTTAGCTTCGACCGGAGGAGGCGCGCTCTCGAACCGCGGATCAAAAAGACTGCGCCACCCGCCCCGGACGGTGCGTGGCGGCGGCCCGCCCCTCGGCAGCGGCACGAGCACACCCCGGGCCAGGGGCCCGCGACAGCAGGCACGCGCCCGCCACGAGCAGAGCCCGGTCGCGAGCGCGCGGGAGCGCGGCGCGAGCGCGGAGGAGGCACAAACTGCTCGCGCTATTCCTCCTCCTCCTCCCTCCTCCCCGTTCCCCCCCTCCCCCATCCCCCTCCCCCTCCTCCTCCTCCTCCTCCTCCTCCTCCCTCCTCCTCCTCCTCCTCCTCCTCCTCCTCCTCCTCCTCCTCCTCCTCCTCCCCTCCTCCTCCTCCTCCTCCTCCCCCTCCAACGACGACGGCGACAACGATCCACATCGATCCTCCGGCCGTGGTCGCGCCCTGGCGCCGGACAAGCAGTAGGGGGCCACATGCGGACCCTGGATCCCTACCCCCCACGACTTCTGGGGGGGAGGGCGGGGTTCACTCCGCTCGGGAGCGCGCGAGCGAAGGGAGCCCCACCCTCCCCCTCAGACCCTGACCTTCCAGGGAGCTATGTTTTAGCACTGGAGTCCTAAAAACCTAAAAAGCTGAGCGAAACAGCCTAAAACCAAGACGTAGAATGGCTTTGGGATTGGTCTTTAAGTCGGGTGCTGTGTTTTAGCCCTCCTGGAAGGTCAGGGGAAGTCGTGGGGGGTAGGGGTAGGGTCCGCATGTGGCACCCTGCTCGAGGGCCCCTGCGCCGGGCAGGAGCCGGGGCGCAGCCCGGGGCGATGAGGTCGGGGGGGGGCGAGGCCTGGTTCTCTCTCGGAGGGAGTCAGGAGGGAAAGAAACACACAGACACAATTGATCGTCGACTCCCAGGAGAATATGCAAAAATATGGGAAGTGGGCGGGAAGACCAACACCCTACATTTTTTTTTTGTTTTTGAAAATAGGGGGGATCTTTTTATTTGTGTGTATCTATTTGTGTGTCCCGGGGCCCCTTCAGAGAGGGGGGGGGGAATCGCGGCCTCACAAATGGGGTCCGATGCACCGCCGACGTCGCCGATGCACCGCCGATGCGCCGCCGACGTCGCCGGTGCACCGCAGAGGCATCGGCGATGCGGCGTGGGCCTCCGCCCCCACCCCCCCCATATATATATAATATATATATATATATATATATATATATATATAGATATATAACACACAAAAAAACGACCCCATCTGCTCGCGCCCCCCTGTCGGGAGGCCGCTATATAGTGAAGGCGGAGGGGGGAGGCTGGGATGCGTGCAGGGTGCCTGTCCTCTCGCCGCTGCCCCTCGCTTCCCCTCGGCCTCGGCCTCGCGCCCGTCCTCCGCGCCCTCCTGCTCCTCCTGCGCCTCCTGCGCCTCCTGCGCCTCCTGCTCGCTCTCCTCTCGCAAGGCCTGAGCAGGCCGCCCGCTCGGCTTTGCAGTTCGGGCGGGATCGGGCAGAGGGCTCCACCCTGGCCACAAGAGAGGGTCGGGGCCACTGCCGATCTCGAGAGGATCTGCCCCCACGATGGGGGGGGTCTCTGGCTGTGGATGCCAAACAACAAAATCTTCGCTCTTCTCCTCGCCACCCCCCTTTCTGAACGCGGTTGGGGTCTGCCGCGCAGCAGCCGCTGTCTTTCTCGGGACAGTTTGTATGATGTCTTGCACCTTCAAAAACCCGCCGTGTCGGCGGGGTCAGTGGGCTCCGCGAGGTAATGGCCGAGAGGCGGGACGGTTGTTGGGAGGAGTCGGGCTGAGCATTTGTCCGTCCTGGTTCTGATGTGTGTGTGTGTATGTGTCGCTAGTTGTGGTGGATCGTGTGAAAATGAGGTGGTTATTTCGGGAGCCGCGTCCAGAGGAGCGGAAAGCGGAAAGAGCAGGGGATATGAGAGGAGGAGAAGGAGGTTAACTAAGGGGGAGAGGAGTAGCAGGCGAAGGTGGCGAAGAGGGAAAAGGATTCGTGGGAGGAGGAGGAGGAGGAGGAGGAGGAGGAGGAGGAGGAGTGTCAAGCCTTACCTTGCTAATGATGCAGAAGTATGGTTTATGCTCCTGTGCGTAACTGGACGTGGGACTCGCTTTCCTGTGCTCTTTCGGAGCCTGCGTCGCACCATCCTCAGCCTGCGCAGAGCGCCGCGGTGGCATCAGCAACCGCAGGGCTGAACTCCACTGACCTGTTTGTGAACATGAGGCAGCCCCACGTGGCCAAGTACTCGAGCATGGCGGAGCTGGAAAAGTACACCACCGACCTGATTCCTGCCCGCCTCTCAGAGCGCTGAAGCTGCGCTGTCCGCCTTCGTCCGCATATCGGTCCCGGCCACTTGGTTGCGGCGGGCCTGTCCGGTGTTGCGCGCCCTGCCATACCAAGGGATCGGTCGCAATTGAGGAGACAGCTTGCAGAAGGGGAGGAGGAGAGAGAAAGGCCGCCATTCACACCATCGCTCCTCCTCCTCCTTCTCCTCCTCCTCCTCCTCATCATCATCATCATCATCATCATCATCATCATCATCCTCGCTCTTCCTCCTCCTTGTCCTCCTCTTCGCTCTTCCTCCTTCTTGTCCTCCTCCGCGCTCCTCCTTCCTAGCTCCAAGTGGCCTGCGAGCTTTGCTTCGTCGGGCGCTTCCTTAAGAGGGAGGCCCCAGGGTCCAGCAATTTCGGTCCAGTCGGGGCGCATCCACCCCAGGCCCTTTAATTTCGGCCAGATGCTGATTTTCAGTTGTGTGTGCCATGCCTGGTTTCCGATTCGGCCCATGAGTTCTTGAACAGTTCTAGCTCGTCGCGTCTCCCCCACCCCCTTCCCAGCTGTCTCCGATCCCTTCTGTGATCGATCTCAAGTTGGTATGGGTGGCCTCTGGGCTCGTGTTTTTTCCTGCGATTTCGGGGGCCCTTTTCAGTTTTGATCGCGAAGGCTTCAGGGCTGGCGCCGCCGACCCTGAAGGCGGGACTTCCCCTGGAACCTTCGTTGGCGACC
>CAUYUJ010002792.1:227287-254787 GCA_963575745.1 Prorocentrum cordatum | reverse complement strand
CCCACACACAATTTCGGCACACACCTCACGCTTCCTGGCCCCGTAGGGGGCCCCACCGAAGGCGCCAATGCCACCGCCACCATGCGTCCGCCACACTCAAGGTTTCAGGGGGCAGCTCCAGACCTCTAGGGAGAAGGAGGAGGCGGAGGGTCAGGACCTGCGCCGCGGACGACCCGCGCGTCGCTGGGACCCTCCCCGGGCGACCAGCGCGCGTCGCGGGAACTCTGTGCTTCGTTCTTCCCTGCGCCTCGCTCACCCGTCGTCGCTCTGCCCAGCGGTCAGAGCCTTGTCCGCTATCAGCGAGCCAGCTAGCTAGCTAGCTCTCTTTGCTCCGCGCAGCGGACGACCCGCGCGCGTCGCTGGGACCCTTCCGGGACGACTGGCGCGCGTCGCGGGGACTCCGCGCCGCGCTGCGCCCGCAGCTTTGGACTTTAAGGGCGCGGGCGAAGAGGGAGGATAAGAAGGGAAGGAAGCGGGCGCGATCCTCGTGAGGGGCGTGCCGACATGGGCGTCGCGGGGTGCGGGCGCTGCCGCCAGGTGTCCCGCGGAAGCTTTCTACGGCGGCCACGCTCAGTGTCACGAGGGCACAGACAGGCATAACCGAACCATTCACATTCATATATTTTACACGAGGCGTAGCCATGATCGCATTCGGGCAAATATATTCGCTCGCACGCAGACTCATTCACACTTACATTCACCCGCGCTCAGATTCACCCGCGCTCAGTCTCTCGTAATTCGACCAATCGTTTTCCTTCGTGTTGTGTACCCCGCCACATTTCGGCACGCCCCTCATACGGATCGTGGGCGCCACCGAAGAAGATATTCAAAATTGCGGTAATCACAACTGCATATGGTTGGGTCCTTCGCCAGGATCAGTCTTATTTGTCGTCCAGAACCTGCTTGTAGTAGGACACGCCCGACCTAAATGGAGGTGCTCTACTCGGGTCGGGAACTTCGGCTTGTTGTGTCGGGCCCCTGGTGCTAACCTGCCACGCCTCGGCGTGGCACGCTACCCACGCCCCAGTCTCTGAGCGTCGCCGTCCCGCGCCTCTTCGAGCCTCCCTCCCCGCGGAACGGAGCGACGCGCTATCAGCTCGCAGGGACATGCTAAGCAAAAGCTCCTGAGCGGAAGCCCTCTGCTCCGACCAAAAAACAAAGGACACCGCCCCGCCTACGGCTTTCCATCTTGCGCTACGGCCCATCGGTGGCCGTAGCGTATATCATTCAAAAACCTTACGCCCGATGTCTTGGTAAGTGCTAAGCCCCGTCGGGCTGTAGGTGGGGTGGTGTCGTTTGTTTTCTGGTCCACCTTTGGTCCTTTCTATACGAAGCAGCGCTGTTTGTTTGCTGGTTGGCCGCAGCGGAGAAACTCGCCCGGGTTAGCAGCAAGTGAACCGGGGCACTTCTTCAACCTGGGACGACCCAGGGTGCCCTCGAGGGCGCGAAGTCATTCGCGCTTCGCGGTTCGGCTCCGGTTCCTCCTCATCCTCCTCATCTTCCCTGGGGGGTTGCGCAAACCCCACGTTATTCGCGCTTCGCGCAGCGCGAAGCACGAACTTGGGTGCCTTTTCGACGATGCTGGTTTATCCGATCGGGCGGGCCATAGCCAGAACGCTCGGGCTGCTCTTGATCTGAGAAGGCAAGGGCCTTGGAAACGAGGCAAAAGGACAATCCACCATGAAAGCAGGTGATCCAGGAGGACACGGGATCCCGATTACAACCCAGGATGCGAAGCCACTCCTCGGGAAGGCTTTCGAGAAGAAGCGGGGGGTCAAAATCTGAGTGTGTTCGGACGTCCGTACGGATTTTTCTTTGGGTTGGCGGGGGACCCCCTTCCCCAGAGCTCCTTGGGGAGAATGGTGAGGGTGCCGGGCAGGATCGGCGGCGAGCGCAGGCGCGGCGGGACACACGCACAGACACAGAGACACAACACACACAACACAACACACGCACACAGACACAACACACAACACACACGCACAGACACAGAGACACAACACACACGCACACACAGACACACACACACACACACAGACACACACACACACACAGACACTCACACACAGACACACACACACACACGCACACACGCAGACACAGAGACAGAGCCACACACCCACAGACACACAGACACACTCAGACACACTCACACACACACTCACACGCACACACACACACACACACACACACACACACACACACACACACACACACACACACACACACACACACACACACACACACACACACACACACACACACACACACACACGCACACGCACACGCACACGCACACGCACACGCACACGCACACGCACACGCACACGCACACACACGCACAGACAAGGCTCCAGGGTGGCATTTCGGTCAGGTCGCTGGGGTCAGGACCACGTGGGGCTCAGGAGCGGCTCTGACTTTCGGACCGCTCCCTGGATTTGGCTCCGTGGCCGAGGCTCGCCGTGGCCATTTCGGCGTTCTTTGTGTCAGAACGATGGCCGTGTGTGCAGGCTCGAGTTTGCCCTGGGACGCCGCGCGGGGTGCCTTGTCAAGCCCGCCGACCTCCAGCCAGGGGGGGGGGCCACTTGTGAGGGGATGGAGGGCCCTCGAGGCGCCCTTCCTCCGGCCTCCTTGTTTCTACTCTCCCTCCTCCATCCTCCCTTCTCCCTCCTCCTCTCCCTGCTCCTCTTCCTCCTCCTCCTCCTACTCCTCCTCCATCTTCCCTGCTTGTCCTCCTCCCTCCTCCATCTTCCCTCCTCCATCTTCCCTCCTCCATCTTCCCTCCTCCATCTTCCCTCCTCCCTCCTCCATCTTCCCTCCTCCATCTTCCCTCCTCCGCCACCTGCTCCCCCCCCCCGCTCTTCCGTCCTCCCCGCCTGCAGTGCGTAGGCCTCCGTCCTCCCCCCTCCCGTCGTTTCGTCTCCCGCCTCGCCGGGGCCCCGGCTGTCGGGCCGCGCGGCGCAGAAGGGGGGCTGGAGGGACGGGGCCGCAGCGGCGGCGAAGCGAAGCGAAGCGTGGAAAGAGAAGGGAGGAGAGCGGGTTAGCGCGAGGAGGGTTGGTAAAAGTGAGCCGTGCGAGCAGGGAAGATGGGAGGAGCGGCGGGGCATGTGGCAGAGGAGGAGGAGGAGGAGACGGAGGAAGAGGAGGAGGAGGAGGAGGAGGAGGAGGAGGAGGAGGAGACGGAGGAAGGAGATGAGGGGGACGGCGAGGGGGGGCGGAGGAGCAGGATGAGGAGGTGCAGGAGGAGGAGGTGGAGGAGGAGGAGGAGGAGGAGGAGGAGGAGGAGGGCAGAGACGCATGATAGGGGAGGAGGAGGCGGAGGAGGATGAGGAGGAAAGGAAGGTGGCATGATGATGATGCTGACGAGAATGATGTTGCTGATGATGATGATGATGATGATGATGATGATGATGATGATGATGATGATGATGATGATGATGATGATGATGATGCTGATGTTGATGATGATGAGGAGGAGGAGGAGGATGCTGCTGCTGATGATGATGATGATTGTGGTGATGATGATGATGATGATGCTGATGCTCATGCTCATGCTCATGCTCATGATCATGATGATGACGATGGTGATGATGCTGATGATGCGGATTTTGATGATGATCCGTCTCATAATCAGGATTATCATTATGATGATGATGCTCATGCTGATGATGCTGATGATGCTGATTATGATGATGATACTGATGATGATGCTGATGCTGTTGATGAGGATGAGGATGAGGATAGGGATGAGGATGAGGATGAGGATGATGATGATGATGATGCTGATGATGATGATGATGATGATGATGATGATGATCATGATCATGATCATGATCATGATGATGATCATGATGATGATGCTGATGATGATGATGGTGGTGGTGGTGATGATGATGAGGAGGAGGAGGAGGAGAAGACTGGATGATGTGGGTGAGGTGGACGATGATGGGAGGCTGGAGGGGTAACATCGTAGGAGGAGGTGGATGGGAGATTCAAGGGGGAGGCTTGTCATGCAGTCGAGGGGGAAGGGGGGGGGAAGTGGAGGGAGGCGGGGCTGAGGAGAAAGCGGGTGAGTTGAGCAAGGAGGAAGGGGAGGACGGTGAGCGGGGGGATGTGGAGGACGTGCATAACATGAGGAGGAGTATGTTGAGGTGGGGGAGGCGGGCGAGGAGGGGATACTGATTCGACGATGAGGCGGATGAGGAGGAGGAGGAGGACGACGAAGGCGACGGGGAGGAGGAGGAGGTGGAGGAGGAGGAGGAGGAGAGAGATGAGGAGGAGTAGGTGGAGGAGGACGACGATGGGGATGAGGCCGAGGAAAAGGCCGATCGTCGCGACGACTCAGGGAGAGGCGTGGCCGACCGCAGACAGGGATGCGCCTCCCGACTCCGCCCGCCGAGATTGGCAAGCCCGACCCCCTCGCGCCGGGGAGCCAGAGCTTCATCGAGCACGCAGACATCCTCATGCAGTTCGGCTCCCTGCGCACCACGAAGTCACAGACCGCACCTCGCCTTGGAGAAGGAGGAGGAGGAGGAGGAGGAGGAGGAGGAGGAGGCGAGATACGGGGGAAGGGCGTGGAGGGACCGACGAGGCGGTCTGCGTTGCGTGCGCGGTGCGGTGCGGTGCGGTGGGGTGTTCTGTCGGTTCGGTGGCGTTCGTGGGCCTGCGCGCTCGCGCCAGCTTCTCCTCTCTTCTTTTTCACCCTTCTGCTGCTCCCCCTCCTCCTCCTCCTCCTCCTCCTCCTCCTCCTCCTCCTCCTCCTCCCCCTCCCCTCCTCCTCCTCCTCCTCCTCCTCCTCCTCCTCCCTCCTCCTCCTCCTCCTCCTCCTCCTCCTCCTCCTCCTCCTCCTCCCTCTCGCCCGTCACGGTGCGGTCGCGTGCATGCCTTCGGTTGAGGCACCCTTTCGGCGTTTGTTCCCGGCTGTTGGCTCTCTCCTCTTGCCGCCTCGTTCGCTGGATGCGACGCGTGTGCGCGCTTTGTCTACCTTCCGCGCTTCTCTTCCCGTAATGAGCTGCACCTCAGTGCCATCAGCTGCAGGAGCAGAGCAGCTCACGCTACCAGGCTGTCCAGCGGTTGCCGCAATCCCGGCGCGCCGCCTAGAATTCTTCGCGATTCTACGCCCGACGCTGGCAGTGGTTTGCCGCTCGCCAGAGATGGCACGGTCCTGGCCGAGCGGGATCGGAATTCGCTTGCAAGTTAATTTGGCGTGTCCCGTTCGTTGATGGCATCGCCCATAATTCACCGTTGCGCATGGGGAACGATGAAATGTTTACGTGTATATGCGTGTCTGCATGTGTGCTTCCGTTTGTCTGTTCACGTCATTCCGTTTCGCTCTCGGGATTGCAGTTCTGGTGGGCCACCGAGCCACACGAGAGTGTTGTTTACTCCAAGTCTCATAATAGTGGGGGGGGGGGTCAAAAAAGTGTTTGACGGCGTGGGGGGGGGTCAAAAAAAAGTTTGACGGCCGGTCTGGGACCCCCCCCCAAGACAGGCAACAAAAGGTCCAAAATCGAGACCCCCCCACAAATGTGTTTGACGAAGCCCGTGAGACCCCCCCCCAGAAGCAGACCCCCCCCATTGTTATGAGATCCAGAGTAACAACAGCGCCCCTCTGTGTTTTGGTTATGCGGCCCTCGAGATCATTGCATTTTCGTGCTCATCTCTCTGGCCTCATTTTGCCCTTCCCGCCCGCTGGTCTGCACGCTCAACCCCATGCCCTTCCAACAGGGTCGATTGGATGTGTATCCTCTCTGTCCTCCTGCTTATCTTCCAGGTCACCCCTGCACATGTGCTGTTCAGGCTTTTTGCTTTGGTGGCTTGTGTGGTGACTGCTCGTGCTCTTGGCTGGTCCGAGGTCTGGTGGTTCGTCGACTGGCTTACCGCACTGCGTGCGGCCTCTGTGGGTCGCGCCCCGGTCGGGGGAGATGAGGTGGTTCACTTCTTTTCTTGCCCGTCCCTGCTCCCTCAGCTCTTATCAGGAGCGAAAGAAGGACGTACACGTACATGAATCCACGCTGTTTTCGAGATTTCGCATTCGGCGAATATTCGTATCACGCGGCCGGTCTCGCGGGTCAAGGGGCCGTGTTCATGTACATAGCTGGGCGCGTACGTCCTTTGTGGGCTCCCTCAGCCCTCAGTGGGCCCTGGAAACGACAGGGCCGCCTTTTTACCGGTTCCGTTTTGCCGTTTTCTATGGCTGGTTCCGACACCGTTTTTTTACCGGTTCCGTCGCCGTTTTTTGACCAGTTCCGGCTCCGGTTCCAATCCTGGAGCCGTTTTTTGGCCGTTTCCGGTGGCATTTTTTTTTGCCGTTTCCATTTTCAAGGAACATTCTTGTAGAAACGGTGAAAAAACGGCCCTGCCGTCCAGGGCCCACAAGCCTCAGCTGTCTTCTCTTGTCCCTGCCTTGCCGTATTTTGTTTCTCGCTTTGTCCCCCCTGTTGTGAAGGATCGTGCACGAAATTCCCGAGACTGTGCCCGAATGCCGGCTGGCCATGCTAATAAGACATCATTTATTTCATTCGACATATAACTCCATCCATGCGAGCCTGCGGAAAGTACTGACCCAATGGGGTGCCGCCTCCCCTCCAAGCCCGCAGTCGAGCGCTTGGGCGAAGACACGTTCATATACGTGCGTTGATCACCCGACCGAGGCGCCCAGTGAAGCACAGACCCACGGGAAGGTGAGCGCTCCTCCATCTTGTCCCATTCCCCCCTCTGATGGCCAATGTTTTTCATAGTTCTGGCTCGGGCCAATGCAGTTTGTTGATCCGTCGATGCGCGCGACAGCCTTGTTTGGGCAACAACTCCCGCTCGTCCTTCTCCGTCTCCCTCTCTGTTCCCACCTCTTCTCCGGTGTGGTGTGCTTCCTTCGCGCACGTCAGGTGAGAAAGAAAACGGTTTTCACGTGCAACCGCTCTCACGCTCGCGCCCTGCACGCGTGTTGTTGAGTCCTGATGTCCGTTCCTAGTAGTAGTAGTAGTAGTAGTAGTAGTAGTAGTAGTAGTAGTAGTAGTAGTAGCAGTAATAGTAGTAGTAGTAGTAGTAGTAGTAGTAGTAGCAATAGTAGTAGCAGTAGTAGCAGTAGCAGTAGTAGCAGTAGCAGTGGCAGTAGTAGTAGTAGTAGTAGTAGTAGTAGTAGTAGTCGTAGTAGTCGTGGTAGTCGTAGTAGTAGTAGTAGTAGTAGTAGTAGTAGTAGTAGTAGTAGTAGTAGTAGTAGTAGTAGTAGTAGTAGTAGTAGTAGTCGTAGTAGTAGCAGTAGCAAGTAGCAGTAGTAGTAGTAGTAGTAGTAGTAGTAGTAGTAGTAGTAGTAGTAGTAGTAGTAGTAGTAGTAGTAGTAGTAGTAGTAGTAGTAGTAGTAGTAGTAGTAGTAGTAGTAGTCGTCGTAGTAGTAGTAGTAGTAGTAGTCGTCGTAGTAGTCCCTTCAAAAGAGAGTTCATCCTTGTTCCTGGTCCTCGTCCTTGCGAGATGCGGTCGCGAAGAAGTTTTGCTCCGCGTGTCGCGCCGCCGATTCCGGCCCGGCACGCTTCGGCGCGGCAGCGGCCCGAGCCTCTATCCCAGCCTCGGCCCCCCGCCCCACGGCGCGCAGCGGCACGCCATCGGCTTCCAGGCCACAGCGTGTCTCAGAGGGGGAAAAGCACACAGACACAAATAATCGTCGATCCCCCAGAAAATAGATGGGAAAATATGGGAAATGGTGGGGAAGACAAAAGCCCAGAAAATATAGGAAAATAGAGGGAATATTTTCATTTGTGTGTATTTATTCGTGTGTCCCAGGGCCCCTTCAGTGTCGTCGGGGCCTTTTCACCACCCTCCCGATTCTCCAGCCCTTCCTCGCTCTCTACCGCCGCGTCTCCTGCCTTCCGGCCCCACCCTGGGAGGATCCAGCAGTACATCACCAAGGATTTCATCAGCAACCTCCGAGCCATGGGCTCCCGAGTCACGAGCCACCCGACGTTTTTTGCGAAGGACGGCCGGCCGACTGTGGCCGTGCACGTCCGCAGGGGCGACGTGAAGCGGCTCAGCGCGAACAACCACAGGTCAACCGGGTGGGCTGCCGCGCGAGGCCTGGGCAGTTTCGGGGGGGCGTCGTCAGAGTAGGAAGGGGTAAGGTATTGCTACCGTTCGCTTGTTTTCGCCTCTGTGGGCCTCCTGGGATGTCCTCGTCGCCACGGATGGACTCGCCTCGAAATCTTTGTCGGAATGCACCCCGGGAGCGGTCCAGAGAGCATCGGTATCGGTGTTCGAAGCCGCTTGAAGCGGTAAGCTCTGATGCCCCAGCGCCGTGATGTGCATCGTGGCACGGGAACTGATACGGCTGCTGTGCTCATTTTCTCCTCTCTCCTGTTTTTGCTCCTCCTCGATGTTTGTGTGTCTTTTTTTCATGTTGATGCCAGTTATGCCGTCGCAACTGCCGTTGTGTTTGTTGACTGTTGTTCGAGCTCGCCGTCCTCCTCCTCCCGTCATGACTCTATTGCGAAGGCCTTACGGCCGGTGCCGCCGACCCTGAGAACGACGAAGATGAAAACGAGAGGGGGGGCAGGGGGAGGAGGATGAGTGGAAGGTGGAGGAAGGGTGGAGGAGGTGGATGAGGGAGGAGGAGGGGGGAGAACGGAGAAGGATGTGGAGGAGATGCAAGCGGAGGAGAAGGAGGCAGAGGAGAGCAGGAGGAGGGGGAGCAGAGGAGGAGGAGGAGGAGGAAGAGGAGGAGGCCAGATGCTTTCTTGGGACAGCCTGGGGCTCTCTTGAGGCTGTCTTGGGCCGTCCAGGGCTCCTCTTGCGCCGTCTCGAGGCACTCTTGGAGGCCTCCTGGGCAATTTGGGGCTCTCCTGGGCAGTCGTGGGGCAGTTTGGGAGCCCCTTGGGAGCCTCTTGGGGCCTCTTGGGCAGTCTGTATTTCCCACTGGTCTAGGCTGCTGGCATTCGAGGGCGTCGCCGTCCGAGGCTAAAACGCACCTGGCTCAAAAAACGCCTGCACCCCCTTAGCCCCCACTCTGCCCATGAGCCCCTGGATCCCTGAACCCCCTGACCGCACAGCACTTCCCGACTCCCTCACCCACCCCCTCCGGCTCCACGCAACAGCGGCCCTGGGCAGGGGTGGCCTTTTTGGTGCGCGGCTCAACGGGGCACGCGGGCTGGCCAAACCCAGGCGCGCAAGCCGCTGCTTCCGCTTCGCGTTCAGCGATCGGGGCACCCCATTGGTTTCGCACCAAAGGTCACTCTGGCGAAAGCTCACTCTTACGTCTAGTCGATTCCTTCCCTTCTCATCGTTCCTATTCTGCGATGTCTTTGGCTTGGAGACCCCACACGTCGGGAGGTGGTCGCCGGACTCCTGGTACCTGGACAAGATCAACAAGATCAGGCATATACTGCCTGACGCCGACGTGCACGTGTTCACCAATGTCGACGAAGAGCCCACGGGCCGAAGAATCGGGAGAGCAGAATCGGCGGCGAGCAAGGGGGGGAAGTGAGAGGGAGCAGGCATTCTCTCAGAAGGCTCGGGGTATCCCCGGCCTTCTGAGAAGTTTCCCAAGCCTTCGCCGACGACACGGAACACTTCCCGGAAGGCCAGAGGCTTTCTGAGAGGCCTCGCCGCCTTCTGGGAAGGCCTTCTCTTTCCCACCCCCTCTTGCTCGCCGCCGAAAGAAAAGGACGCAGTCGAGTCTGATGCAGAGCAAGTTGGTGAGGCACGGAGGAGGAGGAGGCGGAGGAGGAGGAGGAGGAGGCGGAGGAGGAGAAAGCGGAGGAGGAGGAGGAGGAGGCGGAGCAGGAGGAGGGGGAGGAGGCGGAGGGGGAGGAGGCGGAGGCGGAGGGAGGAGGAGGCGGAGGAGGAGGGAGGAGGCGGAGGAGGAGGCGGAGGGAGGGGGAGGAGAGGAGGAGGAGGAGGAGGAGGGAGGAGGAGGAGGGGAGGAGGCGGAGGGAGGAGGCGGAGGAGGAGGAGGAGGCAGGGGGAGGAGGAGGGGAGGAGGAGGAGCTGGTGAGGCACCCCTCTGACATCCAGCGCGCCCCCCCAGCCTTGAACCGCCCGCCGTCTTGGCATGGAGGGCGCCGCCCCGTGGCACGGTCTGCCGCGCGGCCAGTCTTGAACGAGCTGCACCCAATCCACCGGAATGGCGTCGCCCCGCTCTGCCGTCCTGACCGCGTCCGTGCTGCTCGCGTGCACCGCCCTGATGGCCGCCTTCGTGCCCTCGCCCGTGGCGTCCCGCCCCGCGGCGCAGGCCGTGCCGGCGGCAGCGCTCAGCGCGGCGGCGATCGCGGCGCCCACCGCGGCCTACCCGGCCAACGAGCGTGTGGATCCCGGCGCTGTCTGCAGCGCCGGCTGCGGACCGGCCCGGATGCGTCTGCAGCGAACCAGTGGCGGTCAAGGGGGAGGTGGAGCCACCCTGGCCAGGAGGACAGCCTGGGGGGAGGAGAGGGATTCCTCCTCCTCCTCCTCCTCCTCCTCCTCCTCCTCGTCTCCCTCCTCCTCCTCCTCCTCCTCCTCCTCCTCCTCCTCCTCCTCCTCGTCTCCCTCCTCCTCCTCCGCCTCCTCCTCCCCCTCCTCCTCCCGGTGGGGCCTGGTGATCGTTTTTGTGAAGATGGTCGGTGGTTAGGCGGGGTCGTTGGTCCATCTCAATGTGTGCGGTGGTCGGGCCCAATGGGTCCTGCTGGCGACGGCAGGGAAGGCGCTGCAGCGAGCATTGAGAGCAGGGCGCGCTTGCCAGGGGAGCGCGCGGGGTCCGCGCCGAAGCCGTCTGGTCCAAGTGCATCCTTGCTCGGGTCGGCACACGCCGTCACCCCTCTCGGCGCAGCCATGCCGAGCAAGGAGGGCTTGAGCCACAATGGTGGCACCCGGAGCCAAAGCTTCGCGGTGCCGGCCATGTAACTAGGCCTCTCCATCGGAGCATTGCCTTCGCCGGGGATGGGAAGGGGTTTCTAGCGGAGCAGTGTCTTCGCGACCTCACCAGTATACGTGCCGGGCTCTCCCGATGGAGCATCGTTTTCACGGGGAGGGCTACGGTGTCGGTGGAGCGGAAGCTTCACCTGATATCCTTAGGCACGGTGAGCCGTCTTCCCCGGAGCGGGAGTTTCGCGGGTTGGGTTTGGCGGCCGTCGGAGCATTGTCGTCGCACGGCCGCCAGGCGCTTGAGGAGGATGTGTTGCTAGAGTTTCTGCGCCGCTGTGACGAGTCGGCCGGCGCAGGTCAGGCTGCCGTTTTGGCGCTAGGGCGCCGCTTGCTGCAGGAGTACATACAAGATCCCACGGACTTGGGTGCCCTCGCCCCAGGCGGTATTCTTCCTCTGGCACATCGCACTGCATTATTGGAGTCGGTGGGGTCAGGGGGGGACGCGTTGCTCGCCGAGGCGGTCGTCAGGTCCAGGGCGATCTTGACCCCTTGGGTGCAGCGGCAGAAGTCCATGGAACGCGTGGGCAGGCAGCGCGTGCCAACGGTGCCGACCACATTGTTGCCGTTGCGCCCGGAAGCCGCGCCCAAGCGGTTTGCGCGAGTGCCTTCCGAACGCCAGGTCAGAGAGGCCGAGGGGCGCGTGATGAGAGCGGCCATCGGGGGAGATTCCCAAGTCGCGTTGTGGCCAGCGGTGGTTCGCTGAAAGCGGAGGAAGACAAGGGGCTGGAGGCCGCTGTTGATCGGGGCTTGGCGCTCGTCTGCTTCCTCGGCGACCCGGCACCGCGACTCTCCCAGCTGCGCCGGGGCGGTCAGGGGTCAGGCCGAAACGCCCCTCGACGAGGGCCGCGTCTTGCTCGTGCGTGACGTCGCCTGGGACGGCATTTCGAATGCTACCAACCTCAGCCAGATCATCCACGGCGCCGAGGCGTTCGTGAAGCACGCTTTGGCCGTCTCCTGGGACTTCAAGGACATCTCCGAGTGCGACGGCGCCGCTTCTCTGCAGGCGGAGCGGCACCGGTCTCGCGGCAAGCCGGCGCTGACCTTCCACTCAATCTGCTGGCTGGCCAACGCAGCCGGCTTCGAATGGCCAACCAAAGCTCCTCTGGTCAAGGCGCAGTGTGCACCGCCAGCTGCAGGAGCGGCTCTGGCCGCCATGCCGGCCCAGGCGCCCTGCCCTTCCTTGGAAATGCTGGGGAAGATGGAGACAGCAGTCTTCAACGCGCAATCTTCTCTGCTTTGCGTGAAGGCGGGGTCCTGCGCGCTCCTGGCGCATGGCTGCCCCCGTTGCCCCTACGCGCAGCACAGCGACAACATCCACCTGACCGATGACGCCGTGGTCGGGGTCAGCTGGAAGATGGAACGCCGGTCTCGGCGAGCCCCTTGGGCAGCCCTTCGCGTCGGTGTTTCTGGGGAGTACTGGGGCGGCCAGCGGCTGGCAGAGTTGGCGCGGGCTGGCCCGCTGGGCTCCGATTATCTCCTGGGCGCACCAACGTTGGACTTACGCGGCTTCAAGGGGAGGGTCGCGAAGTATTCGGACGTGGCGGCGGTCATGCGGAGCTTGTTGATCATGGGCGGCACGCGCGTCACGGAGGTCATCACTCTAACGCCGCGCAGCTGGCGTCACCTACGCCCGACGCTCGGGAGGCAGCTGCAGCTCCCTGACCAACAGCTCGACGATGCGGGGCACTTGGCGCCGAATTCGGGCATGCCCCGACGCTGCGATTCAGGGGCTTGCGTCGCCGAGCTGGCGGCGAAGTCCTCCATCAAGTCGGCCGTCAATGCTGGGTGGAATCCAGTCCCAGAGGGGTGCGCGCCGACGCCTGCCCCGGGCGCCCCAGCAGCGGGGGCGCTGGACCCGCGCGCGGTGGCGCCCTCCCCCCCGCGCTCCCTGAAGCAGGCCAGCCGGGGCCCCGCGGCGACGACGGCCCCCAGGGGCCCCCCGCGTCCGTCGCGCGCCGGGCACGACAGTCTTGGCGCCCCAGTCCGGCGTCTTCGACTCGGACAGCGGCAAGAGCCATCTGCGCCGCGCCACCGGCCGGACGAGGCGCAATGCATGGGCGCGCGGCACGCCCGAGGAGCCGGGCGCGAAGGCGGCGTTCTTGGGCGACGACGCGCCGGGGAAGAGGGCGCTCGGTCCCTTCTGCTTGCGTTGCCAGGGCGGGGAGCTGGCTGAATTGGTCGGCCTCCCGCAGAATGAGGAGACTCGGAGATGCCCGACGTTCCCCGCTCGTCGGCTTCATCCTTGGCTTCTTCTGCGAGCCGCTCCTGACGAACGGCGAGCGGAAATGCGGCGCGAGCACGGCAATCCACCAGCGGGATGCGGCGCGGAGGCGGCGGTGTACATCGCCGTCCTTCGCCGGGCCACGGGGGGGCTCCAATGGCAACGGCAACCCGTGGCCCCCCGACCGCGCGCGAGGACTGATAGAGCCACCGGCGGGAAAAATGAGCTCCTGAAAGTTTGCTTGGCTACAAAAACTTTCGCAGTCAAGCAAATTTCCATAGTCCGTCTAACCCCACCCCCGAAAGGATCTTTAGGGGGGGTGTTTGCTGGAACGCATTTTGGGCACGTGACCGGGGTTCCTGGAGCCAGAGGTTCCCGGAGGGGCTTCCGGGGACGTCTGGAATCACGTTCCTGGCAGGGCTTCCAGGGACATGCACCCTTGGGGGGTATACCCCCCGCATACATGTGGAGACGGCAGGTGGTTAGGCAAGGTCGGAGGTCCATCACAATGCGCGGCGGTCGGGCCCAATGGGTCCTGCTGGCGAGGGCAGAGGAGGGGCTGCGGCGAGCATTTAGAGCAGGGCGCGCTGGCCAGGGGAACGCGCGGGGCCCGCGCCGAAGCCGTCAGGTCCAAGTGCACCCTTGATCGGGTCGGCACGCGCCGACGCCCCGCTCGCCCGCCCGTGCCCTCCCAGATCGGGATGGCGGAGCTCCACTGCGTGGCCGCCAGCTACGGCGCCCCCTTGGCGTTCGCGCAGTGGCTGGCCGATCAGGGCCTGAACCACCCCGACGACCTGGCCGTCGCGATTTCCAGAGGGGGGCGAGGTTGAGGCAAGCCTCATCCAGGCGTCTGGCGTCGACTTCCCGCGCCTCATCGACAGGGTGGGCGTCGCCGCGCTGCGGCTCCATTGCCGCGGCCGCGTCGATCGCGAAGCCGGCCTTCGGTCGGGCCGGATTGCGGACGGGTCGGACACCAAGCTGGACGACGGGATCACAAAGGACCTGTCCGAGCTGCGGGTGCTGCGCCACAGCTTCAAGTTGGGCGCGACACGCATTCTGTCCGACACCCTGCTCGCCCAGCGCTACAAAGGGTTGAACGCGCAGCCCAGGCGCCTCGCGATCATCTTCCCGGAGCACGTCCGCACTGCGGCCTCCGTGGAGAGGAGGCGCGGAGGCGTTTCGTCGGCCTTGCAGCCCGGCAAAGCGGCGGCGCCGCAGGTCATCGAAGCGGAGGCCGTGGCGGGCCACGACGAGTTGTGGGCCAGGATCCGCGGGGACTTCTCGACCATGTGCCTCGCCCCCAATTCTACCCAGGACTTTTCCCCCTACGAGGCGTGCGAAACTTTCTTGGACAAGGTCCGTGCGTGGCCCTTCCAGAGGTTCCGCGGCCAGCAGGCCCCGCTCGACTTCTACGCGGGCGCCCATAACAAGACCGCGCAGGTGTTCGCGGAAGGCATCAGGACGGCCAAGAAGAGCCCCAACGACCTCACGGTGCAGACCCGCGCCTACCGGCACTTCTGGACCGTCTACATTCCGCCGGCGAGCGAGCAGCCAGCCCGGGGCGGCGCGGCGCCGGGCAGCACCCCGGACGTCACGACGGACCTGCAGAACCAGGTTGCGCGCTTGCGCGAGGCTCCTCGCACCCAGCAGAGCAACTTCGACCGGGCGCTCGCCCGGGCCAACAGGGGCCAGGCCCCAGGGACCAGATACGGCCAGCGCCGGGAAAAGGCCAGGGGCAGGTCGAGGTCCATCCATCCACAGGGACTAGCGGCCGCGGCGGCGGACGCAGTGGAGGGCGCGGCAGAGGCAGAGGGCGCGACGGAGCGCAGAGGCGGTGACTAGGCCCCCGCGGGGCGCAGGCCAAGGGGGTCCGCAGCGCTCCCCTCGGCGCTCGGTCTGGCATGTGGACAGCGCGGCACGACTTCGGTCTGGCCTTGCTGGCGACTTGGCCGAGCAACGAAGATTCCTGCCGGCGGGCCCCTGCCAGACTGAGGGGTCCGGCAATCGCATCCCGCCGCGGCAGCGATTTCAAGTGGTCTCCCGCGACCGTCGTGCACGCGAACAACGCGGGCCTCCCCATTCCCGTCGGGGCGGCTTACGTAGGCCAGGGTAGTTTGTGCAGCCATCCTCGGCCACCGCCGTGGGCAGACCCTTCTGCCTTTCTTTCAGACTTGCCTTGTCCTCGCAAGCAGTGGCTGGACAACTACTTGGACGATCATGTGAAGTACATGTACTCGCTGAAGTTTTTGAGCGCCAAGCGCCTGCTGTGCGACTGTGGGCATTCAGGCGAGGGCTGCCTGGCGGCGTGCATCGCCGGCCGGATCGCGCGGCATTGCCGCCATCCTTGTCCGCCCCCCGACGGCGTGGAGGAGCGCGACGGCCGCGCGGGGCCCCGCTCGCCGCGGCAGGGCGCGGGCATCCTCACCTCGGGAGCGGAGCTGCCGATTGGCCAGGTCCTCGACCAGGCCGCCTTCGCGCCCTCGGGGCGACGCACCGTGCAGGCAGTCTCCCGCGCGGTGTCGGCGGGGCTCCAGCCCGCGAAATGCGCGCCCCCGCAACTGCTGCCGACGGACTTCCCCCCGGGGCGTCACGTCGTCGAGGCACTTGCCGCGGTTCACCCGTGCGCCAGGCCTGCGACGCTCCCCGCGCAGGCGGGCGTCGCCATCTCGTCGCAGCCCCCGGACTAGCCCCCCTTCCTCCTTTCGCCCCCCTTCGGCTCAATTCCTGGCGAAGTCGGCGGAGATTGTTTTCTGCGGATTCGTGGAAGTAAAATTATACGCATCTGGGCGCCCGCGCATTCAGAATCGCAATTGGAGCATTATTCCCTGCGTTCTAGCGCCAGCTTGCCCAGAATCGCAATCCAAACGAAATTCCGCGGTTTCTTGCGCCAGCGCTCTCGGGATGATTATTCCGGCGCCAGCGCGCCCATGTCGCAGTCAGCGCGGCCGCGCACATTCTCGCGCCTGCGCGCCCAGATCTCGGAGCTAGAATTTGTGCGTTCTTGCGCCCGCGCGCCCAGAATCGCAAACCGATTGGAATCCCGCGCATTCGGGCGCCCGCGCGCCCAGAATCTCCATTCTGGCGCCGGCGCGCCTACTTGTGCAATCGAAGCGCGACGCCGCGCGCCCTGGCACGTGCGTGCCCAGAATTGCGCCGCAGTCCGGGCTTGGCACCTCGAACGTAACTTGCTGCAGTCCTTCGAGTCTGCGTGGACGCCTCGGGCTTGGCATTTCTGGCGTGGTCTTAAGAAGCTGGCTGATCATTCGCTCCGCCGAGCAAAGGGGCCGCTTTCGCTGCTGGAGATCACATCAGTGCAGCGGCGTCGTCCGGCACAGGCTTCTGTCGCTGGCGTTTTTTCGGCAGCTGGCGCTTCGCGGAGCTGCAGGCGCTCTTGGTATCTGACGCGGTGGGCCAGGACACGGCGTTCCAGTTCAGGATCAGAAGGCAGAAGAACGATCCGTTCGGTGAGGGTCTGCTCGCCCGGGTGCCCGAGACCCCGGCTTGGGGGCCGCTGTGTCCAATAAGGCAGCTGCGGAGCTGGCTGCGTCTACGAGCCGAGACCCGCGGGCAGGTCGAGGGCTTCTTCTTCTTCTGTGTGACAGGGGTGGCTGATCACAAGCTTGTTTCCGCTGACACTCCCCGGCGCGTGCGCCCGCCGCCTTGACGACGCACAGGTGGGCGGTCACTCTCTGCGAAGAGGCGTGGCGCAGTGGTGAAAAAACGCAGCGTCCCTGCCCGAAGAGTTTGTGCAAGGCCAGGGCGGCTGGCCTTCCATCGATGTGATGAGAAACTTCTACGCGAAGTTTTCCGCGGCAGCTCGAAAGGGGCGCCTGCTGGAAAGGAAACCGCCCATGCAGCATGCTCCGTTGCACAGCCGTCGGCGAGCCGACCGGCGAATTTAGATGCATTATTTGTCTGGCAGCGTCCAATGTGATCCCTTTGTGCTGCGCATTGAAAGACATTGGGACGGCTTGGCATCCTGCGCTTGCGTCCTCATCGGTCCGCGCTTCGCGCTATCCTCCCGGACGCGTGCCTCGTGGGGGTAGGTGTCTCTCCTTTTCTGGAGGCGCTGCCGTGGCCTGCGGCAGAAGCAGCACTCCCGGAAGAGCCACATCCGTGGCAGTATTAGTTTTGTCCATTCCGCCCCCTCCCCCTCTCCCTCCGCCTCCCTCGCCTCCCCCTTCCCCTCCTCCTCGATCCTCCTCGATCTTCCTCTTCGATCCTCCTCGGCTTCGGTCGTGCCTCGCGCGCTCCTGAGCCCCCCAGAGCGGGCGGGCGGGCCACAGGTGCGCTGTTTGCCGACAAAGCTGGCGCCCGTGGGGGAGGAGGTTCGGCGCCACGGCTGCGTGGGGCCTTTCGGAGATGGAGGGAATCACTGAGAAATCGGGAGGCAATCTTCAATTGCTTCTGGCTTGACGGGGCCCCCACCTCCCATGATTGTCGTGTGTAAGTATGCTGGCGGGCCAGTTCTTGATTTGAGTGCCCCCGCGACTTTGCCAGAACACCGACAAGCGCGACCTCTACCTGTGGAACTCCAGCAATATGACAGGATCGCGTTTTGAAGTTCCCGTGGTTTTGAGTTTCCGTGCACCGGTTTACATGTAACAGGAGGACACACCGGATGGGGATGACAGATTTCTTGATAGACGTTCCTTTTTTGTTTCCATCATGCCAGGAAGTAGAACTGTAGACTAGCATGGCAGTTGAGATCCCAAGTTTCGCCTGGGTAGGTACACTTCCTCGCAGCGTGGATACCAAGTTCTAGCCAGTTGATATGTGTGATCTTCGCGTTGGGTGCCGTCCGTTCGGATTAAGCTAAGCAGACCATTCGTTTTGATGAACTACGATTGCATGCTCTCAGATCTCTGGTAGCGGGGAGTGAAAACGCCCGTGCGCTGATACGTCGTGGGAGCGGCATCGAGCAGAGGGAGGGAGTGCATGATGGGGGGGACGGAAAAGGGAAACGCCACGGAGAGGCGAGGAGAGGAGAGGGCTTCGGTCGGGAACTTTTGGATGGCGCGTCGCTCCGCCAGTTCTGGCCCACCGCGCTCCGGCGCGACTCGCCATCCACTTCCAAGCCCCCCCAGGCGGCCACTCTTTGAGCCTCCCCCGTCCCTTTCCAGCCCGCGCAGTGGAGCGTCACGCTCTGTCGGGGCCGTCGCGGCCACATGCGAGGCAAGAGCCCCCCGACCGCAAGGAGGACTTTTTCGGCCTCTTGGGGCCCTCGCCGGGCCGTTGGACATTGTCGGGAGCTGGAGCACAGACATTACCAGTGGCGAGCGGCTTTTCAGTCCCAGGACTTTTTTTGAGGGTCGGGGACGACGTCGGGATGGTGTGCTGTATACGTTTCCCCCGTTTTCCGACGGGAGCAAGGACAAATGTATGCACCAGGATCCCGTATACACCAGGATCCGCGCTCCTATGCGAATTTCAGCGCAGGGTCGGAAAAAGCGTCGGTGTATAGAGTTCGTTCTCCCACATTGGAATCCGAGGCCGAAATTTATACATGACCACCGCCTGAAGGGGTCAGTTCTCGGAGCCTCGGCAGGCGGTGGATATGGACATTTTCGGGCCCCGGGGGCCGAAAATATATACATATCCGCTGCCCGCTGGGGCACCAGGACGTCGATTCCCAGGCAGTGGATGTGGATAAGCCCCCGCCTCGCATGGAAGCACGGCTCAGTATGGGATGCCGGCCCTGGGGCAGGCCGGGGTCGGGACTTCTGTGGAGCGCACCTGGAATACATCAAGCAAGCCGACGCATCGGATGGTCGGGAAAGATGCTGGCATCGCTGCCCGTCTCTCGTCTCGGGCGGGTGGCAATGGCCCTGACCTTCCAGAGAGCTATTTTTTAGCCCTGGAGGCCTAACAACCCAAACAACAAAACGAAACAGCCCAAAACCGAGACGTAGAATAGCTCTGGGATAGGTTTTTAAGTCGCGTGCTATTTGTCAGCCCTCTCTGGAAGGTCAGGGGGGGGGGGACCCAGATGGGTGGTGAAGGAAAAGGCCCCAAAGGGGCCCTTTCGCCCCCCTTTGGGGCACCAGCTGGCTCCAAAAAAGGACCCCAAAGGGCTCCTGTGGGGCCCTTTTCTTCACGGCCCATGTGGGTCACCCCCCATTGCCACCCGCCCGATTCTGTGGAGCTCGGGCGAAGAGAAATATGCACATGCACCGATCCTGACAACGCCCATCCTTGACCCAGGATCGGTGCATATGCCTTCCTGGCCAAGGTAGGAGGGCATATGCACCGATCCTGGGATGGGTCTGGCCAGAATCGGTGTATGTGCATAGTTCTTTTTCCTCTAGGAGCGCGCATGGAACGAATCGAACAAATCGAGACATCGCACGGTCGGGACAGGTACTGGCACCGCTGCCCTTCTCTCGAGACGTCTCCAGGGCCGGGTTCGCCCGTGGGAAGCTTGGCCAGAGCGCGCCCAAAGGAGAGGGTTGCGCGGAGCCGCGGTGCCGGTATGTTATTTTTGCTTCCAGGTTTTGTGAGACCCACCTTGTTCAAACATCTAGCCTTATGTCGGGCATGTCCTTCGACTGGAGGGGTGTTCACAAGTAGCCTAAAAATAGTATGGGAACGAGTTGTTTGACTATTTCTGAATCTGTTTCAAGCATTCGTCGCTATTCTTGCAAGATCCGCCTGTAGGAGGACATGCCCGATCTAGACCTTTTTAATCCAGCCCATTGCTAAAGGCATCCCAGCCCTGGATCCGCGGTCCGACTTTCTTTTCGATTCCGTATCCTATATCCCTCATCCGATTACAGCCAAGACGCTGAAATGAGGAACCGTTTGGATTCGGAGGGAGCTCGATGCTCCTTGAGTCCTTCCGTGGTTGTTCCTCTAGCCCTTCTCGTGCACCCAGGCTTCTTTGAAGCCACAGAGGGGCTCCGTTCCTTATTTAGCGCTCCTTATTTCAGCAGTCCGACTGTACATTATCTTTATTCTTTTTTTGTCCACGGCGTTCCTTTTCCTGTGCAAGCTCCTCGGCACCGCCTGCACCCCGGGCCCCGCCCTCTCCGGCCGCCTGAGGCCCCGCCCGCCTCTGCCCTGTCTCCCCAATCAGAGCTGTGCGTAGCCCGCTTAGCTTCTATCGGAAGAGGTTCGATCTCGCCCCGCAGACCAAAAAAGACTGCATACCCTGACCTTCCAGGAGGGCAAACAAAAACAGCACGCGACTTAAACACCTATCCCAGAGCTGTTCTGCGTCTTGGTGTTAGGCCGTTTCGTTATGTGTTTTAGGTCGTTAGGCCTCCCCTGCTAAAACATAGCTCTCTGGAAGGTCAGGGTAGCTTTTTATCGGAAGAGGTTCGCTCTCGCCCCGCAGACAATATATATATATATATATATATATATATATACATATATATATATATACTATCTTTACCCGAGCATGGCTTTTGCGCGCAGTTCTGCAGGCCATCCGAAGCGCTGCGCCCTTTGGCCGCCGCCCTGCTCCCCGGGCCGAGCCGGCTCCGGGGCCCTGCCGGGGCAGCTCGGGGGCCGCCGCCGTTGGGGCATCCCGGGGACGGTGCGGGCCTCGGGGAAAAAAGCAGCGAGCACTCACAAGGTCACAGGGTCACAAAGTCAGAGGGCTACAGAGCATGGAAAGATTCCTCATCGGGGTCACAGGGTCACAGGGTCACGAGGCCAGAGGGCTAGAGAGCATGGGGAATGTTCCTCATCCGGGTCACAGGGTGTCCCAAGGTCACAGGGCTACAGAGCATGAGGAATACAGGCCTCGGAAAAAATAGCGAACACTCATGCCACACTGATCTGTGAACGCCTCCCCCTCCCCCCAAAGTTCGAAGCTGGCGGTGGGTCTGCTGAGTTGCACCTCGACCGCAGTCTCCCCCGCGCGTGCCAACCTTGAGTTTGGGGGGCGGGGTGTTCACTAATTGTTTCCCTCCGTCTGGAGGGCCCTGGGCGCCCCTCAAGAGGGCACCCGGGCCCGCCTTCCGGGCGCTCCTGGACCGTCTGGCGCTTTCGGAGGCTTCCTTTTGGGTACCTCTCCGAGCCGTTTTGGGGGCCGTCTTGGGGGCGTTCTGGGCCGCATTTGGGCTGTCTTGGTGGGCCATTTTGGGGCCCACTTGGGTGGCCACGGGGCCATCTTGGAGGCCTGGGGGGGGGAGGTCGTCTTGAGCTATCAGACGACCAGATGGGCGAGAACACGTAATCGGTTCAACACCCATTGGAGAATCCATCTTTTTTCGCCTCTGGAGGCCCTTTTGAAGGTCCTTTCAGAGGCCCTCGTCGACCATCTTCAGAGCCTCTGGGGCCCGCCCCGGTCATCTTGGAGCAGCCATCTTTCACCGTCTTCGGCTTCAGGGGCCCTCTTCGGAGCATCCTGGTTTACTAAACGTCCTTGGGCGTTTACTAAACAGCCCTGCCCTATTCGATTCTTGTTTGGGTGCGTTTACTCAACGGCTTCACGTACCAGGGTGATTGGATGTTGTTGCCCTCTATAGTAGGCAGTAGTAACATTGAGACACATGTTGTAGATATAATAGACATGTACACAATACGCCAATCAAATCGCTCAAAACCGCAGTCTTGCATGCGACTTCACAGGCTGCCGCTACCAGAGGGGCCGGCGGATTCTAGCCAGGGCCCAGCACTGTATTCGTTTTCGTCCGTTGATTCCGCGTCTGGCCTCCCAGCAGCAGCGCAGGCGATTCGGAGGATTCGCAGCTGTAGCATCTGAAAATGGCCAGCATCAGAAAATGGACGACGTGCATATTGACATATCCTGATTATTCAAACCAGTGCTTCGTTCTCTGGGCCAAGAGTTGCTGCCTCCCTCCCGCCGCCCCGCCTGTCAGTGCACACCGACGAGGACAAGCAGCTGGCAGCGCATGCGACCATGGACGCCTGGGCGCACTTCGCGCAGGCCGACATCGTGGTCCTGTCTCGGAGCCGCCCCGGAAGTTGCTCCGCTCGGTGCCTCCTTCGTTGGGGTCTTCTTCCTCGCAGATGGCAAGGCTTCGGCTTGCCCAGAGACAGCAGCCCCAGGATCACAGGGCTTCCCTGGACCCCCCTCGGGCCCTGCCCCCCCCACCCCCCCCGCTGGCCGCGTGGCGTAGTCTGCGGGTTCCTTCCGTCTGCCTGCCCTGAGATCCGACGTCTTGAAGAAGCTGAGGCGTCGTGAAACACCAGCCGGCCCATCTGCGAGGGTCCCGGGCCCGCAGCTGGGCGAAAGCGCCCGGCTCGGAACGGGTCGAGTCGACAGGATGTCAGGACGTCAGGGCTGTTCTGGGCCGCCCTCGCCGTCCCTGGCCCGAGGAGCCCCTGCGCCCCCGACGACCCTGACCCTCCAGGAGGGCTAACAACATAGCACGCGACTTCAAAAAACCCATCGCAGAGCTATGCTGCGTCTTGGTTTTGGGCTGTTTCGTTTTGTTTTTGTTTAGGTTTTTATCAGGAGGAAAAGAAACACACAGACACAATTAAATCTCGATTCCCCAGAAAATATGGGAAAATATGGGAAGGGGTGGGGAAGACAAAAACCCAGAAAATATGGGAAAATACGGGGGATATTTTTATTTGTGTGTATTTATTTGTGTGTCCCAGTTCCCCTTCATTTTAGGCCTCCCGTGCTAAAACATAGCTCTCTGGAAGGTCAGGGTCGGGTCGGCCCCCCGGGAGCCCTCGGGAGCCCAGCCCGGCAGCCCGACCTCCGTGCGCTGGGGGCCGCGGAGGAGTGCGGGCAGGCTGCAGGCCTCTCACGAGGAGGACTGCGGGAAATGTCCTCGTCGTCGTGGTCGTCGTCGTCGACGTCGTCGTCGTCTTCGTGCGACGACGTCGTCGTCTTCGTGCGACGATGTCGTCGTCTTCGTGCGACGACGACGACGACGACGACGACGACGACCTCCTCTTCCCTCGGCATACATCCCTCGTGCGACTTGCCGGGACGAATCGCTGGTTCTCCTCCCGAGACCTCGAACTGAACTATTCCCAGGTTGCTAGACTCAGGGGCATAGGGTTACTTGCATGGCGTTGCCCCCCCCCCACCACTCTCGCCGCTCTTCGAACGAATACTGGCGTGCGTGCAAGTGCCTTTCGACTTGCGTGATTTCCGCACGTGCCAGTCGTTAGCGGCTTGCTTCAGGTTCAGCCCCCCCTCCTTCCATGTAAGTAAACTTGCCGGAGTCTAAAAAAAATCAGGCTCTTGTGTAATCACCACCCACCAAACCACCCCAACCCAACCGGAAGGCCTCAATGTGCCCTCCAGTTCCAGTGGGGGGGGGATCCCGAGTGTAGTCTCTTGGGGATCCCAGGCACGTGCGCACGATACAGATCAGACAGCGCATGTACACCGCTGATGCAACAAAGCACGCGTGCCAGAGCCCACGAATCCCACTGGGTGAGCCCGACGCCAAGCCCGACGCCAGCGCCTACGCCCATGCCGACCCCAACACCGACCCCAGCACCGACCCCGTCGACGCCTACGCTCGCAACGCCCGCCTCCGCATCGGCCACCGGCGACCCTCACCTTGTGAACGTGTACGGGCAGAGGTTCGACCTCTACCAGCCGGGACTGTACACCCTCATCCGTATCCCGAAGACGGCCGCTAGGCACAAGACGTCATTCCTCGTACAGGCGACGGCGACTCGCCTCGGGACGGTGCGAGGCTCGAGGACGTGCATTTCACGAAGATAAACATCACCGGCATCTGGCCGCGGGAGCACCGCAGGGAAGACCTGGGCGCGGCCGCCCCAAGTGGAACACCTTTTATCGCGTCGGCGTGGAGGTCGTCCACGGCCACGCCTCCGAGGGCACGAGGTACCTCAACATCCTCGTGCGCTGCTCGAAAGGGCGAAGTTCTCTCTCGGAGGGCTGCTCGGCGAGGACGACCATGCGGCGGCCAACACGAAGCCCGCGGGGTGCAGGCACGTCGTGAGCAGTTGATCAGGGGAGAGAAAAACACACACATACACAATTAATCGTCGATCCCCCAGAAATATTTGAAAATATGGGAAGTGGGGGGGGGAAATATTGGGAATATTTTTATTTGTGTGTATTTATTCGTGTGCTTAGTTGAGGCTGCAGAACCAACGTCACTGGCTTCTTCTCTGCAGCACGGTCGTTGGCGAGTTGCCGCGGCGTTTGTCCCGCGTCGAGCCGCCCAGAGCGAGCACGGGCTCTCTTGTCCCTCCTGCGGCTTCTCTTCTTCATCCTCCAGCTCCTCCCCTGGACCATGCCTGGTTGTGGGCCATTTGCTCGAATTCAACGAACTCGTCTCTCTCCCTCCTCTCTCTTTGAACGAACTCGTTTTGGGCCATTTGCTTGGATGGGCCTGAGCATGCCTGGTCATTCCGGCGCTTCTTCGCGCGTCGGCGCGCGCATTGGCGCGTCGGCGCTCGCTGGGCCTCAGGACTGTCAAACAACCACTCGGGCTGCAAAAGCTGGTCCCGGGGAAGTGGTCGAGAGGTCTGGGACCCGCGTCTCGAACAAATCGAGACAGTGAATGTTTGGAGGGGGGACTCAGAGGTGTAAGAGGTACCCGTACCGCTATCCTTGCCTCGTTTTCGCTCTGTTGGGCCTTCTGGGCGGCTCTCTCGTCGCCATCGCTGCGCCCAGGAGATGGGAGGAGAGGGGAGGGAGTTAAGCCAGAGGAGCGGGGAGTGGATGGGGGGAGGGGCATGGGGGGAGGCGCGAGGGGAGAGAGGAGGAGGGGAGGAGGAGGAGGAGGAGGAGGAGGAGGAGGAGAGGAGGAGGAGGAGGAGGAGGAGGAGGAGGCGGAGGAGGAGGAGGAGAGGAGGAGAGGAGGAGGAGGAGGCGGAGGAGGAGGAGGAGGAGAGGAGGAGGAGGAGGAGGAGGAGCGGAGGCGGAGGTGGAGGAGGACGAGGAGGAGGAGTTGAGGAGGAGGAGGGGGAAGGGGAAGGAGGAGGAGGAGGGAGGAGGAGGAGGGGGGGGCGGAGGAGATAAGAGGGAGGAGGAGAGAGGAGGGGGGAGGGGGAGGAGGAGGGAGGAGGAGGGAGGAGGAGGAGGAGGAGGAGGAGCAGAGGCAGAGGGCAGGAGGAGGGGAAGGGGACGGAGGAGGAGGAGGAGGAGGAGGAGGAGGAGGAGGCGAGCGGGAGGCGGAGGGAGAGGACGGGGAGGAGGAGGAGGGAGGAGGAGGAGGAGGAGGAGGAGGAGGAGGAGGAGGAGGTGAGAGGAGATAAGACGAGAGGAGAAGAGGAGGAGGAGGAGGAGGAAGAAGAGGAAGGAGAGGAGGAGGAGGAGGAGGAGGTTGGAGGAGGATGATGAGGAGGATGAGGAGGAAGACGATGATGATGAGGAGGAGGAGGAGCAAGATGAGGACGGGAAGGAAGCAGAGGAGGAGGAGGAGGAGGAGGAAGAGGAGGAAGAGGAGGAGGAGGAGGACGAGGACGAGGCGGAGAGGGAGGAACAATCATACGCATAATATGACCGATGGTTATATTAATACTACCAATACTTAGCAGAATAATGAGACGACTCCGACTGATAGTAATACTATATATACACGAATAGAAATCGAAGTGCTACTACTACAGCTACTACTACTACTAATACTACTAACGATTATATAAATAATAACGATACTACTAATACGACTACCAGTTATAACATTGCTAATACTTATAAGAACGAATCATGACAAAACCACTATCACTAACAATACCAATACTACGCATACTGATAATACTACTACGATCACTGTATACGAATGATACGAGTAACCTGCTATTAACATTACCACATATAACAATCATACTAAATATACGGGTGCTAATAAGACGACTGATATCGTTGAGAAAAGAAGGGTCATACTACTAAACAACAATAATAATCAGCTGAATAATACGGAGAGGGGGAGGAGGAGGAGGAGGAGGCGGAGGAGGCGGAGGAGGATGAGGAGGAGTACGCAGGGATGTTGATGATGATGATGTTGATGATGATGATGCTGATGATGATGATGATGAGGAGGAGGAGGAGGAGGAGGAGGAGGAGGAGGAGGAGGCGGAGGCGGAGGCGGAGGAGGAGGAGGAGGAGGAGAGGCAAGAGGAGAGGGGATGGAACAGAGAGAGGAGGATAATGCGGAGAGAGAGAGAGAGGAGGAGGAGGAGCGGAGGAGGAGGGAGGATGAGGAGAGAGGATGAGGATGATGATGTGATGATGAGTGACTGATGATGCGATGATGATGATGATGATGATGATGCTGATGATGATGATGATTATGATGATGATGGATGAGATGATGATGATGGATGAGGATTGAGGAGAGTAGGAGGAGGAGGAGGAGGATGAGGAGGAGTGGGGAGGAGGAGGGGGAGGAGGACGAGGAGGAGAAGAGATGAGGAGAGGAGGAAGGAGGAGGAGAGTGGAGGAGCGGGAGGAGGATGATTCGGCGAGGGGAAGACGAGTAGAGAGGAGGAGGGGAGGAGGAGGAGGAGTATTGAGAGGATGAGATATTATTATTATTATGAGAAGATGAGAGGAGGGAGAGGAGTGGAGGAGGAGGAGGAGGAGGAGGGGGAGGAGGAGGATGAGAGGAGGAGGAGGCGAGGGAGGCGAGCGTAGGAGGAGGAGGAGACGGAGGAGGATTCGAGGAGGAGAGAGGAGGAGGAGATGAGATAGGCGAGAGGGATAGTAGTAGGAGGAGGAGGAGGAGAGGAGGAGGAGATAGGAGGAGGAGGAGAGGCGGAGGAGTAGGAGGTGGAGTAGGAGGAGAGAGGAGGGGAGAGGAGGAGTAGTGGAGGAGGATGATGAGGAGGATGACGAGGAGGAGGAAGATGGAGGAGGAGAATGGTAGGAGGAGGAGGAGGAGGAGAAGGACGAGGAGGAGAAGGAAGAGGAGGAGGAGGAGGAGGGGGAGGAGGAGGAGGAGGATGAGGGGGAGGGGGATGATGATGACGATGCTGATGATGTCGATGATGATGACGAGGCCGATGCTGATGGTGCTGATGCTGATGATGATGCTGATGTCGATCATGATGATGCTGAGGAGGAGGAGGATGATGAGGACGAGGATAAGGATTGTGTTGCGGATGATGATGATGATGATGATGATGATGATGATGATGATGATGATGATGATGATGGTGATGATGATGATGATGATGATCCTGATCATGATGATGATGATGATGATTATTATGATGATGATGCTGATCATGATGCTGCTGCTGATGATGATGATGCTGATGATGGTGATGATGATGATGCTGATGCGGCTGCTGATGATGATGATGATGATGATGATGCTGATGATGATGATAATGATGATGCTGCTGATGATGATGGTGATGATGATGGTGATGATCTACATGATGATGATGATGATGATGATGATGATGATGATGATGATGATGATGATGATGATGATGATGCTGATGCTGATGATGATGATGATGATGATGA
>CAUYUJ010002792.1:196808-227187 GCA_963575745.1 Prorocentrum cordatum | reverse complement strand
GGGGGGAGAGTGAGAGGATATGAAGAGGCGGAGGGAAGGCAGGAGGAAGAGGAGGCGGAGGACGACGACGAGGAGGACTGGGAGGACGAGGGGGGGAGGAGGGGGGGGGAGGCTCGCCGGCACGGTCTCGGCCGCGTCTCCCCCCCCGGTGACCGGCAAGGAGTACTGGAACGCGCCGCTGGAGGAGTGGATCTGGGCCGAGGACTCGGAGGAGGCCCGCGCCCGCCCTCCTGCTCTCGCGTTGTCTCTGTCTCGTGTTTGTTGTTCTCGCTCTCTCTTTCTCTCTCTCTTTCTCTCTTTCTCTCTTTCTCGCTCTCTCTCTCTCTATCTCTTTCTCTTTCTCTCGTCCCCTTTCCACCCACCTGCTGTCGCCCATCGCTGCCAGGGGCTCTGGGAACAAATGCATGTCTTCCTTTCTCTCCCTCTCTCGTTTTTGTTTTGTTTTCTCTCTCTCTCTCTTTCTCTCTCTCTCTCTCTCGCTCCCGCACACTCACGCATCGCAAATTACGGGGTGCGTATACGTAACTCTCCCTGTTTCTCTCTCGCACTCTCTGGCCCTTTCTCTCTCTGTCTGCCTATATCTCGTTATTTATGTATTCGTGTTTCTCTCTCTCTCTCTCTCTGGCTTTCTCTCTCTCTCTACCCAGCATCTCTCGGCGGCGATGGTGGGGGGAAACTGAGAAGGAGAAGTCCTTCTCAGAAGGCGGCGGGACTCCCGCTTTCCGCTTTGTGAGCAGTCTTCTGCGTCTTGTCTTGGGGGAAGGCTCTGGCAGTTTCTCAGAAGGCCAGGGGACTCCTAGTGCCGAGCAGTCTCTCGACTGACGTGGTCTGACAGTCTGACAGTCATCCTCCCCCTCCTCCTCCTCCTCCATCCTCCTCCTCCTCCTCCTCCTCCTCCCATCTCCGCCTCACCCTCCTCCTCTCCACATTCTCCTCCTCCTCCTCATACTCCTCTCCTCACCTTGTCATCTTTCTCTCATCCTCCTCTACGTCTCCTCCTCCTCCTCCTCCTCCTCCTCCTCCTCCTCCTCCTCCTCCTCCTCCTCTTCTTTGCACGAACGAAATGGGCACGGGAAGAATGGGTACAATGCCCAACAGCAGTTCCTTTTCATTTGAACAGGAGTCGCTGTCGGCGCCGCCGCGGCCTGTGTCCATTTGGGACAGGAGGCCGCCTTCCCAACAGCGGCCGCTGTTGGTTTGGGACAGCATTTGTTGTTGGGCATTGTACCCATTCTTTCCGTGCCCATTTCGGGCCTCCAAGTTTTCGTGTCGGGGGTTGGTAGACCTCCTACCCTGACGCGTCGAGTCGCGACGAATTGGCCGTCTTCGGTTCGCGAGAGGGCGCCGCGGCCGCCACGCTTGCGGCTCCGGGCCCGTCGGCTTCGGCCCCGGGCCGTTTTTACCAAAGGGTGCTCTATCGAATGGAGGTTGGCCCACCGCCGCTCGTGGCCCTTCGGGCCCCTCCCGCAGCTCGGCCATCCTCCCGCTCCTGTCGCATCGGTTCGGTGGGGGTAACGCCAGGGCCCGGCGCGCCCCACGCAGCCTCTGCCGCGTCCTCCCCGCCCGTCCCGCTCGGGGGCGAGCCTCCCCTCCCTCTCGGTGGCGAGCGGGGGGGGGGGGCAACTGAGAAGGAGGAGGCATCCTCAGAGGGCGGCGGGGCTTCTCAGAAGGTCTCCGGCCTTCTGGGAGGCTTGTCTTCTGCGTCCTCGGGGAAGGCTGGGAAGTCTTCTCGGGACACGGGGAGGCTTCCGAGCCTTCTGAGAAGGCCCCCCCCCCCCCCCCCGCCTTCCCGCCCTCGCTCGCCGCGGATCCTCCCCACCCCAGGGGGCCCGAGCCGGAAACGATGCTTTGGCGATGGCGTGGCTCGTTCTGCGGCTGGGGCGGAGCGCAGCCAGGACGAGGAGGAGCATCAGCGGTGCGGCAGCGGAAGGGCGGAGGAGGAGGAGGAGGAGGAGGAGGAGCAGGAGGAGGAGGAGGAGGAGCAGGAGGAGGAGGAGGAGGAGGAGCGTGAGGAGGAGGAGGAGGAGGAGGAGGAGGAGGAGGAGGAGGAAGGGCGCTGCCTATTAGCTCACGCCCCGGGCTTCTCTCCCGAGAGAGCGCTGCCTCCCGGCGCGGCGCGCCGAGTGGCGAGCCATGGGGGGCGCAGCGCGCGGGCCCGTCCCCACAAGAGCAGCCGCATGCCTGGAGGCTACACCTTCGGCGATGCTTAAGAAAACCTAGATTTTCGTCCAGAGTCTCGATTATTCTTAACGTTTCAATGTAAATCCTAAGTTTTTAATAGCAAGGTTGGGTTTTGATTCAAGTTCTGAGACTATGAATTTCTCAACCCATGATGTCTTAAGCATTTCGCAGGGTGTACTATGAAGTCGGGCCTGTCCCTCTACAGGGGGAGCGCTTAAAAGCATAGTAAAACAACATCGTCTGGGGACGACGTTTTGAGTATGTTTGTGCATTTGTTTTTTGAATGCTTTTTGACTATTCTTATTTTTCGTCCAAAATCCCCCTGGTAGGGGGACAGGCCCGACCTAAGACCACCACCCCCCAGCCAGTGACATCTATAAGCATACGGCGGGGAACTGTTGGCCAGCGTGTGGCTCCGCCGCTTCTGGCCAACCACGATTCGCTATCCGCGCTACGCTGTCCACCTTCCTGGCCCCCCAGCGTCAAGGTCCCGAGCATTTCGAAGCTTCCTGCCCAGCGGAGCGCAGCGGCACGCTGTTCCCTCGCAGGGCAGAGCGTGTCGCGGGGACCGCCGCCGCGACACGTTACGCAAACGTTCCCGACCGCAGGAGGGGCTCTGCTGCTTCCCCATGGGCGATCACATTCCTGGAGAGTGCCACCCCCCAGCCAATGACATGTGTAAAGATGCTGGAGAAGCCTGCTCCGCCGACCATGAGGAGAGATCAGGAGGCCCTAGGAAGGCCGCGAGGAAGCCAAGGAGCGCACGAAGGCAGGCCGACGACTATCCCAGAGCGGCTTGAAGAGTGCCTCGAAAGTGGAGAAAAAGCAGTCCACCGTGCCACCTCTGCCTAGTCTAGTGGCTCTCGGCCCAGGGCCGTGTTCAAGAGGCCCCTTGAATGAAGACACGGGTCTCTTGGGGTACATCTCGGAGGCCTCGTTCGGAGGATTCTTGGATGGTTCTCGGGGGCCTCTGTTGGGCCTCCCCGGGCCCATTGGGGCCTGCTGGTGGTCTCGTGGGTCATCTTTGGGCGGAGGGCACGAACTGTCAGTTCGTACCGTCTGATCCATGGTTGCCACAGAGACATCCATGGATGGTGGGGCACCATCTGGGACATGCAAACACATCTGTGTTCGCCCATGCCAGCATATCATCCAATACGCATTGGCCCTTGCGGGGCGCCCTACTTAAACATATGACGCTCGTTGCTTGACCATCGATTTTTACAAGTTGGAGTGCGGCGCTCCAACTATGATGTTCTTTGGTTGGCAGGGCCACGTATTGAGTCGACTCGCCATCAAACGCGGCGGGTTCACATACGTTGGGAATGACAGCCCACCACATCGATATGGCTTCCAGATCGTTATGCTTTTTGCTTCCACCCATGATCCATGTACCTTCGCACCATCCTTCTCTCTCTCTCCGCCACCATCCCATCGTCATCTTTCCAACTTCCCCCTCCGTTCCGCTCTCAATTCTCTATCCATATTTGCCCCTCTCATTTCCCCTACCCCCCATAGCGCCTCGGTCCCACCATGTTCGACATCCTGCCCTTTCACTACACCTCCCCCTTTCAGGATGTCCCCCCGCCCCCTAAAGCCTTCCCCTGCTGCATGTCTCGGCTGTGGCAGTCGGCCTTAGCGGATGACACCCACCCTTCCGGCAGGGCTCCAAGAATTTGTTCGACATGGGAGCGTCAGACCATGGGGCAGAGCAAGGGTGTCGGGTGTCCAGTCGAGGGGGGCAAGAGTAGAGGAAAGGGAGGAATAGGATGGCGATAGGGGAGGAGGAGGAGGAGGAGGAGGAGGAGGAGGAGGAGGAGGAGGAGGAGGAGGAGGAGGAGGAGGAGGAGGGCAAATGTAAGTAGTACTAGAAGGAGGAGCTGGAGGAGGCGAGGGAGCGGATGTAGAAAGCAGAGAATGACGAGGACGGGGACCGGCTGCAAGGACAGTCGGAGCTGGATTTGAGACCTCTCCTCAGCTTATTTTGGACCACGACCACGTACTCCAATGGAGTCATGGAGCGCCTCGATGTTCTCTTAGTCTTTCCCTCCACTGCCTCATCATCGTGATCCGTAGTCGTTTTGGCTCAAGCCCACAGTGTTTCGCTCAGGGCTTGAGATTCTGGCGTGGGGGAGGTGCGGCCCCGGACCGCCCTCGCGTCTCCCGGGTGGCCTGCCCAGGCCTGGAGGCGCTGCTGCAGACCGTGTACGGTGCGCGGGTTCCCCGCCTGAGCACAGCACGATTCCTTTTCATTCTCGAGTACGGAAGGCCCATGGCGCCCTCTCATGCTTCGCATGATGGGCCAGTTTTCCACCACCACTACCATAGGTAGGAGAGAGAGGAGCACGAGGAGGAGGAGGAGGAGGAGGAGGAGGAGGAGGACCTCCTCATCCTCCCTTCTCCCCCGTCCTATGGTAGTGGTGGTGGAAAAAGTGTCCTTCATCGCAAGGCGGTGCGCCGCCCTCGGGTCACAAACAGAGACGCCAGGCGTGGGCCAAGCTGTGGTATTGCAAGCATTGCTGGTCGTATCAGACCGGCGATAGGTGGTGGAGCAGAGCGGGTCTCGACCACTGCTCGTTCTGCAAACAGCCCAAGGCGTCAGCATTTGCAGGGATCAAGCAGCCAGCCACTCCTTCTGCGTCGGCGCTGAAAGACCCAGCGCAGCCCGACCCCAAGCTCACTGCCGAGCTCAAGAGGTTGCGCGATGAAGTTGCACACCTACGGAAGAAGGAGGTCGCAACAAAGCCCGACGGCGACGCCATGGATGTCGACGAGGGCAAGGACAGCGACGCAGACTTACGCAAGGAGCTCGGGGCAGTCACCGAGAAGCTGCAGAAAGTTGCAGATTTGGAATCGAAAGTCCCAGAGTTCGATGAGTTGCGGGAGAAGTTGCGAGCGCGTCAGACCACCTTGCGAGGTCAGATCACTCGCGACAAATCGCTGGACACGCGGCTCAAAGAGATGTCCTTTCAGCACACGAAGGTGGCAAAAAAGCGGGATCGCCAGACCGAAGTGGTCGAGGAGCTCAAGCAGGTGGTGGCAGAAACGCAGAAAGCAGTGGAGGACGCGGCCAAGGTTCTTCAGGCCACAGTTACGGAAACCACGGAGTTGGAGGCCGAGCGGTGCCAGTTGGTGGTTGGCGCGCCACGGGCCCCTGAGAAGCCCATTGACGACGGCGCACAGGGGCTCGAGCAGCTCCTTGCCAGCAACCTCGCGGTCGAGAAGTGCGGCGAGTTGCTCGAGGGCTTTGGTGGCAAGCCGGCTTTGGCGCAGAATCTGCACGAGTGCTTGGCTGAGGCGAAGGCGGCGGAGGAACTGCACAGTGCTCAGCATCGCCGCGCAGCCGAGGAGGCGAGGCAGCGGCGGCAGCAGCAGCAGCAGCGGGAGGCCGAGCAGGCCGCTCAGGCTGCTGCAGCTGCGACGGCTGAGCACTGGCAGCGCTGGGAGCAAACCATCCCCTTGGAGGCGGACGATCCAGAGGTGCCGCGAGGGTTCCTCCGCTCGGTCGATCAGCATGTACCGGATGATTGATTGAATTGCGTGAAGCAGCCAAGAGGACGGGTGCCATGTCGTCGTCGTTCGCGAAGTGGCACAAGGCGGCGTAGTTGGCAGTTGGCGTCGATTGGTATGCATGTGTGCTTGTTCTCTTTTGTCGGCATCCTGACGCGCGTTGCTACTGTCAACGCTACGTCGTTCAACCCACTTGCTGAGATGTTCGAGGCCGATGTTCCTGTGCTAGGGGAGGAGCAGCTTATCATGTGCGCACAGGAGCATCACGTCACGGCTGCGAAGAGGGGATCATTTCAAGGACGCACGAGTGTGGTCGGCTACCACGGTGCGTGGGCCCCAGCCAAGGAGACTGGCCACGGGCATGGCCCAAGCTGTGGCGCGGCGGCGATTGCGCCGAAGAAGATGCAGGTGACGGCTGGGCCTTTGCTGGCAAACACCAAAGGAGTGCTGCTGGACGAAAGAATTTTTGCGGCGCTAGTGCACTCTTGGTTCAAAGGAGGCTTCGTGGCAGTGTCAGCTTCTCTCCACGTCAGCGAAGAGATGGGACAGAAGAATATGACATTGCTCACGACGTTAGCTCAGTATCTGCTTAGAGTGCGAGCGCTTGGGTATGAGTGGATTGTTGCAGCTGACTACAACGCGGACCGCGCTCTGATGCAGCCGTGGGCGATTTCCATAGCAGCAGTTCTGGTGGCGCCGTCTGCGCCCACATGTATTCAGAGTACACCAAGTACGGCGATTGATTACTTCATCATGTCTGAGGAGTTCGCTATCAGTTCTGGAATGATTGAAGTGGTGGGCACTGCGACGATCTGGCCACATTGGCTTGTGCGGATGCAAGTTCACGCCAAAGACGCAGTCTTGTGGTGCCGGGTTGCTGATAAACCAGAATCTCTTCCTGCGCTGGCCAAGCCAGGTTGTGGGCGGTTTTCACATGATTGGAAGCAGTTCCATAATGATATTCAACATGCCACGACAGCTGATCAGTTGGCAGGTTTCTGGGACTTCACGATTCAGGGTATCGAGGCTGAGCTTCTGGACCGACGTGATGTCGTTGGACCCCGTCTCCACGGCTGCGAAGGCAGAGCTCGAGAGCACCAAGCTCGTTGGAAGAAACTCCGTGCAGTCCCACAGCATCGACAGCCTCGACCCTCGTGCGAGTATGCACTCTGCCGTACTGCTCATCCTCGTCCGTATCTTCGTCCTTCCTGTTGTTTTGTAATTGCGTCTCTTCGTCCTGATCCTCCTCGTCCTGGTCGTCGTCGTCGTTACCGCCGTTCCCGACATTCCAGAAGTAGAGTGAGTAGGGGGACATGGATGAACGTTCGGACGGGGAAGAAGAAGACGAGAATGTCGTGCATGAGGGTGAGGACGATGATTTGAAGGATGAGGCGGACGCAGATGAGGAGCGTGAGGATTAGGACGAATAGAAGATGGAGGTCAACGTGCATGAGGACGTGGGTGACGTGGAATGGGGACCGACATGACGTGGATCTGGAGCATGAGCAGGAGCAGGAGAGGTCGTTTAAGACGCCGCTGGACCCTCACATGATTGAGTTTGCAGCTTCTGTGATTTACAATTTGCAGCAACACATAGCACATTAGACCGGACACAGTTCCGCAGCATTGCTGGTGTTTTCTTGTGTCGAGTTTGTGAGTTGGTGTACCGTTCAGGTTTAGCAGTTCTTTGTAGAGGGCCGCACTTACCTGGCACTACTGACCTCTCGTTCGTTGGTCGGATAAGGATGGATGCCCCGGTCGCCTTCTGATCGCACGGGTTGCGTCCAAGTCTTTGGGTTGTGCCATCGTTCTGTTTCCCCCCACTGTCATAACACAGCAAAGGCGCTGACATGCGGAACACTCTGGGCTCAGTGGGAGCTTGAGTGTTCTGGCCTTTCTGTAGGTTTACAGTCAACCCGCATAGTAAGGATGGGCCACTTTCCCCAGGATGCCCTTGCAGCCTTGCCCTTCGGCCCATACTTGTAGCGACGTTCGCTGGCCAGCTTCGCTCGAGAAACGTCAACCTCGCGCTTTCCAAGGCCCTTGCATCCTTACCGCGCATCCTTACTCAACGGGTTGACGGTAGGTCGGGGAACCGACTCTTCGCCGGAGCTCGCCGTGGCGTTCGTTGCAGCAGCACGACGGGCGTCGCACCGACGGGCTGTGGCAGGGGCCCCTGCTCCCAGCCCCTGGCAGCTCGGGGACGGGGAGTGAGGCGCGACGCGAGAGCGGGGGGCAGCACACCGAGGACCCTGACCTTCCAGGAGGGCTAAAAGATAGCACGCGACTTTAAAAACCTATCCCAGAGCTATTCTATGTCTTGGTTTTAGGCTGTTTCGTTTAGTTTTTTCGGTTTCTAGGCCTCCCGTGCTAAAAAATAGCTTTCTGGAAGGTCAGGGGAGGAGGGGCGAGAAGGAGAGCATCGTGACAGTAGGGTGGCCGCGCCCTCTGTCCCGGCGCCGCCACGGGAGGTTCAACACGTGCATCAGGCGCATCGCGAGGCCAGTGGCGCGCCCCCCTGGCGAGACAGCTGGAGCGGAGGGGATCGCGCGCTCGCTGCATCGTTACAAGAATACTCGCTGGCCCTGAATAGGGGGCCACATGTGAACCCTACCCCTACCCCCCACGATTTCTGAGGGGGAGGGTGGGGTTCACTTCGTTCGTGGGGGGTAGGGGTAGGGTTCACATGTGGCCCCTACTGAAGCTTTCGGCAGCAAATCATGGGAGCCTGGCGTGCCCGGTGAATTCCGTCTTTAGCGTCGACTAGTGTCAATCAGTGTTTGGAGTCAAGAGAGCGCCGATCTAGCGTCGGCTGGCATCGATGAGCGTCAATTGAGCGTCGATTTGCGTCGATTTGGCGTCGATCAGCGTCGATTCGCAAGCGCCGACAAGATGGTACTGGAGTCTCCTATGAGTTGCCGCCGAAGAAGCTGTAGTCGCATTGACCGAAGCTGGCGATGTCTCTGCCGCGCCAGCCTCTCGTTCATGACCTCGCGTGCTCTCCAGCAGACATCCTCTGCGGGGCTCGCTGGTCCATTCAGATGTGAACGTCCTCGTTCTCTTTGCATGGCGGAGTTGTCGGGAAAGGGAACGTTTTTTAACCAGGGCGCGCCGTTGATGGGGCCTCGGGGAGACGCAGAAACCAGTTGACCTCACAGTTCAGTCTTCGAGGGGGTACCATGTGCGCGCGTCGACATGCCTCCTGTGTGACAGTGATCAGGCGCCGCATCCTGCCTGATAACATCCGCTCTCCTGGGACTGTGTGCTGTCAGTGCCAGCGACTCCCGTGTGGCCGTTTCGAGTTGCTTCCACTGTCTTGCACCACAGGGTGCGGCCAAGCCCGCCTAGCTGGCAACTGTGATATAATATGTATGTCTGTATGTATGTATGTATGTATGTATGTATGAAAGAGCGTGTTCTACCGCTGCTGGCGGAAAACCGGGGGGGGTCACTACCGGTTCGAACCCCTCCCCCCCCCCCTCCGGAAAACCGGGGGGGGTCACTACCGGTTCGAACCCCTCCCTCCCCCCCCAAGCTCATCATGAAAAGGGGGGGGGGTCACTACCGGTTCGAACCCCCCCCCCCCCCTCGAAAACCGAGTGGGGGTGCGGACAGTGGTGGGGACGGTGTTGGTGGGGACAGTGGTGAGGGGACAGCGGGACAGTGGTGGGGACAGTGGGGGGACAGTGGGACAGTGGTGGGGACGGTAGTGGTGGGGACAGTGGTGGGGACGATGATGGGAACAGGGGGGACAGTGGACAGTGGTGGGAACGGTGGTGGTGGGGACAGTGTGGGGACAGTGGAAATGAGGTGGAAACACTGGGACAGTGGAGGGTACAATGGTGGTGGGGACACTGGTAAAGGCGGTGGCGAGGACGGCGGTGGGACAATGGGACAGAGGTACAGTGGAGACAGTGGTGGGGACAGTGGGGACAGTGGTGGGAACAGTGGGACAGCTTAGTGGGACAGCGGAGGAGTCAGTGGGACAGTGGGAACAGTGGGGATAGGCAGTGGTTGGGTCCGTGGAGACAGTGGGGAGAGTGGAACCGTGGTGGGAACAGTTGTGGGAACAGTGGGGACAGTGCGACAGTGGTGGGGGCACTGGTGGGGACAATAGGGACGGTGGTGGAACCAGTGGGGACAGTGGTGGTGAGGACAGTGGTGCTGGGAACAACAGTGGGGGATGTGATGCGAGCGGTGGTAGGGACCGGGAGTCGTTTGCTGGCGGTGCGTGGGGGGGGGGGGTCGAACCGGTAGTGACCCCCCCCGGTTTTCGGAGGGGGGGGGGGGGGGAGGGGTTCGAACCGGTAGTGACCCCCCCCCGGTTTTCGAGGGGGAGGGGGGGGGGGGGGAGGGGTTAGGGGAGGGGGGGGTTTTGCCGGGAGGGAGGGGGGGGGGGGGGGAGGGGTTCCAGCAGAGGGGGGGGATTTTCGGAGGGGGGGGGGAGACCCCGGGTTCCGGAGGAAAAGGTTGGCAATTTTCCACAGTAAAGCGGCGGTGGATCACGCTCTCTCGTATGTATGTATGTATGTATGTATGTATGTATGTATGTATGTATGTATGGATGTATGGATGGATGTATGGATGTATGGATGTATGGATGTATGGATGTATTGTATGTCTGTATGTATGTATGTATGGTATGTACGTACGTACGTACGTATGTATGTATGTATGTATGTATGTATGTGTGTATATGTATGTATGTATGTATGTATGTATGTATGTATGTATGTATGTATGTATGTATGTATGTATGTATGTATGTGTGTATATATATTTATATATATATATATATATATGAGTGTGACGCCCCGGTGGCGCGGTGGCCTTCTCCTCGGGATGCTTATTGGCCACCCCAACCTTCTTGGCCTCGGGCAAGGTTGCACCATCTTGTGCCATCTTGGAGGCAGTCTTGGGCGAATCCGGAGCCATTCATGACGCTCCAACGCATCGCGCGCGACCTGCCAGTCCAGACCACTTGGGGTAGGAGGTGGGATGCAGAGCATCCCCTAAGGGGGGCAAGAGGTAGTCGTGGAAGGGTTCGTCCTCAAAGCCACTTGCTCCCAGAGGACTACCAGGGCGTCAGTTTATGCACGCACTGACGCCATTCGACCTCCTGTGGGCCTCGTGGACCGCCTATGCTGCTGCTCTGCAGACAGAATCCGCGAAAACCTTGTCATTTTCTTTGGCCTGTCTCTAGGCCTCCTAGATGAGGCCGGAGCAGATGGGGCCGGAGGATCGCGCCGCGTCGCCGATGCATCGCCGATGCGGCTCGATGCGGAACCTGATTTTCTCCACGCCGACGTCGACGATGCATCACCGACGTCGCCGACGCATCGCCGATGCATGGCCGACGCATCGCCGATGTGTCGGCGATGCGGCCCGATCCCTCAACCTCATCTATTCCGACCCCATCCAGGAGGCCTCTACTGACGGGTTGGACCCCAGGGCATCCAATCAGGACCCAGGGGGGGCCCACGGAGAGCCCGAGGACGGCTCCCTGGGAGCATCCTGGGCCGTGTTGGCGGGTGGGGGCTGCGGAGTTCGCCTCCGAGGCCTCGGGAAAGGCCACGGCACCGCCCGCAGAAGCGTTCAAGAGCACCCCAGACTCCCCACAGTTTGGGACCCAGGGCACGTCAAGAGTGCTCACCGATTCAGGTGTGACCTGTGGACGCTCAGCTCTGGGCCCACACGGCGCGGTGGCGGATGTGCGCTGGACTGAGTTGGGTCAGTACCCAGCGTAGTGCAGCCGTGCCGTTTGTCACAATGCGTTGTGCATGGGGGCGCGTGTGGTTCGCACCGTCGTGGCAGTGCGCGCAGCCTGCTGGGCATCCGTAGCAGTGACTGAGAGATCATTGCAGCTGCCAGCAAGCCAGTGGCATGCTGAGCGCACCAGGTATTTGGATGTCGAGGATGGTTTCCGGAATACCTCGAGGGAACACAGGTTGGGCCTAAAGTTACCAGGTGGTCTTCTGGGCAGGAGTTGGCCCAATGGGCAGTTGTGATGGGAGCAACAACGGCCTAGCGGGCAGCAGTGCAGCAGGAACAGGAGCAAGGGCGGCCGCGAGATGGCGGCATCGGGCCAACGCCTTGGAGCCACGCGGGCCGAAGGCCCAGGGTGCCACCGACCTCCCAGGGATTGGTGCCAATTCGTCGAACCTCCTCCTCCTCCTCCTCCTCCTCCTCCTCGTCCTCCTCCCCTCCCTCCTCCCTCCTTCCTCCCTCCCCCTTCCTCCTCCTCTTCCTCCTCCTTCTCCTCCTCCTCCTCCTCCTCCTCCTTCTACATTCTACAAGTCCGCGGAGGACTTCTGTGCACCGTGTCGTGTTGGCGTGTGGCCTGGACGGAGTCCAGACATGGCACGGTTCATGGGCGCTGTTCTCGCAACGAGTGGAGCTACTCGAAGCCGCTGGCCTCACTCGTGCAGAGGCTCGGAGAGAGAGTGCATCCGTGTGCCACCGCCAGCACGCCTTGGACACTGCCCTCCTGCGTCGGATCGGCAGGCCCGTACTGGGTAGAAGCCCTTGGTATTCCCGAGAGTTCTTCAAGCTGAACGGCGGGGGTTCACGAGCGGTGAACATATCCGTATCCACGCCCTCGCCGCCCCTGTCGCGTTCGCGCGCCAGGGAGGAGGGTCCAGCGCAGATCCAAGAAATCCGCGCGGTCCTCCAAGAACTTATAATTATGTTGTCGTCTGGTTCCTTTGTGAACAGCGGGGGCCCTGGGCCCGGCCTTACGGAGCAATCGCGTTCAACGGGAGGAGCAGATCGCTGTGCATTGGGACCAACTTCGTATTGCCGCATTCCCGTCCGGCTTATCACGTCCATGCTGGGGCTGATTTCGATTCACAGCTGCATGCTGGCCAAAGTCGTCGAGTTGTCCGGTAGCGCTTATCAGATCTCTTCTCCAGGCCGCACTGCAAGGCCTCATCCAGCGTAGCGCCATCAGCGGGGACCCAGAGTGGGAGAGCCTGTTTTGCCCACGGCTCTGGTAGTTCTTGCTGCTTAGCAGAGTCCTCCTCCCCTGCCCTTGTCCAATCCCCGCTCTGAACCTTCCCACTCATCCCACGCCTGTGTCATTGTCCCTCCGGCCCCTTCCTGCCCTTCCCCTCGATTGGCAATCCCTCCCCCCTTGCGCAGGTAGAGGACGAGGAGGAGGAGGAGGACGACGAGGAGGACGAGGACGAGGAGGATGACGGGGAGGAGGAGGAGGAGGAGGAGGAGGAGGATGAGGAGGAGGAGGAGGAGGAGGAGGAGGAGGAGGAGGAGGAGGAGGAGGAGAAGAAGATACCCTCCCTCGGTTCCCCCCCAGGCTTCCCCCCCTATACTTCGCGCCCCTCATGCCCCTGCCCTCCAGTCCCTCATCCCCGCTCGATGTAGTCAAGTTGGGGGGCCGTCTCGTCGCAGTGATGCTGCTTTTCTTGTTTCGGTTGTGGCCTTGGCTACTGCTGCCCCGTCGTTGCTTCCCGAGCAGCCTCGTCCCCCCCTGTCACACCAATGAACGGCCGGAGTCCTTTAGAGCACGGGCGGCCGTTCGGGAGCAGACCGATTCCGAGAGCTGCGCCGGGCAACGCGCTCGAATGCCTGATTCGATGGCTGCCAGATGTCGGTGGGCTCACGTTCTGCCCCAAGTGCCCCCCCCCCCACACACACCCCTTGTCCCCAGCATGGGAAACAGAGCTCTCGAGCGTTTTTTTTTTTTTCTTTTCGGGGGAAGGGGCGGGGGGCTGCCGCAGATCAGGAGGGGAAAAAACACACAGACACAAGTAGTCGTCGATTCCAAGGAAAATATAGGAAAATATGGGAAGTGGGGGGGAAGACAGAAACCCAGAAAATATATGAAAATATGGGGAATCTTTTTATTTGTGTGTATTTATTTGTGTGTCCCAGGGCCCCTTCAGCAGAGGCGTGGGCGGGGAGCTGCCCCGCGCGCCGCGCCGCCGCGAGGCCGAGCTGGGGCATCCTGGGCGCCACGAGGTAGGCCTCCCCGGCGGCCTCCTGGGCGCCTCGAGGGCGGGGGCGGCGGGCCTCCCCCGCTCGAGCGAGCGGCGGCCCGCGGCGCTCGGGGGCGGGCGCGCCGCCGCGGGAGGGCGCGCCGCCGCGGGCTCGGAGGCCACCCCTGGGAGGTCAGAGTCTCTCCACCCACCAAACCACCCCAACCCAACCCGAAGGCTCAGATTTACCCTCGATTTCCAGTGGGGGGGGGGGTCGGGAAACATCGAAAAAACACATGTGGAACCCTTACCCCCCCCCACCCGAAATCCGGGTCTTCGGGTTGGGTTGGGGTGGTCTGGTAGGGAGGTCAGAGTCGGAGGCCCCTGACCTTCCAGAGAGCTATTTTTGAGCACTGGAGGCCCAAAAGCCTAAGAAGCTGAGCGGAACAGGCTACAACCAAGACGTATAGAATAGCTTTGGGATCGGTTTTTTGGACGTCGGGTGCTATTCTTTAGCCCTCCTGGAAGCTCAGGGTAGAGGGCCCCCGAAACGGCAGGGCCGTTTTTTCACCGGTTCCGAAAAGGTGTCCCTTGAAAATGCAAACGGCGAAAAAGCGGCGACCGGAAACGGCAACAAAAACGGATCCAGGATTGGAAGCGGAGCCGGAACCGGTCAAAAAACGGCGACGGAACCGGTAAAACAACGGCGTCGGAACCGGCAAACAAAAAGGCAAAACGGAACCGTTCAAAAACGGCCCTGTCGTTTCCAGGGTCCATTAAGGTCGCTGGTGTGTCCCTGGTCGAAGACGGGGGAGAACTGGTGCAAGCCCACTGGGCCAGAAAACAGACGACGGCACCCCATCCAAGGCCCCACGGGGCTCAGCGTGTATACCAGTCAACCCGGCCTGGGCTTCTGCGGGGTGTACGCCACGGCCGCCAATGGGCCGCAGCGCAACATGGAGTGCCGCAGGTGGGGTGGTGTCGTTTTGTTTGGGCCGACCGCACGCCAGAGCGACCCGTCGCCACAGTGACCTTCGGTGCGGGCCCATTGGGGTCCCCCGATCGCCGAACGCACTGCGATAGTGGCGTCTTGCGCGCTCGTGCTCGGTCCCCCAGCGGCACCCCCAATAAGCCGCGCACCGAAGGTAACTCTTGGCCCTAGGGTCATGCCTGCGTGTAGCCGAAGCTCAGAAGCGTCGCCGATGTACCCCGGGTCGAAGACTGGCCAGATCTCGTGCGAGCCCGTGCAGTCCGGCCTGGCCCCGCCCAGGGCGGCTTCATCCTGCCTGATCCGGCGTGATCATCTGCGGTGGGTGGACTAGAAGTGTCCACACTTGTCTCGCCAAGACCTTGTGCTATTAAAGTACGTCGGACCAACATGTATACCCCGCGGCCCCTCCATTCAAAATTGGCGGGCTTAGGCGGAAGGCCAAAGGCCAGGGGCAAATTGTGGACATTTCAACTCTGGGTTGTGGGGGGAGGGGTGCGAAGCAAGGGCATTTCGCAGTTGTGTTTTTTACCCTGTTGTATCGCGTTCCCGCCATGGGTGTGGACACTGTTTGTCCGGGCACCGTGGCTCAAGGGCCCCTGGCTCCGGCTTCATAGCCTTTAAGTATTCAGACGAAGACCTCCCAGGAGTTGTCTCCTAACCCGTGGGTCACACATTGGGCGCGTCGGATGCCGCGCGCCAGGCGGGAGAAAAAAAGCACGGCATCAGTGGCCATTAAGCATTTGATCATTTTTCCGCCTTCGTTATTCTCTACATCTTGCGCACCCACTTGCTGGCTTATATCACCGCTATCATCTAATGTTGATGATTCCCAATTTCCAGCTAGCTCGTCCGTCTCTTGCTCCTCCTGGCCGCGTTGAGCCAGCAGTTTGGATACAGCACGCACTGGGCAGCTGCTGGTTGCCAGCGCGATGTCGAGCTCGCCTGTGGCACTGAAGAAGCACTAAGATCTTGGAGCGCCAGAGCTGTGAGTTGCGGAGGATGGAGGTTGAACATGGTCGGACGCGGGAGGTGGACGACGCTCAGCGTCTAGAGTAACAAGAATATGTTAATGTTGCGTTACGTGCGAGAGCATATGAAGTAAAGCGTCGGTACCCCGCCCCTCCTCCCCCCCCCTCTTAATTCCCCCCTCATCTTTCCCCCATTTTCCTCTTCCTCCTTTCTCTCCTCCCCTCCTCGTCCCCCCTTCCGTTCCCTCCTCGAACCCTTCCTGCTTCATTTCGTGATGCCTGATGGGCAGAGCCGGCCGCTGCCTCTGCTCAGCGGTGCACGCCCGCGTGCTTCGGGTGCTCCTGCGGTTGCTGCCGCTCATCCTCGCTCCTCCGCTGCCTCCTGCTCCTCATCCGGATTCCCTTCGGGGATCATCCGTTGAAATTGGAACGATACAGAGAAGATTAGCATGGCCCCTGCGCAAGGATGACACGCACAAATCGAGACGTGTGTACAATTTTATCTGGGCACGCTCAGGAGGAGGAGGAGGAGGAGGAGGAGGAGGACTCTTTGACTCTTTGATAACGGACACTGTCCTGGGGGCCGACAAGCCCTGGGATCGCCACGGCCTTGAGGAGGCCGAGACGCCAGGCCCTGGCCAGGCCTGGACGGAGCCGCGGGCCCATCCCCCGCTCCAATCTGGGCCCCCGAGGGCCCAGCGTCCTGGCCAGGCAGGACGGCCCCTGGGTAATCCTGTTGCGGGCCGCAGGCGTCCGCAGTCGCACCGTGGGACCCCCAGAGCCCAATGGAGCCCCAGGGACCCCCTGCCGAGGCCTCAGCAGCACGAAGACGACGAGGGGGGCCCTCAACCGGTGGCCCCGTCTCCCAGCAGCGCCACGACCTCCGACTCGACCGTGCTCTTCTTGCACTCCGACATCTCGTGCTCCAGGCGGGCCTTCTGCATGGCCTCCTGAATTATCGCCTGCACGGCAAGCTGCTTCTCCGTGCTGTATTTCTTCCCGAAGTCCGCGTGGCCGTCGCTCGCGGGGATCGCGGCCTCGACGGGATCCACAGTGAGGCTCACAACGCTGCTCTCCGCGTACACGTCGCCGTCGGCGATCACCTTGGGGGCATTCACGTCCATGAGCTTCTCGGAGTCGTTCTTGGTCTCCCCGTTGTTGAGCCGAGTGTTCACCAGGGCCTTCTCATCCATGGCCGATACCATCACCTTCACCTCGTCGGTGGTCTTGTCATCAGGGGCGCACTGGAAGACCAGCTTCTTCATCTCCCCCTTCTTCTTCTCAACCGGCTTCAACGAGACCTTCACCTCCCGACCCTCCTCGAGCCGCTCCTTCTCTGCCTCCAGGTCGTCAGTGGTCGCGGTGTCCGCCGTCCCCGCCGACTCGGCGTCGCGAGCACAGCGACGACGGCCCCGCCCGCGGCGCCTGGCCTCGCGCGCCGTGGCAGGCACATCATGGGGCCCTCCGCCGAACTCGGCGTGCTGGGCCCAGCCGCGGAAGGCGCGGCTGGCCCCCGACGGCCGCGGCTGCACGCCCGCGCGGCCAGCCTTGACCATCTCCGTCAGGTGGGCCCTCCCAAGCTGCTCGCGCACCGCCACCTCCTCCTCAACTTCGGAGGCCTGGCTCGGGGCGAGCAGCGCGGCACCCGTGCGCAGGGCCGAGGCGACAGCGGCGGCCACCTGCTGCCGCCCGCCACCGCCTTCGGCTGCGCCCGCCGCAGCCGCCTTCACGAGCGGGGCGAGCAGCGCCACCGCTCCCCCATCAAGGGGACGGACCGTCGCCATCGCCCGAGCCGCAGCGGGGGAGCACGCCGCCCGCCCTGCGCCCGAAGCCAGCTTGAGCCAAAATGGCTACGGTGGAGGAGGAGGAGGAGGAGGAGGAGGAGGAGGAGGAGGAGGAGGAGGAGGAGGAGGAGGAGGAGGGGGGAGGAGGAGGAGGAGGAGGAGGAGGAGGAGGAGGAGGAGGAGGAGGAGGAGGAGGAGGAGGAGGAGCAGGAGGCTCCTCGTCCTCCTTTCCCCGAGGCTCGCCGCGGCCGGTCTGGAGAGAGCGTACAGCGGGCCACGTCGGCCCGTCGTCCCCCGGTGCTACTCCTCCGCTCGTTCCTCGGCGCGTGCCGGCTCAGGAGGAGGAGAAGGGGGAGGAGGAGGAGGAGGAGGAGGAGGAGGAGGAGGAGGAGGAGGAGGAGGAGGACGACGACTACGACGACCAAGGGAAGTCGAAGCAGGGGAACAGAGCGGGGCGGCAATGATGAGTTTGCACTGGGATCCCGAAAAGCCCGCCCTGGGGCCAGAGCGCCTGTTCTGACGTTCGGGAGCAAAGCGCCGATCCAAAAATGACGCCAACGCTGCAGCGAGAACACCATTTCGAGGAGGAGGAGGAGGAGGAGGAGGAGGAGGAGAAGGAGGAGGAGGAGGAGGAGGAGGAGGAGGAGGAGGAGGAGGAGGAGGAGGAGAGGAGGAGTAGGGAGAGTAGGAGGAGGAGGAGGAGGAGGAGGAGGAGGAGGAGGAGGAGGAGGAGGAGGAGGAGGAGAGGAGGAGGAGGAGGAGGAGGAGGAGGAGGAGGAGAGGGGAGGAGGAGGAGGAGGAGGAGGAGGAGGAGGAGGAGGAGGAGGAGGAGGAGGAGGAGGAGGGGGAGGGGGAGGAGGAGGAGGAGGAGGAGGAGGGGGGATAAGGGGTCCCCCCTTGCCCAGCTCTGCTCGCCTCTGCTGCCCGCCGGCCCCTCTCGGGCGGGCTCAGGAGCAGAGCGCTCCAGAACGCCCTCGGAGCGTCTTGGGGTGCTTTGGGACGGCCGCGGCGCCCGGGGCTTCCTCCAAAGACCGCCGGAGGACCTCAGAGGCCCCCGATGTGCCCCAGTCCGATTTGGTCCCAGTGCTGGCTTCGCCTCAGTCTCCTCTTGCTTCTCCTCGTCATCCCCTGCTCCATACGCGGTGTCTACGCCGCCAGGACTTCGCCTCCGCCGCTGGCTCGCCGCTGGTCACCGGCGCCGGCACCGCCACTGCGGCATCCCTGGCACCCGGCAGCACGGTCCTGCACCCCTCGCGCGCGTGCTCCACGGTGTGCGCATCTTTCCTCTCTCTCTTTCACCATTTCCTGATATAGCCAGGACCCTGGGGAAAGGGGAGTCGGTCAGCGATTGTAGAGCAACGAAAAATAGCATAAACATAAAAACTCGGAGGTCCGCGCGGATTTCTTGGATCTGCGCTGGACCCCCCTGCTTGGCGCGCGGAGCGCGCCAGGGGCGGCTCCGGAGGCGCCGCCAGGGGTCCCCAGCGCCGATCCGAGAAATCCGCGTGGACCTCCTAGTTTTTATGTTTATGTCATTGTTCGTTTCCCTAGATTGGGCCCTGGAGCCCCCCGAATTGGCCAGAAGGCCAGAATCAACTAAACCAGGTCTGCCGTAGCCAGCGTTGTTCGGGGGGCGGCTGTTCCAGTTAGTGGAATAGGGCGGCGGGGGTGTCCCTTTGGTACACATCTAGGGGATCGAACAATGACATAAACATAAAAACTCAGAGGTCCGCACGGATTTCTCGGATCTGCGCTGGACCCCCCTGGCGGCGCCTCCAGCGCCGCCCTTGGCGCGCTCCGCGCGCCAGGGAGGAGGGTCCGGGGTCCAGCGCCGATCCGAGAAATCCGTGCGGACCTCCGAGTTTTTATGTTTATGTCATTCTTCGTTCCTCTAACATCGCTAAGCCAGGTCCCACTAGACCCAGTCGCGTCAACGGTTACAACGTTTTGTCCCAAGTTAGCTTGGGCAAGCATGGTCGGTAATAATGCCCCACAGACCACGAGCTCCGCCACCGCCTCCTTTTCCTTTCTGTCTTCCTCCTGTCATGCGACTCCGGGAAGGTCAGATTCTGCATCGGCGCTGGTATATCCGTGGTCGAAAGCACAGGGGAACGAACAATGACACAAACATGCAAAAACTCTGAGGTCCGCGCGGATTTCTCGGAACGGTGCTGCCGGCGCCGCCCTTGGCGCGCTCCGCGCGCCAGGGAGGGGGGTCCAATGCCGATCCGAGAAATCCGCGCGGACCTCCGAGCTTTGCATGTCTTTGTCAGGGTTGCTTTCCCCACAGCAGGCCTTCCTTGTTTTGCAGACCCGCGCGAACGTCTGCTCCACTCCGTTCCGTGCAGCTGCATCTGGCTCGATGGCCTTGCCGTGCCCATGTTCAGGAGGGGAAAAAACACACAGACACAATTAACCGTCGACTTCCCAGAAAATATGGGAAAATATGGGAAGTGGGGGGGAAGACAAAAACCCAGAAAATATGGAAAATATGGGGAATCTTGTTATTTGTGTGTATTTATTTGTGTGTCCTGGGGCCCCTTCAGTTTTTTCTTACGAAGGCCCTCCAGGGGTTGCCTCTTTCGTCTTCGTCCGGGGGCAGGGGTCGCCCCGCCATCGGAGGAGCCGCGGCGGCGGGCGCTCTGGGCCCGGTCGTGGGGGGCGCGTGTTGCCTTTTGGCATCGCTCGGGCGTGTGCACTTTTCCGCCGGCGAGGACCATCGAGGAGCATCCTCGATCAATTGTCGCGGGCGATGTTTCTCCCCCAATCCCCGAGTTTCGCCCGAAAAGTCTGGCCGCTCAGAAGAATGGGAAAACCCTGGGATGCACCCCAAGGGGGCTACTATTCGGACGCACCCCTATCGAGAATGGACACCCCCCCATCGTATATCCCAGGGTTAGGCCCCAAATTTCTGGTCCATTCGGAAACCCCACGAAGCCTGGGATAGGGGTCGACATATCCCCTGTTAAATTGGCGAAAAAAACACGCACGAAACCGAACAAAAAACAGGGAATGGACGTCCGAACGATGGCGAGTTGCAGGACTAACGGGGAGCCCGTACAGTGCCAACCACCACCCAGTTGCAAGTGGCGCCAGGCGAGCGCTGGACCGCTTCCCCGCCAGAGCCGATCCCGTCCAGGGCGACGGATCGAATTCGTCATCTGCTATCTGATGGGTGGCTAATGCCACAAAGCTTTAGGATGCAACTCCTGGGAGGCTGGATTCAGCATCGCCCCTGGAATGTCCGCGGTCGAAAAAACGGCGCAGTCCGGTATAATCCCGTGTAGTCCAGCGGAATCACTTCTCATTTGGCCCCCGATTTACTAGCATGTAATCGTTCTTACGAAGACCTCCAAGACGTCTGAACATGCTGCACGAGCAGCAGCACCGTCTTGGTTCCAGTCCAGGGCTTCTCGTTTGATGTTTGATGTGGCTCCCTCCTCTCCATGCCCCTCTCGTCCCTATTTCTTCTCTCCCGCTTGCCTTCTTTCTGCTTCATTTGTTTATTATATTTCTCTTCTTGCTTGTCGGTCGCACACCACTGGAACCACTGAGGTTCCCACACACGAAGCTTGAGAGCAGAATAAATACGAACTGGACTGAAGAGGAATCGGAAATATTCGCTCGTAGTGTCTATCAGCTCAGGGCCCCCTACAATGTTTTGAGTCAAATGCAGCAGCGGCCCCCCGTACACATACACGCATGCGCATTACGCAATCATTACATCACACATAGCGATCTACTTTGGAACTGATCTGTGCCATTGGCAGGGGGGGAACATGAGAGCTTTGGACCTCCAATCCCTCGCAGACAGGACTGAAAGCGAAGCGTCTTCGCATCCAGCCAAACATGACATCTGCGCCAACCACTGCATCTGAAACCAATGATAACCAGAGTCCAGTCTTTCCGAGCAGTGCTTTTGAGCCAAGGTGGCTCCTAAAAGTGTTCGCGCGTTCTCCTGCTTCTGATCCGCCGGCGCCTCCGGCGTCGTCGTCGTCGTCGTCGTCGTCTTAGAAAACGCGAGGGCATATAAAGACCTCAGGGTAAAGAAAACCCGAGGGTCTAGAAGTCCCTGGTTTCACCGCCACGCGAACTTATCCTCGTCCTCGTTTCGTCTTCTACTGCTTCGACGTGGCAATCTCCAGGTGCAAGAAGCCGCTACTGCACCGGGACTCCTTCTGCCCGTGGGGCTCATCAGTCCGCTGAGGAGCCCCACATGGCAGCAGTGCGCGATCTGCAATCAAGATGCGGTGGCACTGAGGCGAGCGATCCACAAACGACAAGGGCGATCTGGTCGTCGCGGGGAGCGCCCGGCCCCAGCGGTCGGCGGGGGCCGCTCGGCTCGTTCCGCTCGCCCCCGGTTGTTGGCCCCTCGGCTCGGGGAAACGGTAATACTCGAGTACGCATAGTTAATCAATTATTCGAAAGTTCTTTGATTTTCTGGGAGGCCAAGATCCTTTCATTTCTACGTGTTCTAACCTGGGCCTCTTCCTGGCCACTAGGGGGGCCAGGAACAATTAGAAACGAGCACAATTAGAACTGAGCACGATCAGAAATGAACGACGTGTAAGACTCGAGTAAGCCAGAACTCGGGCTCGCCGTGGTTTCTTGACGAACGCGTCGGGGATCTTGACGGCCCAGTCTTCGTGGGATGTTTGCAGCGGGAGCTCGCGTCAAGTTTCAGACCGGATCTCGTCAGTTTCGTGGACGGCCCCGTCGGGCCCGAGTCTTTGCGTCTCCCCGATCGCCGCCTTCGGCCGGGGCCGCTGCTTTCCGCCCCGACGGGGCGCACGGCCGGCTTTTTGCTGCCCGGCATCGGCGGGCGGCGGCGGTCGGCCCCGCCTCGCCGTGGGGCCAGGAGCGCAAAGACGTTTGTGTATGCCCTCGACGTGTATGCCCTCGACGTTTGGTTGTCTGTGGTGCCCTCGGATGTGTGGTACCCTCGCCGTGTTTGTTGCACCCTCGTTTTTGTTGGGAGGATGCCCCTGGGTTTCTGTACACCCTCGGTGCTTTGCGTTGTGTGCCCTCGGGCGTCTTGCTGCGCCGCCTGCTTCCTGATCGTGCCCTCGGTCTTTCTGGTGTCACGGGAGATCCCCTCGGGAAGCTCCGGGGGGGCCCGCCGTTCCAGGTCGAGCCGACCGTGGTCCGTGCAGGTCGGTCCCGGTCGTGGAAGGTCCTCCGCCGCCGCCGCCGCCGCCGCCTCCTTCGCGCCGCCCTGCGCCGTCGCTCCGTCTCCTCCCGCTCCTGCTGCTGCTGCCCTCGCCCCGCCCCGCCTCGCTCGCTCGCTCGCTCGCTCGCAGTTTGAGGGCAGAGAGTGGAAGACCGATCACCGCCTGTTCCTACTCCTCCCCCCCCTCCTCCTCCGCCTCCTCCTCCTCCGCCTCCTCCTCCTCCTCTCTCTCTCTCTGTCTCTCTTTCTTTCTTTATTTCTTTCTTTCTCTCTCTCTCTCTCTCTCTCTCTCTTCATCCTCAACCCCCCTTTCTTACGCCTTCTGCCGAGGACCGCTGATCCCCGTATCTTGATCCTGCTCCCCTCCTCCTCCCTCCCTTCTCCTCCTTCTTTTCTCCTCCTTCTCCTCCTTGTCTCCTCCTTCCTCCTCCTCTCCTCCTCCTCCTCTCCTCCTCCTCCTCCTCCTCCTCCTCTCCTCCTCCTCCTCCTCCTCCTCCTCCTCCTCTCCTCCTCTCCTCCTCCTCCTTCCTCGTTCCCCGTTCCCCCCCCCACCTCTCCTCTGCTCCTGCTCCCGCTCCTCGCTCTCCTCCCCGCTCTGCACCCGAACCGCCTCCCGAGATCGAGCTGCCTCCTTGTCTCTCCTCCTTTCCTCCTCCTCCTCCTCCCCTCCTCCCCCTCTTCGTTCCCCGTTTCCCCCCCCCCCCCCTCTCCTCTCCTCCTGCTCGCGCGCTCCCACTCCTCGCTCTCCTCCCCGCTCTGCTCCCGACCCGCCTCCCGATCGAGCTGCCTCCTCGCCCTCGCCCTTTCTCGCGCTCCTGCCTCCCCGACCCCTTGGCATCGCTCGGACGTGTGCATTTTTCCTTCGGCGAGGACAATCGAGGAGCATCATTGATCGATCATTTGGCGAAAAAAACCACGCACGAAACCGAAAAAAACACAGGGAATGGACGTCCGAGCGATGGCGAGACCCTCGTCGCGCACGAAGCCGTTTCACCCTCCGTCAGCGCCGCCCCCCCCCCCCGGGGCGCTCCCCAGCGTGGGCCGCGCGGCCTCTTTGGCTCCCCCTTCCCCCTCTCCCTTCTTGGCGCGGCGGCCATGCCGGTCATCGCAGGCCCGCCGGCGGGAGGGGAGGGCTCAAGCAGTGGCGAAGCGTCCTGGCGCGCCCAGAGCCCTGCCAAGCGATGTCCCAAGAACCGACTGTGGTGTTCACGAGGTGTTCTCAGCACGTTTCTGGCGGAGTCTGTCTTGCTTTAACACGTCGGGTTAATGTTCTAAGGACATTGCCTTTGTTCTTAGAACATTTTGGGGTTCTAGAACATTTCGTGGTAGGACTACAGGAATGCCGGGACGGTCGGTCCCTGCTCAAGAAGGTCGGGGTCGGCCTCACGCGCAGGAGGGCGGTGACAGTCGGGCCGCTCGGCTATATCATGTCTTGAAGTCGGGCCTGTCCCTCATACAGGAGGAGTGTTCAAAAACAGTCCTGGCATAGTCTGGGAGGACGATGTTTCTGACTATGTTTGGCTATTGTTGAGCATTTTCTGTATATGTTGCATTCGTCGCCTGAAATCCGTCTGCAGGGGTGTGTGCCCGACCTAAGTATATCTAGGACTCCTAGATGGGGTCCGAGTAGATGGGGTCGGATGATCGCGCAGCATCGCCGATGCGTCGATGACGCGGCTCGATATGGAGACCGATTTACTCCACGCCAACCTCGCCGATGCGTCGCCGACGTCGGCGATGCATCGCCGATACATTGCCGATGCACTGGCGATGCGGCCCGATCCTCCGACCCCATTTACTCAGACCCATCTAGGAGGCCTCCAGGGTTACAGCCGGACCGAGGTACAAGATCGAGGTTGGTTCTGGGAGGGTACCTTTGTGTTTTTCTTGCTTGGTGGATGGTTTCGTGCATCATTGGAAGGATACCCCCAGATATTGTGTGTGTTTTGGCCGCAGACGGGTCTCATGTTCTCGAGGGATGTGTTCCTGGCCTAGGTCCGACTGTGGGGGGAGGGGGGAGGTTTCTTAGAAGCGCCCATGCTTCTTGGAAGGCGCGGGCCTTGTCTACAGATGAAGGCCGGCGCCTTCTGAGAAGCAGCCACCTTGTACCCTGACCTTCCAGGAGGGCTAAATTATCCCAGTGCGACCCTATCTAGGAGTTGGAGCCTCTAGGAAAGCAACATTAGTAGGAGCAGTAAACGCCGTCCTCCTCCTTCTCCTCATCGTCGTAGTTGTATCAGTAGCGGTAGTAGTAGTAGTAGTAGTAGTAGTAGTAGTAGTAGTAGTAGTAGTAGTAGTAGTAGTAGTAGTAGTAGTCGTAGTCGTAGTCGTAGTAGTAGTAGTAGTAATAATATTAGTAGTAGTAGTAGTAGTGGTAGTAGTAGTAGTAGTAGTAGTAGTAGTAGTAGTAGTAGTAGTAGTAGTAGTAGTCGTAGTAGTCGTAGTAGTCGTAGTAGTTGTAGTAGTCGTATTAGTCGTAGCAGTAGTAGTAGTAGTAGTAGTAGTAGTAGTAGTAGTAGTCGTAGTAGTAGTAGTAGTAGTAGTAGTAGTAGTAGTAGTAGTAGTAGTAGTAGTATAGTAGCAGTATAGTAGTAGTAGTAGTAGTAGTAGTAGTAGTAGTAGTAGTAGTAGTAGTAGTAGTAGTCTAGTAGTAGTAGTAGTAGTAGTAGTAGTAGCTCCAGTCGTAGTAGTAGTAGTAGTAGTAGTAGTAGTAGTAGTAGTAGTAGTAGAGTAGTAGTAGTAGTAGTAGTAGCGTAGTAAGTAGTAGTAAGTAGTAAGTAGTAGTAGTAGTAGTAGTACGTCGTAGTTGTAGTAGTAGTAGTAGTAGTAGTAGTAGTAGTAGTAGTAGTAGTAGTAGTAGTAGTAGTAGTAGTAGTAGTAGTAGTAGTAGTAGTAGTAGTAGTAGTAGTCGTAGTAGTAGCAGTAGTAGTAGTAGTAGTAGTAGTGGTAGTAGTAGTAGTGGTAGTAGTAGTAGTAGTAGTAGTGTAGTAGTAGTAGTAGTAGTAGTAGTAGTAGTAGTAGTAGTAGTAGTAGTAGTAGTAGTAGTAGTAGTAGTAGTAGTAGTAGTAGTAGTAGTAGTAGTAGTAGTAGTAGTAGTAGTAGTAGTAGTAGTAGTAGTAGTAGTAGTAGTAGTAGTAGTAGTAGTAGTAGTAGTAGTAGTAGTAGTAGTAGTAGTAGTAGTAGTAGTAGTAGTAGTAGTAGTATGTAGTAATAGCAGCAGCAGCAGCAATAGTGGATGCTGTGCTGCGCTATGCTGTGCTGTGCTGTGCTATGCTATGCTATGCTGCGCAATGCTATGCTGGGCTAGGCTAGGTTATGATATGCTATGCTATGCTATGCTATGCTGCGCTATGCTATGCTGCGCTGTGCTATGCAATGCTATGCTATGCTATGCTATGCGTTTGCTTTGCCTTCGCTTTTGCCATCACTTTTGCCGTTGCTTTTGCTTTTGCTTGGCACCCAGGGAGCGTAACTGGGGGAACCGCGCGTTTGCTTTTACCTTTGCTGTTGCTTTTGCTTGGCTCCCAGGGGACCAGGGGAACCGCCCGGGGCGGGGTACACTGCCCGGCTCTTTAAGCCAAGCGAGTAAGAACCCTTCTAGGCAGAGCTACCCTGACCATCCAGGAGGGCAAAAAAATAGCACGCGACTTAAAAATCTATCCCAGAGCTATTATGTGTCTTGGTTTTAGTCTGTTTGGCTGAGTTGTTTTAGGTTCTGAGGCCTCCCGTGCTCAAAACATAGCTCTCTGGAAGGTCAGGGTAAGCAACCTGCCCCCTCCCCTTCCCCCCCTGGTGCGCGCCGCCGGTGGAGGTTGACAGAAGCCCGACCCTCGGAGCATGCCCCGGATAACAGAGGACCCCCCCCCCCTTTTACCCCCGGTGCGGGCCCTCTTCGGGGGCTGGCCGGCCGCCTCTGCGGGCCCCGGCCTCGCCCGCCCCGCCCCCGCCGACGCTGCCAGTGCCTTCTGAGGGCAGCATCGGCGTACACCTCCCCTGACCTGCCAGGAGGGCTAAAAAATAGCACGCGACTGAAAAGCCTATCCCCGAGCTATTGTACGTCTTGGTTTTAGGCTGTTTCGTTTAGTTGTTTAGGTTGTTTTGGGCCCCCCGTGCTAAAAAATAGCTCTCTGGAAGGTCAGGGTCAAAGCACATCAGGACACGGCTATGCGCATACACCGAAAAGTGTATACATCAATCACGCCAAATTGGTGTTCACACCCCACCCGGTGCACCACGACTGTCGGTATACACCGAAAATGGTATACGCCAATCGCCCGGGCTGGGTTTCGCCGCCAGGGACGAGGGCGGCTGGGGTCCGCGGAATCCAGCTCGTTCTTGGTTGGCGAGTCACAAGGAGCTTGCATATGTGCGTCTGCGCGCACGCAGCTGCGCGGCGCGGGGAAGACGATGAGGGTGTCAAATTTCATTGAAGCAGGATCGGTGTATCTCAGAGCCCCGAATCATCAGGGGTAACTCGGGTCAGGGCTAACTCGGATTCGTTTTTCGGGATTCCGAACCCGAGTTAACCTGGGCCCGAGTTACCTCTGATAACTCGGGCGCCCAAGTATCTGTATAGTTGCTGTCCCCCCAAAGCCTTCAAATCCCTGCCGAGTCGGTTGGCGAACTGCGTCCCGTCGTCTCTCAAGAGGGCGCCGCGGCCGCTGTCTGTGCGAAGGTCTGCGCCCGCCCCGGGCTCTCAAGTCCCGGGGCCGTGCTCTCTCGGAAGGCCGTTCTGCCAAGGACGCTTTGCACCGCCTGATTCCGGGGCTTTGCCCCCTCCTGGCCTTGACGTGAGAGGCCCCTCCTTCTGCCCCTCCTCCTTGTTAGTTCGAGCTGTGCGCGGCCCGCTCAGCTTCGACCGGAAGAGGTGCGCTCTCGACCCGCGAATCAAAACACAAAAAATTGCCAAGGAGTTCCTGATGTTTTCCCAGATGTCATGGCGCCTCTTCTCATTTCAGTACGCCCCTGGCCCCCCACCCTGGGCCGCGCAAGTGCCGCCGGCCACGATTTGCGCCCCCCCTCCTGGCCGCCCCGAAGAGAGCATCGTGTCGAAAAGACAGGGATAGCGATAGAGACACACATAGAGAGAGAGAGAGAGAGAAGGAGAGAGAGAGAGAGAGATCATGCACATATCACAGAGGATAGAGTGGAGAGACGAGAGCCGAGAGTAGAGAATAGAGCGCAAGAAGTGGGAGGTTAATGATTAATGCGCAGATCACAGAGGATAGAGAGGAGAGACGAGAGCCGAGAGTAAAGAGGTAGAGAGCAAGGAGTGGGAGGTCACAGGGCGATTGCAGGGCAGAGTGTAGCGCCGAATGCCACATCGTTTAGTGCAGACGCTAATCGTTCGAGAGAGAAGTCTGAGAGTAGAGGGTAGAGAACACATATGTCTTGTAGCCATGTTCGTTTTCTGTTGCTGTCGCATGCTCTCGCCCACCAGCGTGCTGCCCTCACTGGTTTGGTATTGTTCATGGAACACAGCTGTTAGGAGAAGGATAAGACCGTGCTCAGCTTGTGTCAGGAGCACCTTGCATCAGGACAGATTACGATAGCCACTGCGAGCGGACACCATGCACACATCGGGACGTGTGCATGCACCAGGATGGGCAGGATGAGGATGCGCCCCCGTTTGCAGGGGACCCCGAGCAGCGCGTGACCATATCGTTGCCACGGCAATTGAAGGACTTGGGCTTTGGGGGAAGAGACGGCTACCGTCTCTGGCAGCAGGAACAGCGAGAGGACGATCGGATATGATGATACTTGGAAATACCAGGATGCTGAGGAGGAAGATTCGCATGATGATGAGCATCAAGACGAGAACCTGCAGGAAGGGGTGGGTGAGTGAGAAGAGGAGGAGAAGCAGCAGCAATATCCACAGCTGCTGGAGGAGCTGCAAATGTCAGCTCGTGATCCCCGCCCTTCAGGACCCTCTCAGGGCCGTCCGTGGGGCCTCTTGAGCTCTTAGGATGTTGTGATGGCCGCCCTGGAGCGAGCTGGAGGGCCTCTTGGGTCGTCCTGAGACCGGAAGTAGAGACAGAGTCGTGCACCCCTCTACAGTCAACCCGCATAGTAAGGATTGCAATTTTCCCAAGGATGCCCTTGCATCCTTGCCTCCTCGGTCCATCCTTGGGCTCGGAAAGCTTAGAAATGGGCGTCCAAGGCTCTTGCATCCTTATCGCGCATTCTTATCATACGGGCCGACTGTACGGTTGTTCACTGCTTTTCGCCTTAAGTCGGGCATGTCCCTCCACGGGACGGATATGTAGAAATAGTCTAAGAACTAGTCTGGGAAGATTTCTTCTACCTTTTCAGATGTGTTTGAATATGTTTGGGCTATTCTTACTCTTTCGCCCATGGCCCGCCTGTAGGAGGACATACCCGACCTAATTGTTCGCCTCTTGGGCCGGCCCCTGGGGCCCCCCGGCTGGCCCAGGGGGCCGCCGAGATCGCCCCCGAGTCGGAGGCTGCCAGAGGGGCGCGTTGGCCAAGACTGGCTTTGCTGGGCTCGAGGTCCCTCCAGGGTCACTCTTGCGTGTAGCCGACTGTTGGGTTTCGATGATTTGGCCATGGAAGGCATGACGCTCCTACACCAAAAGTTGATGGACGTGGCAACACGTGGGGGAAAAAAAACATATTTACCAAATGGTCAAGTAAGTCACAACAGCGGTACGTGCACGGGACAGCCACAGGACAACCACGGAACAGCCACGGGACAACAAGGAAAAAACACGAGGCAACCATTGGACACGGAGCAATTACCGGTCAACCATGGGACAACCGTTGGGCAGATACGGGACGACCATAGCACAATCATGAAAGGAACACGCATGGGACAATTCCAGGACAATTATGGAACAACCATACCAGACAACCGCTGGACAATCATAAGACAATCGTGGAACAATTACGGGTCGACCATGTGGCAGCCACCGGGACAATCATTGGACAACCACGGGGTTACCAAGAGATAACAATCAGAAAAGCGATTACGATAACCACGGGACAATTCGGGAGCCACCGTTGGGCGGCCGAGCGGAGTGCAAGTTCAATGTGATGGCAAGTTATCTCAGTCAAGCTTGGATATTTAGCCTTCTTGCGCGTCACACATGACACGAATTTACACTAAAGCCGATTTCGCGTTTTGGAGACTCCGTTCAATTCGATATCACTTTCCATCACGTCCGATATTTAGAGGATTCGAAAGGATCTGAGGATACTTCTGTCAGTGCCAACGGCACGGTGGTGGATATGTCCACCCGCCCTCATGACGTTGCCGCGCCTCTCCTCCCGCATGCCGACTTATATCAGGCCCAATTGGCCATCGATTGCGCTGCTCTTCCGTGGTTGTCCAGGTGTCGTGGGACGCGCATACGCAGGGCGACGAGGGCGATGAAGCGGGTGGGAGGCGAAGATGCAGGAGCATGATGCGGAGGAGGGCGAGCCTATGGATTGAACGAACATACAGAACGACCCAGGATAGGATTAGCTAGGGTTCCAAGATACCGCCAGATAAATGCAGGGCCCTCCAGAGTGGCAGAAGCACGCATTGCATATCATCCTCTTGACTTTGTTACCACAGACGGCTATTTGCGCAGAGTCGGTTTTCAGAGCAGTTGTTAATGTATGGAAAGGGCCGCCATGGCGAAGGGAAATGGAATGCTGGAGACGGGGCGCATGGAGTGCAGGAGGACGAAAAGGCGCCTTGACACCCTCGTTTGTGCCACCCTTGCGTTGCCCTCCTTCTTCACCTCTGCCCCTCAGCCGCCTTGCGCTGCCAGGGGCTGCAAGGCGAAGCGGGCAATGCCTTCCACTACAAGAAGTTCCAGATGTGGCACAAGGGG
>CAUYUJ010002792.1:156808-184308 GCA_963575745.1 Prorocentrum cordatum | reverse complement strand
CCTCGGGCAAGTTGAATTCGCGCAAACAGCCCGCCTTGTCATGCCTGTGTCTACGCCCACCCCAAAATCATGTACGTAGTTTCTGTAAGGTACACCTCGTTGGCCACTAGTGCATCACAGTGAATGTGTACGCCCCAGTCGCGGTCTCCTGGGCACAGGACTCTCCTTGATGGGGCGCGATGTTTCTTCGGCCCAATGTCTTCTCTTGAGGTGGATGCTCTGGTTTTGACAACGGCCCAAACATGGGTAAGTGTTTCCCCTCCCTAGGGTATCCCTATAAGTACTCCCCGTCCGTTCCAGGATTGAGATGGTTCCAGGAGGAGTGGGCAGTAGCGAGAGAGAGCGAGCCAGACGAGGATGGAAGCCCAGCCCATCCCCTCCCAATTCTGACCGTGTGGGGGCTGGGCGCGCGTCCGCGAGGAACGAGCAGTAGAGGAGGGAAAAGGGCTACTAGCAGCTTGGGGTCGTGTGGGTGACGCCGACGGCGTTGTCGCAATCATCAGGCATCGCAGCCCCCCCCCCCGCAGGGAAGCTCCGCCGGGGACGGGTGGGCGTCTGAGGGGAGCACGATGCAGGCGGCAGACGTATCTATAGGTGTCTCTGTAGGTTGGGCTCGGCTCTGGATGGATGTGTATGTGCACATGTATGTATAGATGTATGGCCCCGTCGTTCGCGCGGAAACGGCAGTCACTTGTCAGCACCAACAAGTTCAATGAATCAAACCAGAATTTACAAATTCTGCAAACCATGAACTACCACACGCTCAAAACATTCAAGCCACTGTTAGCCAGCGCGGGCCCCAAACAGTGAGGTATCGCACCGTTGAGGTGAACGCTATGTCGTGCACGTAATATGACGTAAGCTCTGTCGTGTAAGTGGCGTGGTGGGAGCTTCGGAGGTGACAGCTACGCAGCGCAATTAACTAGTGAAGAACTCGGTCACGCCGAATCCTCTGCTCGGGCAAATATCCCGCCCTCACACCCGCAACTTGTGTTGGCAGAGCCCCTTCGGCCACGATTGCGGTCATCGACTGGCCCCTGCTTGCGCATCTTGACGGCCACGCTCTCGCGCACTCGCGCGCAGAGCGACCAGCTGGCCTTGGCACAACTGATGCGACTGCGATGACATTTTACTGCTGCGAACTTCCCAGCGCGTCTTAAGAAGGCGCGCCTGCATACGGGCACTTCACTGCAGGTCAGTGACCCAGGCGGACGCGATATCATGTTCACGCCGACAACGGCGGCGACGACGACGACGACGACGATGATGATGATGATGATGATGATGATGATGATGGTGATGATGATGATGATGATCGTGATGATGATGACGACGATGATGATGATGATGATGATGATGCTCGTGTTGATGATGATACTGATGATGCCGATGATGATTATGAACACGATGGTGATTACGCTGATGATGATGATGATGGTGATGATGCTGACGATGACGATGATGATGATGCTGGTGATGGTTGCAGGTGATGGTGATGAAGATGGTGAGACTGATGATCATAATGGTGATGCTGACGGGTGATGATGACGATGATGATAATGATCGTGGTGATGGTGATGGTGGTGATGATGATGATGCTGATGATGATGATGATGATGATGATGATGCTGATGCTGATGGTGATGGTGATGGCGATGATGATGGTAGTGATTATTCTGGCGATACTGCCGACGACGATGGCAAGGCAATGGCGGTGCCGATGCTGGTGACAACGATGTTGACAATTATATCCACGTGCTCCTTGTTGAATGTTCTTGTGCTGCTAATGGCGTCAATGGCGGCGATCGGCGTTGATGCGCTGGTGTTACTGAGGGTGATGTGGAAGTGTGCGCGCGTAGAATCTGTTGCTGGAAAATCTGGCAGACCGCGGATGCTCCGCGTGGTGGGATTAGAATACGTGTGCCGCAGAGATTGCTACAAGCATATGTTTCCCCTTGGCTTCAACAGCAAGTTTGCGCGGGCAGAATGCGCGCGTTCGAAAAGCTCGCTGTCTATATAAGATTTAAGCGTTTCGTTCACGCCGTCGGCCCATGATGCTGCATCGCTGGCATTTCCCCGCGTGTTCGTTGCCCCTGCTGTTGCTGCTCCTATTCCTCATCGTCTTCGGTCCATTCTCCGCTTGCAGCTCCTGTCTTTCCGTTCGGCCTCCTGTTCTCTGGATCATCGTGCTGAGTGCAGTGTGTATTCGTGTGCATGTATCCAGGCTACGAAGACATGGACGAGAGACATTCGTGGGGAGTCTCATCCACCACCGTGCCTGGGTTGCGGGTCAGAGTCCTCGTGGAGGCTTCTTGGGGTCTCCTCGGGGGGCTCTCCGGGTCTCCAGGATCCCTGGGGATCTGTTTGGGGTCCTCTTGGAAGCGTCCTGGGATCATCTTGGGGGCCTATTGGGGCTCTCAGGAGGCCTCTTCGGAGCCTCTTGGAGATGTTGGGTGGCTCTTGGGGGCTTCTGGGGGCCTCCTGGGCGCCTCGTGGGGCCTCCTAGGCGCCTCTTGGGGCCGAAGGCTTGAAGTGTCCGTTCGGGCTCCCCCCCCTGGGCCCTCTCTGGGGGCCGTCCTGGGGCCCTGGTGGGCCGTCTTGGAAGCCTCTTGGATTGACTGGGGGCCCTCCTGGGCCGTCTTCAGGCCATGCTGGACGCCTCTGGAGCCGTGTTGGGGCGATTTGAGGGGCCTCTGGGAGCGTTGGGAAGCCGAAGTGGCGAGAACGGGCCCTCTCTTGGGGCCGTTCAGGGCCTGTTCGGGCCGTCTTGGAGGCCTCTTGGGCTGTCTTGGGGCCCTCTTGGGCCGTCTTCAGGCCCAAAAATGACAGAGTTTGTGTGCCAGCGCATTTTCTTTTGCGGAGTTGGGCGCCCTGGCGCAGACGGCCGAACGACCCCTGCAGCGGGACACCCTGCCCACACGGTCGGCGCCGCAAAAACTGCGCGTTCAACGCTGGCGCCGCGCAAAGGACGCACCGAAAGGCCTTGTGGAGGCCTCTGGGGCAGTCTTGCGGCAATCTTGGGGGCCTCTGGGGCCATGTTGGAGCGTCGGGGAGCCGAGATGGCGAGAACGCCAGCTTCACTCAAAACCAACGGATCATCTATCTTGTTTGCCTCCTGGGCCGCTCGTCGAAGTGCTCTGGGAGGCTTCTCAGGGCGTCTTGAACCGTTTTGAGCTGGCTGATGCCGCGCCGTAGTCAGCCGGAGAAAGGCGACGCCGAATGCCGTGCGCCAGCCGGCGCGCAGCCGTCCGTTTGCGGCGCTGTGACCGCCCCGTGCCTGGGCACCGCGTTTTGCACAGTGCCGCAGTGAAGAGAGAGACCGGGGTTTGATCACCTCCACGTCTTGTCCTTTAGATGCTCCATCTGTGCGGCGGCGGGGGCGCGCTCACACGGCGTGCCCCTCATGAGGCTCCGACAAATAGAGGCCACCATAGAAGCCCTTGCCAGGGCTCGCGGCATGGTTGTCTCTCAGCGCCAGTACAGCCTGTCGCTTGCAGGGGCTGCGCGTGGGCTGAACTTGGCATGACCGTGCCGCGCGGCCACGTGCCGCGCGGCCATGACCTCAGGAACCCGCCGACATGCATGGTTTCCGTTATCCTGCTCCTCCTTCTCCCCCTTCTCATGAATCTCTTCCTCTGTCTCTTTCTCCTTCTCTTCCTCCTCTTTCTCCTCCTCCTCCTCCTCCTCTTCTTTCTCTTTCTCCTCCACCTCCTCCTCGTCCTCCTCCACCTCCTCCTCCTCCTCCTCTTTCTCTTTCTCTTTCTCCCCCTCCTCCTCCTCCTCCTCCTCCTCCTCCTCCTCCTCCTCCTCCTCCTCCTCCTCCTCCCCGCCTCTCTCTCTCTCATCCTGCTCCTCCGCCTCGTCCTCCTCCTCACTCCCTCCTCCTTCCTAGTCGTTTTCCTCCTCCCCCCCTCCTTCTTATCTCCCCCTCACCCCGTTTTCTTCCCCCGCCGTCCCCCCCCCCGCCCCCCCCTCGACTCCCCCCGTTCGTCGCCTTTCCTCTCCTCTCCTCTCCTCCCCTCTCCTTCTCCCGCTCATCCCTGCCGCCCCCCCCCTCCCCCCCCACATCTCCGCTCTCCTTTTCTGCCGCAGCTGCGCAGGCGGAGTTCGTGGCCCACCCGGTGCAGCAGAGGGCGGTCCGGAGGCAGCCCGAGCGCGCCATGCCGTCCATCAAGTTCCGCGCTCGGCGTCGGGGCGCGGCCAGTAGTCGATCCGCCTGCGAGATAGCGGGGGCGAGGGGGCGAGGATGAGGAGGAGGAGGAGGAGGAGGAGCTGGCGGGGGAGCAACTGGAAGAGAACATCGACGGAGGCGGACCTGGAAGAGAGCATCGAAGAGGAAGAGGAGGAGGAGGAGGAGGAGGAGGAGGAGGAGGAGGAGGAGGAACTGGAAGAGAACGTCGAGGAGGAGGAGGATGAGGAGGAGCAGGAGGAGGGGGAGAAGGATAAGCAGAAGGAGGAGGATGAGAAAAGGCGAGAGGACGAAGAGGAGCAGGAGGAGGACGAGGAGGAAATGCAAGAGGAGGAGGAGGAGGAGGACATGGAGGAGGAGCCGCAAGCGGATAAGGAGACCGATGAGCCAGCAGCAGCCTGGGACGTGCCACCGGAAGGCGCCCTCACAGCTCGCGGCCCGTGCGTCGCGACGACGGGGGGCAGCTCCGGTGGCGAGGCGTCGCGCGGCACATCTGCCAGGACGAGCTCGTCCACCCCGGGCCCTCTGCAGTCCGCCAGGCCTCTGCGCCCCGGGTCCTCCGCACTCGGCGCGGCCCTGCCGCCGCCTCTCCCTCTGCCTCTCCCCTCTCCGCTTGCTCGGCTGCGGTGGCGCACCCGCGGTGCCGCGGTGCCGGGGCCCCAGGGCTCTCTCCCCCCAGGAGGAGGAGGAGGAGGAGGAGGAGGAGGAGGAGGAGGAGGAGGAGGAGGAGGAGGAGGAGGAGGAGGAGGAGGAGGAGGAGGAGGAGGAGGAGGAGGAGGAGGAGGAGGAGGAGGAGGAGGAGGAGGAGAGGAGGAGGAGGAGGAGGAGGAAGGAGGGGAGGAGGAGGAGGAGGAGGAGGAGGAGGAGGAGGAGGAGGAGTGGGTGCCGACAGAGAGTGCGCCTCGCAGTCCACGGCCCTGCCCCGTGGCCGCCGCGGCCCGCCGGGCGGCCCTGCTGGGTCGTGGCGCCGGGGCTCGCCGGGCCGTGCCCTGCAGGGGGCACAAGCTGCAGGGCGATGTCTTCTACTCAGGAGGGAAAGAAACACACAGACACAATTAATCGTCGACTCCCAGGAAAATATGCAAAAATATGGGAAGTGGTGGGGAAGACAAAAACCCAGAAAATATGGGGAAATATGGGGGATGATTTTATTTGTGTGTATTTATTTGTGTGTTCCAGTTCCCCTTCATCTACGGGGGGGGGGGGGGGCGCCTTGCAAGGTCCGAGCTCGAGGGCGGCTCGGGGAGGCGGGGGTGCTGGTGACGTGCAGCGGAGGCGGTTGCGCGCGCTGCTGCTCCTGCGGTTTTTCTGGCTGTGGCGCTGCAGCGAGTCGCTCGGCGTGGTGCACACTCGTCGGGCGGCGGCGGCGGCCAGACGCTGTTGGGCATTTTGCAGATCGGCTTCAAGAATCATGGTCCCGACGGGTACTGCCTGCTCATGGTGTCCGACGGCCTGCACGTGAACATGAAGGGCGTGGCCGCGGGCATGGCCCTGCACGCCTCGTTGCAGTACACCAACGGGCTCCCATCGCATAGCCTTCGACATGCCAGCGTGTGCGAGACGTGCAAGTAGCCGCAGCAGGCTTTGTCGCTGCCCCAGGACATGGAAGAGAGCGAAGATCGAGGCCGACGCAATCAGCCACGCCGCCGCGACCAGCGCGTGCATGAATCGCAGACCCTGGCATCAGGCCCTGTCGCTGCTCAGCATGGTGGAGAGAGCGAAGTTGGAGCCGGCATCGTCGGCTACAATCTGGGGTGTGGGATCGTGCGAGGGGGCTGGCCGGTCTGACCAGATGCTGGCCGCCGTCGGACAGGTTTTCTGGACGCGCGAAATGGGTACGGAAAGAATGGGTACAATGCCCAACAGCAGTTCCTGTTCATTTTGAACAGGACTCGCTGTCCGCGCCGCCGCGGCCTGTGTCCATTTGAGACAGAGAGCCGCCCGCCCAACAGCGGCCGCTGTTGGTTTGGGACAATATTTGTCGTTGGGCATTGTGCCCATTCTTTCCGTGCCCATTTCGGGCGTCCAAATCGGACAGGTTCACTCGCGGCGATTGGACCTGGACCTCGCCAGAGACTCGTGGACTCGAGGCCAGGATGCGGAGTGTGCGCGTGCAGGGCGGGCGCCGGCAGCGGGCGCAGCCCCTGTCCGAGGAGGTGCGAGAAACCTTGCTGCGGTGGGATGGCGCGCGCGCGCTGGAGGCAGTCAAGGGCCTCAGCTACAGTGCTGGGATCAGCGCGTGCGAGAAAGGGCGATCAGTGGCAAAGATAGGGGGCCACAGGCGAACCCTACCCCTACCCCCTACGATTTCTGAAGGGGAGGGTGGGGTTCACTTCGTTCGGGAGGTCACGAGCGAAGTGAACCCCACCCTCCCCCTCAAAAATCGTGGGGGGTAGGGGTAGGGTTCGCATGTGGCCCCCTAGTCGGGGCGAAGCTGGATCCCAACGTCAGCCATGGTGTTGGCGTGGAGCCTTCGCAGGGCCTTGCGTGCTGGCCCGACTCGCACGCTCGCCCCTGGAGGTGCGCATGGGGCGGTTTCGGCTCTGGCGCAAGATTTTCGAGCACACCATTTCGATCACAGCATCTCGAGAGGTATCTGTATCATTCGTCGATCCCCCAGAACATATGGGGAAATATGAAAATAGGGGGGAAGACGAAGACTCATAAAATATGGGGAAATATATGGAATCATGCTATTTGTGCATATTTATTGCGAAGGCTTTACGGCCGGTGCCGCCGACCCTGCAGACGGAGACGACGAGCAGGACAAGGATGTTGAGGAGCAGGAGGCGGAGGACGTCAGGGAGCTGGAGGGGGGAGCAGGAGGAGAAGGAGGAGGAGGAGGAGAAGGTGGAGGAGGAGGAGGAGGAGGAGGACCTCGGAATTCTGGGTCCTGGGGTGTCCCGTGGCCGAGCGTCCAGGAGGCCAGTTCGGTTCTGGAGGGGGACGGAGGAAAGAGGAGAGATGAGGATGGAGGGAGGAGGGGGGGGGAGGAGAGGGCGTGGTAGAATGCCTCGGCTCTTGGCCCGTCTGAGGCTTTGTGTGGGCCCCGGGACCCCCCGCGGGGGAGTCGTATCTGACGCGGGACCCCCTCTGGACCCTCCCCAGGACCCCCCTGGAACCCCTCCCAGACTCCCCCGGGGACCCGCTTGGGACCCCTCCCCCCTGGCAGGGGAGGGATCAAAGGGAAGTGGCTTCCCTTCGACTCAATGACAAAGTTGCTCTGAAGGGGGAGGCTCTGGAAAAGCGTGGGGGGGCAGCGGCGACGGGCCCAAGGAAGAGGGGGAAAGGGGAGGAGGGGAGACGGGCCCAGGGAAAGGGGGAGCGCAGGGACATAAGACGACTGGCCCAGGGAAAGGGTGGGCGCAGGGACAGGAGACGACGGAGACGACGACGACGAACGAACGACGGGAATGGACAAGCCCCTCACACACGCCGACACAGGGTCGGCGGATCGCGCTCTTTGGCTTCGACAACGCGATATCCCGATTTATTGCGAAGGCCTTACGGCCGGTGCCGCCGACCCTGAATGGCGACGACGACGACGACGACGACGACGACGACGACGACGACGACGACGACGAGCGCTCTTGGGGGCCTCTTGGGGGTAACCTCATGCCCGTGAGAATAAACACTAGGGGATAATAAAGTTCGGGGTTCAGGGAGAGATAATAAAAGTAGCCCAGCAGACCTCAGCATAATCTCGAAGTAAGAGATGATCAAGAGGAGACCAAGCCGAGCACGTTTTGAGACATCCTTGGCGTTTAGTTTTCATAGAAATATCCTCAACAATGGCTTATCTCGCTGGAGACATCCTCGACAAATCCCTTGTTTCGCTTGAGACATCCGCAAACTATTGCTTATTTCGCTTGAGACACATCAAACTATTGCTATTTCCAGATAATGCCAAGTTCAGGCGAGCGTGGGGACAGAGAGAAATATAAAAGAAGAAGAATACAGTAGAAGAATAATAAGAAAGAAGAAGAAGAGGAGAATAAGAAGAGGACGAATAAAGGAAAAATCCAAAGTTCCAAATCTATCAATTTTAATTTACAAACGCTTTATGAAAATTGATTTTTTAAGTGCTCGTGTAGGGTAGCTCATGTGCTTCATTTTCCATGGATAATCAACCCCAGGGATAAAAAAGTTCAGGCGAGCGTGAGGACAGATAGAAATATAAAAGAAGAAGAGGAAAGTAGAATAATAATAAGAAGAGAAGAAGAAGAGAAGAAGAAGAAGAGAAGAAGAACGGAAAAATGGAAAGTTCCAAATCTATCAATTTTAATTTACAAACGCTTTATGAAAATTGTTTTTTTAAAGTGCTCATGTAGGGTAGCTCATGTGCTCCCCTTTCCATGGATAATCAACCCCAGAAATAAAAAAGTTCAGGCGCGCGCGGGGATAGATACATATATAAATAAAAAGAAAAAACTTGCTGGTTTAGCTTGAAACATCCTTGAGACATCCTTGAAACATTGCTCGTTTCGTTTGAGTCTGCCTCCCAAAATTATTGGTTTCGCTTGACACATCCTGAAAAGTGTGATCGCTTCGCTTGATGTTGCTATATCAACATCGCTTGATGTTGCTATCTCAACATAGCGTTTCGAGGTGATAATGAAGTTCGGCCTCAGCGCTCGCCGCCCAATTTGAATTTTGTATAGGGCGACGATAATCAACTCTAAACACTGAAGGGGGGGGGTCCCTTTATTATCATCGGCATGCGGTTAGTTTGTGGGCCTCTTGGGCAGGTCTTAGGGGCCGCGTGGAAGCCTCGTGGGGGCCTCTTGGGGCTTCCTGGGGGTCTCTTGGAGGGGGCCTGGGACGTCTTGGAGGCTTCTTGGACGGTCTTGGGGCTGTCTTGGGCGTTTGCGGCAGATCTTTGGGCGACTCGGGGCCCTCTTGGGCCGTCTCGGGGGCCATCTTGGGCATTCGGACCTCATTTGGAGTGTTTTCGAGGTTTCTAGGCCGCCCGAGGAAAAACGAATCTGACCCCCCCCCCACCCCCCCCACCCCCCCCCGGGACCCCCCCGGGACCCCCCCCCCGGGGAAGGGATCAAAGGGAAGGGGCTTCCCTTCGACTCGATTACGACACTGCTAGATTTTTCTCTCGCTCACGAGCTTGAGAAGGAAGCTGCAGGGAAAGGGGACGACGGAGGCGACGACCGACGGAGACGACGACTCGAGCAGCCAAGCCCCTCGCACACGCCGACAGGGTCGGCGGATTTTAGGGTCTTGCGGCTTCGGTCGGTCGTCTTGCCACGGATCATTAAGGCTTCGGACTCGTTCTTTCTAGTGCGTGTGTGTGTGTGTGTGTGTGTGTGTGTGTGTGTGTGTGTGTGTGTTTGTTGTCTCCCCTTGTTCCTCATCCTCGTCTTCCCCCTCCGCTTCCCCGTCTGTCCTTTCACGCTCTTATCGTCACTCCTCCCCCCCCGGGCTACAGGTTGTCGCACGAGTTTGCGCACGGCAGGTCGGCCGGTATAGCGATCCCAGCTTGCCTGGCAATCTCCTGCTTCGCGTTACGGCGCCAGTCGCGCCGTGTTGGGATTCAGTGGTCGCGCGCTCCCCGTAGCCTCTCTTCCTGGAGAAATGGTTCGTGGACGTGGCGGTCGCCACCGGGCCAGCGTTGGCGATGCCTCCACACGGGTCTGGCTTTCGAATTCCACCAAAAATGGTTTTGGGAATCAAAAGACCAGTCTTCAATCCAACCAGTTTTGGGAATCAAAAGACCAGTCTTCAAAAGACCAGTCTTGGGAATCAAAATGGTTTTCCGTATCCAAAACATGGTTTTTTGAATTCAGAACCAGTCTTGCGAGTTCAAAACCCAACGTCGGCGATGCCTCCACACGGGTCGAGCTCGACGGGCGCCGGACGTCCTGCGCCCGGTGGGGCCGACGTGCTCGGCACCCGGCCCCGAACACGCTCCCCATAGCCTCTCCTCCTGGAGAAACGCTTCGTGGACGTGGCGTTCGCCACCGGGCCAGCGTCGGCGATGCCTCCGCACGGGCCCGGCTTTCGAATCCCCCCCAAAATGGCTCTTGGAATCCAAAGACAATCGGGGGCGGACAGAACCCCCAACAGTGACACGTCGATTAGTGAATTGTCCGTTTTCGCTTCTCGAGAGGGCGCCGTGGCCGTTATTTTCCAGGCTTGCGCCCGCCAGGTTTGGGCCTCAGGTCGTTTTCACTAAACCACGTTTTACTAAAGGGGGGTCTGTCCACCCCCGAGACAAGGTTTCTTGAATTCAGAACCAGTCCTGCGAGTTCAAAACCCAGCGTTGGCGGTGCCTCCACACGGGCCGAGCTCGACAGGCGCCGGACGTCCTGCGCCCTGTGCGGGGTCGGCGTGCTCGGCGGCCGGCCCCGGCTCTCCTGGTCGTGGCCCTCGTCCTTGCGCTTCTCCTTCCTAGGCATGCCGCATTTGCCAACGTGGGCGGTATGTACTCTATCACACTCGGGTGGAGGGTTTCCTCCTCCTCCTCCTCCTCCTCCTCCTCCTCCTCCTCCTCCACCTTCTCCTCCTCCGTCTCCATCTCCATCTCCTCCTCCTCCTCCTCCTCCTCCTCGTCCTCCTCCTCCTCCGCCTCCTCCTCCTCCACCACCTTCTCCTCCTCCATCTCTCCTCTCCCTCCTCCTCCTCCTCCTCCTCACTCCTCCTCCTCCTCTTCCTCCTCCTCCCCCTCCCCTCCCCCTCCTCCTCCTCCTCCTCCTCCTTCTCCTCCTCCTCCTCTCCTCCTCCTCCTCCTCCTCCTCCTCCTCCCTCCTCCTCCTCATCCTCCTCCTCCTCTGGCGCGCGGCGGTGAAAGCAGAAGATGCTACAGGCGAGGAGAGGGCCTTCCTCATCCTGCTTTGGGACCTGGCCAAGGCTTTCGAGAAAGTCTCGCACAAGATCTTGTATCGCCCGGGCTGCGCCGAGCAGTTCCCCCTGCACGTGCTGTGCGTGGTCATCGGCGCCTTCCGCTGGAGGCGCACCCTCATGCTGGACGGCCTGGCGGGTGACAGCTTGCACCCTGAGAACGGCATCGTCGCGGGGTGCTTCTCAGCCACATATGCCCTACAGGCGTACCTGGTGGACGAGCTGAGGGCCCAGGCCACCGAGCACCCCCAGGTCGGGATCGCAGTCCACGTGGACGACATCAGCCAAGAGGTCGTCGCCGACAATGCGGACGCCTGCGTGAACCTCATGGTGGAGGCGGCGCGAGGGCTCCAGATGCAGGTTGCCGACGCCAAGGGCACCATCCTGGGCAACAGCGACGTGGTCACCACGGAGGGCATGCGAAGGCTGGCGAGCTTGGGCCTGCCTAAGCCTGAGCAGTTCGCCGCCGCGGCGCAGCGCCCGAGGGCGCCGCCGCGCCGGGCACGCCCCCGCCGCCCCCAGGCGACGGTGCGCCATTCTTGGAGCTGACTTTCGGGCTGGCCGCCGTCGGCACGGCATCGTCGTGCGCAGCATTCACCCTGGACCTGTGCGTGGCAAGAGGTGGAAGACAGCAAAGAAAATATTGAATATGGCATTCCGAGCGATGAAGGCATTTCGGCAAACCCGCCGCATCTTGCACACGGCCATCCTGGCCATGAAGAAGTGGGGAGGCGAGGTCAGCGGGTTCACGGTCCAGGAGCTCGACGGCATGAGGCGCATCACCAAGCAGGTCTACGGGCACAGCCACATGTCGCCAGACGTTTTCGGCGCCATGTACCCCGAGATCGATCCCCTGGGCAAGACCGCTTTCGTGCCCCTGGGCCGCTACTTAGAAGAATGGTGGAGGGCAACCGACGATAGGCACCGCCACGGCAAGGTGCTGCCCGTCACGACGTTGCGCAGGACCTACGGGCAAGCCCTCCAGGACAACCAGAACGGGGCCCATGAGGCAGGGGCAATAGGAGCAGCGCTGAAGGCAACAGTGGTCGCAGGCTGGTCGGTGGAGAGTGCGACGGTTTTCGTGTCTCCACGGTTTGGCCGCCTTTCGGCCCTCGAGCACGCCCCAAGAGGATGGAGTACTTCTACCTGCGCGACGTGCTGGACAGGGTCCGCGAGCGTGCCACGGACAGCGTGAGACGCCGAGAGAACCTGGACGAGGAGGCCCTGCTTGAGGTCTGGTGGGAGGTGATCGCGGCTACCCTTGGCAGCAAGCACCTCGCCCCGCTCGAGAAGTGGGCCGTCGCCTCCGTCGTGGGGGGGACCTACCTCACGGGCGCCAAGATGGCCGAGTGGGGCTACGACGAGAGCGCGGGCACCTGCAGGCACTGCGGGGTGCGTGATGACCTGGCGCACCGCCTCGGACTGTGTGCGGCCTTTGCTGAGGGCCATCTGAAAGTGACCCCTCCTCCCCCCCGCCGCCAGCAAAGCGAGCAGGGGAGCGAAGATAACATCGGCCCGTTTTGTCCCAGGGTGCCGTCGGTGCCCGTCAGGCCCTCGGTGGCCTTGCCCGCGGCGCCAGCGAAGATGATCGTGCGAGCGTTTGTAGGAGATGAACCCGTGCCACTAGAAGACTTTGAACTCCTGCTCCTCCTCCTCCTCCTCCTCCTCCTCCTCCTCCTCCTCCTCCTCCTCCTCCCCCCCCTCCTCCTCCCCCTCCTTCCTCCTCCTCCTCCTCCTCTCCTCCTCCTCCTCCTCCTCCTCCCTCCTCCCTCCTCCTCCTCCTCCTCCTCCTCCGCCTCCGCCTCCGCCTCCGCCTCCTCCTCCTCCTCCTCCTCCTCCTCCTCCCCCTCCTCCTCGGGTCGCCTACGGCCCTGGGGGGAAACCATGCAGGCTCAAGAGGGTGCACCGCCTGCGCCGGCTGTGACGTAGTGGTGGGGAAAACGCCGCAGTAGTTTTGCCGCAGGGCTCGTGAGGCCATGCGCTTCTGCCGACAGAGGCGCCAGTGGAGCCGCAGTCATTGCTCTCGGTGCCTTGAATGGCCTGATCATGTCAAGCCTCCACGGCACAGTCGTTTTTGCGCGGCGCAGCTATTTCGTTGGCAAGGCAATCGTTGGCTCCAAAACTTGAGAGGCCAGCTGAACAGATACAGCGTTTATGCCAGTCGAACGGATACGAGTTTAGCAACTTGTCGTCCACTACAGCGGTGGCACGATGGAGCCCAGTTTGAATTGAAGCACGGACTATTTGAGTCGCATGCTGTCCCTCATCCTCCCTCTGTCCTCTCCGTCTCAGTGGGCAGTGCATTTTCCTTAGCTGGCGCAGCGCTTTGGGGCAAGCTTGATGAGGTGACGCTCCGCCTCGACTCATGTGCTTCTCAGTTCTCGACGTCTGGAGGCCGCCCGTTTTTTCGCTTCTTGGGCCATCGAATACCAAGGATGCCAAACCGGCCCCAGGGAATGCGTCGAGAATTCGGGCCCGTCGTATTGAGGACAAAGATCAGGAGGGGAAAGAACACACAGACACAATTAATCGTCGATCCCCCGGAGAATATGGGAACATATGGGAAGTGGTGGGGAAGACAAAAACCCAGAAAATATAGGGAAATATGCGGAATCTTTTAATTGGTGTGTATGCATTTGTGTGTGTCCCAGTTTCCCTTCAAAAGAGTCCGAGACAAAGGAGTAACGGGGAGAAAAGGAGGTCTTCGTCGCCCTCCGCCGCGCGTTCTCCCTCCGTCGCTGCCCACCCCCCGCGGAGCAGCATGCTCGGCGAGCGTCGGTGTCTTTTCTGTGTATAGTCATGCCCGCCCTCCTCTGCACCACCAGGGCCGCTGTCCCACTGGCATCCGCCCTTCTCCCTTCCCCCGCCCTCTCTTCTCCTCGGCGGCGAGCGAGTGGGGGGAGCGAGAAGGAGAAGGCCTCTCAGAGCGAGCGAGCGAGCGAGCGTCCATCCGGCCCCAGTGGTCGCAGGGCCGCGCCCACTTGGGCGGGACGAGTCGGGCCGTAGCCCCTCGTGAAGAAGGTGTGAAACCATGTGCACGTGCTCTCACTTCGCACTCACGTATTGGATCTCCATGCTCTGCCAAGTTGCACGTTGCTTCGCAATGCTGAGCCAAGTGGTGTCGTTAGTATCGCCATGTCCTCTCCGTTGATGACCTGGAATGGTGTTGTCACACACATACTCGCCCAGAAACGTCCGGATTTCGTCCTCCCACCGTTTATGTTGACCACCGCGGTTGCGATAAATTGTTTTCTTTGCCGTGTGGTTGGGGTGCCACTGTACCGCTCTTTGCGTCCATCTTGTGACGGGGTGTACTCCCACTTGCGCCGCGAGCCTCCAGAGTAAACGGCGTTGCTCTGTCACCCAATCCTTGACGCTGTGCAGCCGCATGAGATATTCAGGACGATGTGTCGACCGTCGAATGAATCGACCCAAGACTCCTCTCTGTCCGCGTCGCTGTCGCTGTCCACGTCGCTTGCTGGTGAGGATCCGGGTGGTGGTGGATTGCTGTCGATATCAGAGTCGTCGGTTGTGCTCGATTGATGTGCAGCGGCCGTGCCTGGATTCGATTGTAAGTGAATCGTCGTCGGAGCTTCGAGAAAAGAGGCGCCGGCGCCAGAAATACGTCAATCTCGTCGTAACCGCCGCCGTGGTGTGTTCACAATCCTGCGAAACATTCTCTTTTCAGTCTTGCGGAGCTGTTGCTCAAGAGGCTCCGTCAATGCCCACGCAGCTGAACCATACAGCACTCTTGGGGTGACTGTGCCGTGGAAAAGCCGGAGTCGGTTTTTGAGTGGGTAATGTTTGCTTGTTGGCTCCTGCCGGTGAGCTGTGAAAGTCGCCCACGCTGCCCTGATGCGGTGGTTTCCCTCGGTCTGCGCTGGCTCGCTAAAGCTGATCATTTTCGCAGGCCTCGAGGTTGACACCAACACCAATATCGGCGGTGTTCCTCCACCGTGGGAAGAAGATCCCGATCTCGGTGATGGTGGTAATATTCTGGCTTCCAAGGTGACCGAAATATTACCACCAACACCGAAATCGAGGATCGCCTCCCCCCTGGTGGAGGCACCCCCCTGTGTTGGTGTTGGTGCCCATTTCTAGGCCTCCTACATCTGGCCGAGGTGCTTGACCGCCCCAGCGAATGGTAGAATCTCAATGTTCATGCCGCCGACGTCCACGTTGGGACCTTTGCATCTCCCAGCCCGTCGGGTGAGATTCGACATTATCTTTGCTTTCTCCGGGCGTAGCAAAAGGCCATGCTCATGCTGTTTGGCAGCCCCAATCATATCGCCCAACATCTCCGCAAGCCCTGGTAGCGATTGGCTTGTCAACAGCACATCGTCTGCAAAACGAAGGTTTGTCATGTTGGACGCCCAGGTGTGCCCCAGCTGCACCCCGAGTTTTGGTCCCGCCATTTTGCGACCAACGGGACCATGATGTGTTCGAGAACAGGATTGAACTGCAACGAGCTGAGTGGGTCGCCCTGTTTGGTGCCTCGTAGCAAATTGAATGGGCGGCTCGAGACGTCTGTCTGCACTGTAGCCGATTGACCGTGGTAGAGGCGTCGTAGTGTGTGCACGTACCCTGTGTCTACCCCCTGCTCAAGCAAAACCGCCCATAGGCTTGTGTGTTCAATCGAATCAAACGCCTTTTGAAAATCCAGCGCTGCTATCCATAGTGGTTGGTTCCACTCCCAGGCTCTCTCCCGGACGGTGTTGAAAACAAAGAGATGATCAGTCGTAGAGCGTCCCGGTCGGAAACCTGCTTGATCATCGCTCTGCCGCTTGTCTAGTATAGGCTGCAATCGATTGTATAGGAGTCGGTTGAAAAGGTTGTATAAGAGCGGTGTGGTGCAGATCGGCCTGTCATTTTTTTGCTTGATGTAGTTCTCCCGACGTGGGTATGACTTTGAGAAGGCCTCCTAGAAGGCGGCGGGACTTCTCAGAAACCCTCGCACCTTCTGAGAACTTGTTCGTGTCTTCGGGGAAGGCTTAGGCCACGTCCCAAAAGGCCGGAGGACTTCCGAGCCTCCTGAGAAGGCCCGCCTTTTCTCACTCCCCCCTGGCTCATCGCCAATTCCCACCCCCATGCCTTCTCACACCCTCCCGCATCCCTTCCCCGCACCTCCTGCCTCCATCGGTTCCCTTCCTCTCCTCGTCGTCTCGTCTTCATGCTCCTCTTCCCTCCGCGGCCTCCTCCCCCACCCTCCCGCTCCTGCCATCACGCTCCCCCCCCTCCTGCGAGTAGGAGGCAGCAGCGAGTGGACCGGCGCCAGAGGGCTGCGCAGAGACGGCGGCCTCGCGGCCTCAAGAGCTGCCGGCCGAGGTTCGAGGCCGTCAGCGAGAAGCAGGCGGCGTTCATCGACCACCCCAGGGAGGGGCCTCGGGGAGGGAGAGGCGAGGTCGTGCACTTCCTCGTCCATGCCTCTGGCCTTATGATGTTCCAACCTACTCTAGCCTTGACCGCCAGAAAGAGTTTCGAGCACCAGAAGAGCACCGAAACTCGAGGGTTTTCACGCGCCAGGCCCCCGGAGTCGCTCGTCCGACACTGGTTCGGCACTCTCTGGACACTTATTCTGGGTGCTCGAAGCTATTTCTGGGATGAGGTCCCTCAGCTCGACGGGAGCAACAGAAGCCTTCGGGGAGGGAGAGGCCGTCCATGCCTCGAGGTCGTGCACTTCCTCGTCGTGCCTCCGAGGTCGTGCACCTCCTCGTCGAGGCCGTGCACTTCCTCCCCGTCGTGCCTCCGAGGTCGTGCAGCAGAACCCTTCGAGGTCGTGCACTTCCTCGTCCGTGCCCCGAGCCCCGCGCGGCTGCAGGGCGCCCCCCGCGCGGAGGCGCCCGTCGGCGGCCCGGCGTGCGGCGCACGGGTGCGGGGGCAGAACGGGGGGCGCGGGCTCCCCTGGCGCCGCGAGGAAGGGTGGCCTGCGCCGCCAGCAGCGATTGCCGCCGAAGTGCCCCCCCGCAGCTGCGCACGCGGCACGAGCGGGCACAGCATTCGTAGAGGTGTCGCCCTTCGCAGGGGCAGGGCCAAGGCCCGGCATGCGGTGCACGTGCATCTCCAGCGCTGCCCGACCGCCGTGGCCGCGCCGTCATGGGTGTCCCCGCGTGCCTTCACGGCCGAGGTCGCCTACCGGGCGGTGCCCCGCCAAGACGTGCCAGCGCTTCTCCGCAGCTTTTTTTGTTAGATTGGAGATGGGGGGTGCGATTGGAGCAGTTCTTCGCTCATGCTTAGGGTAGCGCTCGGGCCGCGACTGCACTGCTTGCTTTTGCTGCCGCCTTCTCTTCCTTCTCCTCCCCTCCCCTGCTGTTGCCCTCTTCTTCCTTCAGCCACGGGGCGACCTTCTCGAGCTAGTAAAAAAGTGTAGCTTGCTGCTGGAAGTCTTGGGTTCACCTTGGGATTACGGAGCGCATGGGTGTACAGTCGGTCCGAGTCTGGCACGGAGCAGCTCTCGCGAGGGGCAGCGGAGTTCTCCCTCGTACTGAGAAGATCTGGAGGTAGGGGATACGAGTGGGCCGCCGCTGTTCCACCCACAACACTGATCGCCGTGAGGCCGACTGCCAGGCAGAATGACAAAGGGTGCATCCACGCATAAAAACCCTACTGTAATATTAAGTCGGGCCTGGGAATATTCAAAAATAGTCAAAACACAGTCGGGGGACTATTTTTTGACTATGAACATTTTTGGTGTATTGTTGGGTATGTTGAGCTGTTCGCCATAGGCCCGACCTAACCTTAATGATTAGGATCTGCATGCGTGGATCCGGATGGTAGACAGATAACTTCACTAGTGATTTATCTGTGCATATGTCAGAATATGGGCGTCCGCGGTTTCCTATGCAAATACTGCCGCGGGTGAATTGCTGTCATACGTGAGCAGCGGGAGCGACCATCGCCAGCGTGAACGGCCCCACTAGCGCGCGTAATGGAAGTTTCATGCTGGTGATCGGATAATGCCCATATGGTGCGACGACAGCTTTTCGTATGGAGGTGGCGGTAGATGTTTGCAACGCTGACGATGTTGTTGCGCGAATTGGTGGGAATATTTGCGTGATAGCCTTGCCGCCCATTTCCGCGAAGGCTAAAGCCCAGTCTACTACGCACGGGACTCGCCACCCAGGCCACAACCCGTTCTAAGTTGTACCCGACGGGGGCTCGATCTATGGTGACGAGGACCCCCCCCACGGACACATCAACGAAAGCAGCAGCGCAGGACACACACACGCAAGACCATTCGGCGATCGGATGTCGACGTGGGCTTGGCTTGCGTTCTCCCGGCGAGCTTTGGCCGACTGCCTTGCCCCGTCAAGCGCTTGTGTTGCACGTACAGTGCCGTTTTTAAGACATGCTCCGCGTGCAGATCATGTACAACAAATGCAGGAATTCAGTAGTAAAAACAACGATGAGTTCATGCATAAGTTCATGCATCAATCATTCATGCTTTCAAGTCATATATTTTTTAAGAATCCCATGTATTAGATGTTGCCTTGTATATTGCGAGATGTACGGACGGGGGCCGGTTCGGCTGCGCGCGAGAGCGGCTCCTCGCGGGGGTGCCCCTGCGTGCGCGGCCTCTAGAGGGCGTGGGGCAGTCCAAGCCCGAGCGCGCCGGCCGCCACTGTCGCGCCTCGCGCATCGATCGGCAGGCCGCGCACCAGAGTGGAAGTCGATTAATGGAGAGGAAGCATGCTGCCAAATCATTCCCAGATGTCTGAAGCATGTTTCAAACATGGTTTACATGTGTAAAAGCATGTTTGAAACCTTCCTGTGTTTATAGCATGTTTTACACATTTTAAGCACAACGCTAATTCAATGATAGGATTGTTCGAGTGTCCACTGTCATGGCATCCACAAGATCAGCAGGGCGACCCTGCCACGTCGAGGGTACCCTCGTGTCCTGTGCTGCGCGACCCGTGCCTCCTGCACTCCTCGGGAACGCCGTGGCGCTCGGAGGGGTCTCGTGCCCCTTCGTGGGCGTTCCTGTTCCCCCCCAGGGCAGCGCTCGTTACCCGACGAAGGCATCTATACACCACCACCGTGCCAGGCCAGGGCCATCCTGGGCCGTAGAATGGTGTATAGACCTTCCTGGCTCGGCCAGGAGGGCGTATGCACCATCCTGGGGCCCAGGGTGGCCCTGGCCTGGCACAGTGGTGGTATATAGATGCTTCCTGCGTACGTTACCTGGGCCACACCTCCCCCCTCTCCCGGGTCACCGAGCTGGGTCTTTAGAAAACCTCGCTCCACGAGTATACGAGTTATAATTGTCGGCGACTTCATTGACAGACTGTTTTGTCCCACCGATAGTGGAAAATTGTTCCTTCCAAGCGGCACCCGCCGCACAAAAACGACGACGAGATGAAGGAGGAGATTGTGAACAACGTCTTCGGCGAGGCATGAATCGATCTATTCACCGTTCTCAGAATTCCCCTGCCGTGCAGGGTACAGGGTGCAAGATTTCTTGGGAGAAACCCCCCCAAACATTACCCAGTCCGCCCAACAATGGAGGAAAACAATCTCCGCCGCGACGACGACGATAATGACTACGATTACGATGACGACTAAAACCACGATTACAACCATCACTTCCATAGCGACTATAATCGCAATTACAATGACGGTTACAATCACGATTATAATCATGATTGCAATCACGACTACAACCACAGCCGTTGGTTTCTATTCCAATATGCATGATAAGATGTTTCCATTTCTTTGGGCGTATAGGGTAGCCCCTTCTGGAGTTTTCCCTGGGAGACAGAAGCCCCCAACATCATCAAGCCCGTACAACAAGAAAGGGGAAATATCCTCCGCCGTGACGACGACGACGGTTACGATTACGACTACGATCGCGACTACGATTCCACGTTCCACGCCGATGCGAGCGCTCGTCAGTTCGGGCGCTGGCCGCGACACACCGAGAGGCATGCCTCTCAACCGAAAGGAATGGGCAGGTGCTCAGTGCAGCACCGCCCGCAAGGAAACCACGAGCCCCAGGGAGGGGCAAGCAGGCAGTGGGCTAACCCCCAGGGTCGGCCCATCCTTGCTCGCCACTATCGGGGCTCGCGCCCAGCACTGACACGGTCCAGGAACCACCGCTGGTCATTGGACATGCGTCCCGTGCAGGCCTGGAGCAGGGCACGCCAGCTCGGCGCCTCGATCAGCGCGTGGGCCCCACAACGCTGACAGATCAGGTAGCGGCCAACAGCCGCAACCTGGTGCTGCAGGAAGTGGAAGACCGACGGCGGGGCGACAGCCTCTCCCTGCTCTCCCTCGAAGCCGAGGGCCTGCCACGCTCGACGCACCGCCTCGCCTCGCGCCCTAGGGAGGACGCCTCCGAGGCGGTGATGTCGGACGGCAGCTAAAAACAAGTGCAGATCGGTCGGCCTGCAGATTGCGCTTGGCTGCTCCAGCCTTGCGCGGCCGCCAGCCGACTTCGCGATACTATGGCACCATGTGCAGCGCACACATCCAGACGGGATCGTTTCGAGGTCGTGGGCCATCAGGGCCAGAGGAGGGGCCGTGGTATTTCTCGGCCTGGCAGGCGGCCTCGGTTCGGGGACCGAAGACGCGGCCACGAATTGGGCCGCCCGCGATATGAAATCCAAATTCAGCTTGGCCTCGCCGAGGCCAACTCTGACTGCCTCGACCGCGCTCTCGGCCGCACGGATCTGAGCAGCCCCCAGCTTCGCGAAAAAGTCCGCCCATCCGTCCCCAAGGAGATCGGACTCACGCGAAACACCAGCCCCATCAAACGACCACTGGCCCTCCAAAATTTCGTCCAGATCTCCATGGGCGGGGGTCCAACGGAAAGAAGGTCTTTCCTTCGTTCCGACGATTTTAAACATTTGCCTCCAGACCGACGCGTGCTTGTACGCTCCCGTCGCCAAGGCTGGATCCCAGCTGTTGCCCTCGGTCACCGCCGAGCGGTGGTCCGAGACCAATTCAGCTCCAGGGGGGACCACCTTCAAAGCTTCCAAGAGGGCCTGCCGTTCGGCTCGTGGCACCGTCTGGCACCGTCCCGCGAGGCCTCCATAAAGGGCCCTGATCGGCCATCCACGGGCCGACATCTCGACGACCGCCCAGCCGCAGCGGGCCATCTCGGGGACCCCGTTGGCGTGGCCAGAGCCGTCAGTGTAGACTCGTTTACCCCAAGGAAGGTGGGTGGCCCCCCAAGAAAAAAAACAGGCAGCACGCTCGGGACTGGCTCCAACACCACATGCTGAAACGGCAACCCGTAAACCAACTCAACCGAATCGAAGTCGGGGGGGATTCCTCGAGCCGAGTCCTTGAGCAGCTGCCTTCGCTTGAAACTTTCCTTTGGCAAAGCAGGGCCTGCCTCTGGGGCGTCACCCTGGCGCCAGAGCTCTTCGCATTCATACCAGTGATGACCGAAAGTGCCTATTTGCTGCTTGCAAAACTGACAGAGGTCCGAGTCGGCAAGTCCGTGTCTAAATTTCCGAGCTGGCGGCCAGAGCCCCCCTGCTAGCAAGGCCTTCAGAGTCGCGCGCCTCTTAGGTTCCCTCACGGAATTCACCGCGACCCGAAGCGCACGACCCCAAACAATCTCCTCGCCAGAAGATTCGGGGATTTTCCGACACAAGCTGAATCATCTGCGCCCGGTTAATACCCTCGATGAGCTGGCGTTTTAAATCCCAAGGCGAAACATGGCAAAGCGACAAAACAACTCCCTGGTCGGTCCGAATATGGGTCGGTCCCACAAGGGCCCATCCCACGCGCAACGGGCTCAAAAAGACGGCCCCCACGGGGCCTCGAACCTCCCTCCAGAGCGGTCTATTGGCCAGCCGTGAGGCCGCCGCGTTCCACGCATGCCAAAGATCTACATCACTGGCACGACGGTCCCAGATCCAGCAGCAGTACCGAAAAAAAACAAGAGGCACTGTAGCATCGACCAAAGGGTCATAGTTCTCGTCTCGATGCGTGCTGAGAAACGCCGTGACGTGCATGCGGCCTCGGGCTCCTGCAAGCTCGGCCGCCACTGCACGCAGGCTCCTGAGGGCCTGGTCCGAGACCCCAGACACCGCGGCACCGTGGGCCCCACAGGGCATGAGCCCCGTCCGCCAGAGCATGGCCACCTTAGGCCCCGCGGCTTTCTTCAGGACCCGAAGTTTGGCCCGACGCCCCTGGAGCTTGGCGACCCTGGCTTTTTCGACTTTACGAATTACACGCCTACCGTACAAATCATGGCCCAAGTTGCGAAGATGAGCCTTGCTGTGGAACCCTATCATGCGAGCCGACAAGCGAACCTTTTTTTTCGGCCGCCGTCGTGCTCGCGAGGAACCCTGACTTGTTTGGCTGCAACAGGAGGCCAATCGGGGCCAGGAGGTGGCACAGCTCTCGCGTCGCAGCAAAGACCGACTCCCCTCCTTTGGCGGCCTCGCCACACCATTGGAGGGATATATCATCCATGAGGGCCCTCGGCTTAATTGACGGATACCTAGCGACAAGTTTTTTTGACAGGGCCCAGCAGCACGGCGAGCATGTTGGCGCAGGCGTGAGCACAGCTTGCTAAGATTCCCTGAAAAGAAACGTAACTCTCGCTCAGACTCCCGTACGCGTCGATCCTACGGGGCGCCACATAGCTTTGAATCAACATCCAACCTAAGCGGGGTGGGAATCCCACTCTCCGGTAGACGTCAAAAAGAGCCGAAAGCTTGATCATTTCATAGCATTTGGCCATGTCTAGGAGCACGCTGATCCAGTGCAGGCCCCTTGCTTTGGCAACTTCCGCGGAAAGGTTCAAATCGAAGGCCGAATCTCTCGCATTCCTCCCCTTCCCGCTACCCCGGAACTCCTCCGTCCTATTGGCACGCTCCCAGGCCTCGCTGACAGGCCTGCGGGCTCGCGCCCACACTCTGATGAAAGAGTCGAGGAGCGCAGTTAAACGATGTCCCCCGTCTGGCTTGGCAAGACGGAAGAGCCTGCTTACAATCCTGTCCTTTGGCCAACAGAGACAACGTTCGCATTGATGCAGCAATGATGCAAAGGCCTCAAGGGCCTGGTCCGAAAGGTACTGAAGCGAACGAGGATGTATTTTACAGCACCCCACGGCCGTGGTCACAAGGAACTTCAAACTGGCAGCTCTCAGGTCGGCCACCGAAAGCTCAGGGAGTTCTTCCCAAGACTCGGCATCCCCAGGGATCTCGGGTCTGGCGCACCCATGCGTGGCCCAAATAAGCCCCCAGTCCGAAACAACCTCATCCGAAAGCTCATAGGGCTGGGCTCTCTGGGTGGCTCCAATGACCTCCTGGACTGCACGAGCTCTAGAGTACCTGTGCGCCTGGCGGGTTCCTCCTGAGAAACTCTCTCGAACCCATCGTTGCCAGTCTTCTGACTTGCTGGCGAGGTGGGCAGATTCCTGAAGCGACGCTCGCTCCAAGATGCGGTCGCACAAATCCTGAAAGAAAGGGTCGGCTAGGGCCGACAGGCCAGCTTTAAAAAGAGCACTACTGAGGTGGTCCAGCTCCTTGTGCACCCACTCGACCTTGGCGATGCGGTCGCAGAACCTGTCGGCATCCACCAGCACCTTGGCCATACGACGGAAACGTCTTGTCTGGTCGCCGTCATCCACCTCCAGCCTCGGCGCGAACGCGTGCAAGGCCTGGCTGACCGAGCGCAGGTGACGGGCCCACCTGGCCGCCGTAGCCCACGCTGCCTGCGCGGGCTGAAGCTGGACCGCACGCTTCTTCGGCACGAAACTGAGCTCCTTCCAGGTCACCTCGTGCTTGCCAGCGTAGCCCTCGTAGAATGAACGTTTCGGCCCTACAATATCGTGGCGATCAAGAAGCTCACGCTCAACTCCCGTGAGAAACTCGCCCCACTTGACACTGAGGTCTTCTTCATCACGAGCCTGGGCGACCTGCTGGCGAAAGCGCGCCCAACGCCTGGGGAAGCGCGCGCATCCTGCCTTAGCAACAACTGGCATCCTCTTGGGCTGGCACGCTACTCTGCGCCACAGCTTGACATCAGCCCCACGAATGCCGAAGGAAACCGGTTTGTGGGGAGCGAGGCACACATCTTCGAGCACCACAGCGGGGGTGGTTCTGATAGCTAAGTTGGCACTTATCACGAAGAAGTCGATCGTGGAGCCTGGCACCGCTTGCACACAGGTCGGGTCCGCTGTGGCAGACACCACGCCCCCGAACGTGGCGGCCCACGACATCAGCTTGTCTGGCTCCATCTGAAAGTCACCCCCAACAACCCACTCGATCCCCATCTCGTTGAGACGGAAGAGGTAGGCCGCCACGCCCACCAGGATCGCAACATTCCTCTCCCCCATCTGGTCATCCACGTACAAATAGACGGATACAACCACGAAACCGCCTCGGACGGCACTGTGAACATGTCCTGCCACTGCTCTGCCTGGGACCAGCAGCCCGTGGTCACAACGTGGCGGCGCCGTGATCTGAACACGCTTAGGACATAGAACTGCCACACCACCTGACGTACCTCCGTTGTCTGTGTCCAGCGCCTTGGCCCACACCCCGTGGTACCCCGCTGCCCCCAGCCTCAATTGGTGGTCGGCCAGCTTGTCACTGAGATGGTGCTCCTGAATACAGAACACCGTCAACTCCTTGTCTAATGCCAGCGACGTGATGTCGGACTCCAGCTTGCGGACCATTGGCCCGTGGCTCGTAGTGTTGGCGGTAACCACTCTAACCATTGCACAAAAAGTGAGAAAACAACCTGATTACCGAAGGGATGGCATACCTACGCCCTCGTTCTGGCTTTCTTGGCAAAGCTGTCGAGCTGTTCACCTGCACGTTTGGCCGCGTCCCGAAGGTCATCCTCATCCTCGGGTACTTGAACATTGCAGGTCTCCAGGAACTCACGCAACGTGGCGGCATCGGCCGCCGAGAAATCTGGGATCCAGCTTGCGGCTGAGCTGGCTGCAGGCGCACTCCCTGCCGAAGGCGACGAGCGCTCCGCCTCAGCCGCCTCGGCTGCTGAGCGAGCTGCTGCTGCCTCCTACTCCCTCTTCTCGCGGTACACGCGCTCCGCCTCCCGCACTTCCTGGACCGCATCGTGCAATTTCTGCGCAGACTGCACCGAGCCTCCGAAGCCCTGCAGCATCTCCCCCAGCTGGCCCACGGAGATGTCGTGGAGCCCGCCCATGACCTGCTGCAGCGACTGCGCCTGCCCTTGCTCTGGCTGCGGTGGCTGAGGGCAGGCGACGACCAACTCGCGCCTCTGCTGCTCGATCTCGACCATCTCGCTCTTGGTGGCGCTGAGCTCCTTGTTGGCACGCGCCACCGCCTCCTGGGCGATCTTGACCTTCTCCTCCAACTCGCGAATGTTCTCTTCCTGCTTCGCAGCCTTCTTACAAAGCCGCTGATGCGTGAAAGAGAGCTCCTTGAGGCGTGTGTCCAGAGGTTTGGCTGCCGAGACTCGCTGCCGCAAGCGCGCCTGGCGCTCGCGCATCTGCTGGCAAGCCTGCTGTACCTCTTTACATTGAACGTCCTTGATTGCATCGATCTGCGAGTTGAGCTCCGCCAACTGCTGCTTGAGATCGCCGTCGGCCCCCCCCTCGTCCACCTCCATTGCATCCCGCGGGTCTGGAGGTGATGGCGGGGGCCCTCGAGCGATCTGCGCACGAAGCTTCTCCAACTCTGCCTGACATTGCTTAAGCTGTTGCTCGACCTTGCCACTGCTGCCCGAGGCTGCCCGCGGCTGCGCGTGCATGGCGGGGACTGCAGGCAAGGTGCGAGGGCCACCGTAGCAGACCGACTTGTGCAGGTTACACTTGCTGCAATGAAGGCGGTCGGCATGGTTCCACCAGTGCTCTCCCTGATTGTTCCAACACGTCTTGCAGTTCCACGGCTGGGCCCAGGCTCGGCGCTGCTGACCGCGACTTGAGACCAAAGGCCCTCGTGCACCATCGGGAGACATCCGCGGGGCGAGCCCGCCGTAGTGTAGGTACGCAAAGAGATGCGGGCTGATACCGCAGTACAGTGAAGGAAAATGTGCCGCCGCGGGGGGCGACCTGAGCAGTCGGGGGCCGTCGCTCCCCCACGCCGAGAGGCTCTGTCCTGAGCGAAACGCTACGGACTTGAGCCAAAATGGCTACGGACCTTATCGCGACTACGATTACCACTACAACCACGACTACGATTTCGACTACGAGTCCTCCCTCTCCTCCTCCTCCTCCTCCTCCTCCTCCTCCTCCTCCTCCTCCTCCTCCTCCTCATCTTCATCCTCCTCTTCATTCCCTCCCGCTGCTCCTCCTCATCCTCCTCTTCTTCCTCCCCAGCCTCCCCCTTAAGAACGAGACGAGGAGGAGCAGGAGGAGGACGAGGACCAGTGTAAGCCCATGACTCGTCAACGATGTTAGACCAGGAGTAGGAGGAGGAGGAGGAGGAGGAGGAGGAGGAGGAGGAGGAGGAGGAGGAGGAGGAGGAGGAGGAGGAGGAGGAGGGGGGGAGGAGGAGGAGGATGAAGAGGAGCATGTAACAGGAACGGCCGCGGGTGCACCACGCCGCGGCCGCCGCCCGACCTGCTCCCCCCCCCTCTGGGTAACGACCGTTGCCCGGGAAAGAAAAAAACGGTGCTCTCGCGTGTCTTCTGGAACCAACCTTAGGTCGGGCGTGTCCTTCTACAAAAAGTCCAATACTATTCATTACACAAGAGAAAAAACCCAATCAGTGGATGGTTTTCGCTGAGGAGATTGACCGGGAACCCGGGAGCCCAGAAACCCAGAACCCACCGAAATCAGCCCGGAACCAATAACCGGGAACCCGGGAACCCGGAATTGGGAACCCGGGAACCCAGCCTGCTACCAAAATCGGCGGGAAAGTCCCGGCAAATCTTTCCATTTCCGCTAGGACCCCTTCAGTGCAAGCACTGCTTGGGGAACAACATGGTCCCCGTATTGTTTTTTGGCTAATTTGGACCTTGACCTTCCAGGAGGGCTAAAACATAGCACGCGACTTGAAAACCCATCCCAGAGCCATTCTGCGTCTCGGTTTCAGGCGGTTTCGTTTCGTTGTTTTTTTAGGGTTTGTGGGCCTCCCGTGCTAAAAGATAGCTCTCTGGAGGGTCAGGGGAACATTCCTCCTGCAGAGGGGGGCCCGGCTCAGAACCAGCCTCGGCCGAACAGCAAGGGCTCCCACGAGGGCGCGAAGTTATTCGCGCTTCGCGCTTCGCGGTCCTCGTTCCTTCTCCCCTTCCTCCTCGTCCTCCTTTTCTCCCTTTGGGGGGGCGGCGCGAGAGCGCGAAGTTATTCGCGCCTCGCGCTTCGCGGAGCGCGAAGCGCGAAGTTGGGAGCCCTAGAACAGTTTCCCCGCCCCGTGCGCCGTGCCGGCGCGCTCTCTCGCGAGCGGGGGGGGGGCAGGCGCGGCCGGTGCCCGTGCGGCCGAAGTCCGGCGGCTGGAAGCCGGAGACGGTGCGCCGCCCCGGTCGGCGCAGACGCGCAGGGGCGGCCCAGAGAGGGGGAGCGAGCGAG
>CAUYUJ010002792.1:114308-151808 GCA_963575745.1 Prorocentrum cordatum | reverse complement strand
ATTGACGGGCTTGGTTATCCCAATTCACGTCTCAGACTGTGACAGGCACCGAATTCCATGACATTTTGTCTGTGCACGTGCACGAGCTCTCAGGATCAGGACACCTGCGGCGTCAGCTCCTCTTCAGCTTCGTGGCTGCTTTGTGAGCGGGCCGGCCGGCCTGTGCCTGGTGTAGCTAATTAGCGTCGCTCGTGCCCCAGACTTTGCTTTCGCCGCCTGACCCTTGTCTCGCGGCCGCGACCGAAAAAACCGGAAAACAGTATCCTCACCAGCACTTTGGTGGCGTCACTTCCATGCCCAGGTTCCTGGTCAGTGAGTTCCCTCGGCCTTGCCGGTTTCTGTGACCCTTCGTGGTGGCGTTCCTGGTTTCATCCTGGTTTCGTTCCCGCGCCATTTTGGCTGCGCCCCGACTTCGGTTGTTGGCTAAGTGCATGTGCGCGCTCCTGGACCGGGTTCCTGGCAGCTGCAGCCCGCACCCCCTTCCGTTTCCGGTGTTCTGAGGTGCCGCCTAGGCCTCTGTTTGCTGTCGCGTTAGGCAATTCGGTTCACGCGCGGCCCGCCCGTTCCGTTACTCGCCGCCTGCGCTTTCGCTTGCGGTTGCGACTTAAAAGTGTCCCCACCAGCCCATCCTACACCAGGCTCTCGAACGAAGAGCGCCGACCATCGGCAGCTGTTCTCCTCCTCCTGCTCCTCCTCTTCCTCCTCCTCCTCCTCCTCTTACTCTTCCTCCTCCTGGTGGCGTCTTGGAGCTCTCTTGGGGCGTTTTGGTGGGCTCTTTGGCCCCGCGGGCGGGCGGGCGGCGCCCCGCCCGCCCGCACGCAGGGCCCAAGAGGAGGGTCCAAGACGTCTCTTGAGGCCCTTTTGGAGAACATCGATCACAAAAAGGGGGGAGCTTCAATTAGCGTCGCCCCTCTTGAGCCCCCCAAGTCGCCTCTTGGAGCGCTCTTGGGGCGCTCTTGGGCGCTCCTGGGGCCGTCTTGGGGTTCTCTTGGGTCCCTGTTGGGGCTATCTTGGGCCATCTTGGAGATACGCTGAAGCCTTGGATGGGCATTGTAAGCGCAACGGCGATAACGCCAAAAACGTGAATTGTCCCTAGGGTTTTGAAGCATGTTGGCTTCTTGGGGGCATCCTTGGGGAGCTCTGTTGGATACTTGGAGCCGTCTTGGTGCCGTCTTGGAGCGTCTTGGAGCACCTCGGAAGCTATCTCGAGGCATCTTGCGGTATCTCGAGCCGTCTTGGAGGCTATCTAGGGCTCATTGAGGCCCTCGTGGCCTCTTGGAGCCAATTTGGGTCATCTTAGACGCTCCGACGACTCGCGGAACGCCCTGTCCAGGTCCATGGGGAGAGGGTCGGGGGAGGGGTAAACCCCTCCCCGAAGGGGAAGAAGGAGGGGTGGAAGAGGAAACGGCCTAAACCACCGACGCCCAGAGGGCTGGTGGGATTTCTCAGAGTTCCGAGGCCTCTTGTTGCGTGTGGCCTGGGCACGGAAGCCCCCGTGCCAGTGCAATACACAGTCGCCATGCGTTGGTGTTTTGTTGTTCCTTGGATATCACGTTTCCGGGGCAACGCTAAAATGAGGACTCGAATCAGGGAGGCCACCCAGGCTTTAAGGCGCAGGGGTCTGGCCAGCTTCCTACTTGATGGCTGCTTGCCACCAGAAGGGGGTGAGGGTGCTGGGGGCTTTTGCTTGCTTGCTGTGTTGCGGGCCTTTGCTTTAGCGCATCGACATGCTTTCTGGGAAGCCTTGGGAGGCCCTGGGAGGCTAGTCGAGTCTTTGCGACCTCTTGCGAGTCTCTGAGAGTCTCTGGAGGGGCCTGCGAGGGTTTGGACGGCTTCGGGGAATCACACGCACCACCGCCCCTGGGTCGTGGGCAAAATGCCTCTCTGGGAGGTTTCTTGTGATCTCCTGGGAGGACTTTCGAGGGCCTCTTGAAGACATTGTCGGGGCCTCGTGAGGCTTTTTTGTGTGCTTTCTAGTGGGTCTGAGTGCCTCTTGGGGGCATGTTGATAGTATTGGTGTAAAGGCTATCAAAACCCCTTTGTTTTCTCCCTCTTGGGCCCCTCTTGGCCCTCATGGGGTCTCACGAGGCCCTCGTCAGCAGTTTTGTTTGCTCTGCTTGGCCGTCCTTGGGCCGTCTTGGGGGCTTCACAAGTGGGCGTTCACTTTCCAGGTGTTCGAACTTGTAAAGTTGAAGCGTGTGAGTTTGACGAGTCTTTAGGTTTGACGCAAAAGGCGTGAGCAACATACAAGCGTTTAGCATGCTAGCTGAACATTCGGGTGTTTCGCCAGCTTTCAAGCGTTTAAACTTAGTTGCCGCCGTCCTTCTCAAACTTTCCAGCTTCAGCTTCTCCGATGTTTCAATAATTCAAGGTGGCGGTGCGATGTCCGTTTGCGAGCTGTTGCCAAGCGGATCATGTTCTAGATGTGATTTCTTGACATTGCTTACGGTTTCGACGCTTGGGTGTAATTTGCTTTCTGTTTTTCCCCAACCATCCTGTGGTGTTGGGTCCTCGTTTTGAAGAGGCAGCGCCACGCGTCACTCCTCTCCTCTCCTCCTCCCCCTCCTCCCCTTCCTGCGTTTCGCCCACCCAGGACAGCGCTTCGTGGCCCCATAGGGCCATAGGGAGCTCCACCGAAGGCTCCAGTGGCACAGGCCGCATGCGTCAACGCCACCCAGGCAGCGCTTCGTGACCCCATAGGGAGGCCCACCGACAGCTCCAGTGGCACAGGCCGCATGCGACAACGCCACTCAGGACAGCGCTTCGTGGCCCCATGGCGAGCTCCACCGAAGGCTCCAGTTGCACAGGCCGCATGCGTCCACGCCACCCAGGAAAGCATTCCGTGGCCCCACAGGGAGCTCCACCGAAGGCTCCAGTGGCACAGGCCGCATGCGTCCACGCCACCCAGGACAGCGCTCCGTGGCCCCATAGGGAGCTCCACCGAAGGTTCCAGTGGCACAAACCGCATGCGTCAACGCCACCCAGGACAGCGCTTCGTGGCCCCACAAGGAGTTCCACCGAAGGCTCCAGTGGCACAGGCCGCATGCGTCAACGCCACCCAGGACAGTGCTTCGTGGCCCCATAAGGAGCTCCACCGACGGCTCCAATGACACAGGCCGCATGCGTCAACGCCACTCAGGACAGCGCTCCGTGCCCCCATAGGGAGGCCCACCGACAGCTCCAGTGGCACAGGCCGCATGCGTCAACGCCACCCAGGACAGCGCTTCGTGGCCCCACAAGGAGTTCCACCGAAGGCTCCAGTGGCACAGGCCGCATGCGTCAACGCCACCCAGGACAGCGCTTCGTGGCCCCATAAGGAGCTCCACCGAAGGCTCCAGTTGCACAGGCCGCATGCGTCAACGCCACCCAGGACAGCGCTTCGTGGCCCCATAGGGAGCTCCACCGACAGCTCCAGTGGCACAGGCCGCATGCGCCAGCGCCACCCAGGACAGCGCTTCGTGGCCCCGTAGGGAGCTCCACCGAAGGCTCCAGTGGCACAGGCCGCATTCGTCAACCGAAGGCTCCAGTGGCACAGGCCGCATGCGTCAACGCCACCCATGACAGCGCTTCGTGGCCCCATAAGGAGCTCCACCGACGGCTCCAATGGCACAGGCCGCATGCGTCAACGCCACCCAGGACAGCGCTTCGTGGCCCCATGGGGAGCTCCACCGAATGCTCCTGTGGCACAGGCCGCATGCGTCAACGCCACCCAGGACAGCGTTTCGTGGCCCCATAGAGAGCTCCACCGAAGGCTCCAGTGGCACAGGCCGAATGCGTCAACGCCACCCAGGACAGCGCGTGGCCCCATAGGGAGCTCCACCGAAGGCTCCAGTGGCACAAACCGCATGCATGACAGAGCTGCGTGGCCCCATGGGGAGTCCCGCCGAAGGCTCCAGTGGCACAGGCCGCATGTGTCAACGCCACTCAGGACAGCGCTTCGTGGCCCCATAGGGAGCTTCACCGAAACCGGTACCCATAATGCGGTATTCTCAACCGCATATGGTTGGGTCCATCGTCAGGCTAATTTCTAGGGCCTCTCCACTCTCTTGCGGCATCCCTGATGGTATTTTTCCAGAGGAAAACGCATCGACCCCACTGACCGCCGATAGGTGCCTGATAGCCCACCCCACCCACCCAGGGGCATGCGGAGTCGCTATTAGGGGCTTATCGCCGATGTATCGACGATGTATCGCCGATCCCAGCTCGATGTATTGCGAAGGCCTTACGGCCGGTGCCGGTGACCCTGAAGGGGGACGACGACGACAACGGCGGCGGCGGTGGCGACGACGACGGCGCAGACGTGGGCCAGAGTCCTCAGGGATGCTTCTTGGGGTCTCTTCGGAAGGCTGTCGGGAGCCTCTGGGGAGGAATGTTGGGGCCTCTTGCGGGCCTCTTGGGAGCCTATTGGGGGCCTCTTGCGGGCTTCCTCGGGACCTCTCGTGGGCCTCTTGTGGCCTCTCGGGGACCTCCTGGGGCTTCCTGTATTCCCCCCTGAGCTGGTCCCCCTCTAACTTTGCCCCTCGTGTTTGGGTCAGGTACAATCGACCCGCATAGTAAGGATGGGCAACCTTCCCAAGGGTACCCTTGCATCCTTGCCTCCTCGGTCCATCCTTGGCCACTTTCGTTGGCCACGCCCCGCTGGAGCAGCTTCGAAATGGGCGTCCGAGGCCCTTGCATCCCCATCGCGCATCCTTATGATAGGAGCCGACTGTACCTTCCTTTGCTCGGGACGCAGCGCAATCGCTCTCAGAGAGCCCCCTGCGCCCGCGCAGGCCGCTTTTACGGGGGAGTCGACGTACAAGGCGCGTGCCGCTGCTGCGTCCTTTCGCACGTGCGGGTCGCAGGAGGGCAACCAGGGGAACCCAGGGGCTCAGAAGAGGGAAAGGTAACCGCAGAGGGTCTTTAATGATGCACCCCCCCCCTAAGCTCTCGGCGGGGAATAGAAACTCGTCCCTCCTCCTCCTCCTCCTTCCCCTCCCTCTCCCTCCTCCTCCTCCTCCTCCTCCTCCTCCTCCTCCTCCTCCTCATCATCATCATCATCATCATCCCCCTCCCCCTCCTTCTCCTTCTCCTCCTCCTCCTCCTTCTCCTCCTCCTTCTCCTCCTCCTCCTCGCCCCCCCCCTGTTCTGGATTTTTGAGCACTTCTCATGACCTCTCATGCATCCGCCGACGAGAATAATTAATTTCCAACTATTGTCGGGGTCCCAATCCGTCAATTAGCCGGCGGAACAATTATTTATTTTCCCATTATTTCCCGGGGGTTTATTAAAGACCTTTTGTGGCTACCGAGAACGAGAGTCTGGACGCACCCCCCGGGGGAGGCCTTCGGAGCAGCGCTATCGGTATCGATTGCCCCCCTCCCGGGAAGGGATGGCAGCCGAGGGAAGCAAGAGTGCTTTGCGTCCGAGCCTCGTCCCTGCACGTCCTTCTGGTACAAGTATAGGTTCAGTCGAACAGTTGCCTGGCGCAGGACCGCAACATGTTCCGAAACGTCTTTGGTGCTTCTTTCTTGAGTCACTCATCGCCGCGCGCATGCCTCCTTCTCATCCCATCCCTCCCTCTTCCTGATGTTGCGGTCTCACATGTTTCAATCATCCCTGCCATCCCTCGTCCGACTCGGCGCGTCGCTTCATGTGTCGCTGCTCTCCATGTTTCCCCCAACCCTCCTGTGTTGTAGGGCCCTCGTGTTCGCTCCGCAGCGTCGCGCCCTGTCGCCCTTCTCGCGCACCCCTTTCGGCGCATCCCCCACCCGCTCCATGCCAGATGTGGTGCGAGCTCAACCTAGCCTGCCTCTTTCCATTCTCCCCTCCCCCTGCTTCCTTCCTCGCACCTCCCAAATCACCCACGCCCGCACCCGCACCCCGCTGTCCCTCCCTTCGCTGTCGTGGTGGTGCTGCTGCTGGTCACGGTCGTGGTGTTGCTGGTCGCAGTCGTGGTGCTGCTGCTTGTGGTCGTGGTGTCCCCTCCTCGTCGCCTTTCCTCCTCCTCCCTTCCCTCCTCCTCCTCCTCCTCCTCCTCCTCCTCCTCCTCCTCCTCCTCCTCCTCCTTCGCCGGCGGAACGGGCCCCTTCTCCACTTGCTCCTTCTCCTCCGTGTCCTCCTCCTCCTCTTCCTCCTCCTCCCCATCCTCTTCTCAGGAGGGACGCATCGACACAGACACAAACGAACGCAGGCTTTCAGGAACACATGTCGGGACCGACGGGACGTGGAGAGGGGAGGAGGAGCAGGAGGAGGAGGAGGAGAAAGAGGAGGAGAAGAACGAGGACAACGAGGAGGAGGAGGAGGGCAACGAGGAGGAGGAGGAGGGAGAGGAGGAGGAGGAGGAGGAGGAGGGGGGAGGAAGGCAGCCCAGGAGAGCGTGGGAGAGCACACGGTAGCTCCTGGATCTCGCGCCGATCTGGTGGCGTCTCCCTTGACCCCATCGAATCTCCTCCTCGTGTCATCCTCACTCCTCCTCCTCCTCGTCCTCCTCCTCCTTCTCCTCCTCCTCCTCCTCCTCCTCCTCCTCCTCCTCCTCCTCATCATCATCATCATCATCATCATCATCATCATCATCATCCCCCCCTCCCCCTTCCCCTTCCCCATCCCCCTGCTCCTCCTCGTGTCCTCCTCACTGGTCGTCCTCACCCCAGGGATTCGGCTTAGCTTGGTGTGGGCCCTTGTTTCGTTTTCTCGTTGTTCGCTGTCGTTTCGTTTCGTGCTTTTCATTGTTTCAAGCGCCCCGCTCCGTCCTTCGTTTTCGTTTGGCGCCGGCTTCGTCTTCAGCGTTCGTTTGCAACGTCGGGCCTCGTTTCGCTGCTCGCTGTGGGCGCCGTTTCGGTTGACATTTCGTTGTGGTCGGTCCCTGCTTCGCCCCCCTCCGCCCGCCCCCCTTCGCCCCCTCCCCGTCGGGCAGGCGTCCCCCGCCGCCCCCCCCCGCCCCCCCGTCCTTGGTATCGCTCGGACGTGTGGATTTCTCCTTCGGCGGGGACCATCGAGGAGCATCCTTGATCATGTGGCGAAAAAGCCACGCACGCAACCGAAAACAGCACAGGGAGTGGACCTCCGAGCGATGGCGAGCGCCCCCAGCCCGAGGCGGCGTACGCGGGGGGACCCGCGCAGCCCGTCGAGCGCAGGAGCGCGCGGCGGGGGAAGGGGGAAGCCGGCGGCCTCGGGGGGCATCGGATCGGCCATCGGTCCATGTCCGGAGGCAGGAGAGGGGTGCGGTGTAGATCAGGAGGGAGAGAGAAGCACACAGACACAATCAATCGTCGACTCCCAGGAGAGTGCGGCAGAGGGAGACAATTAGTGAGCACCCCCCCTGCCCCCCAAACTCAAGGTTGGCACGCGGGGGGGAGACTGCGGTCGAGGTGCAACTCATCAGACCCACCGCCAACAGTGAACACTGGGGGGAAGGGGGAGGCGTTCACAGATGAATGTGGCATGAGTGTTCGCTATTTTTTCCGAGGCCTGTATCTGGAGGCAGGAGAGGGGTGTGGTGTAGATCAGGAGGGAAAAAGAGACACACAGACACAATCAATCGTCGACTCCCAGGAGAGTATGGGAAAATAGGGGGGAAGACAGAAACCCAGAAAATATGGGAAAAGATGGGGAATCCTGTTATTTGTGTGTATTTATTTGTGTGTCCCTGGGCACCTTCAGTAAAGGGGTGTGTTGCCACTGCTGCATCTCGTTGTGCTCTCTATCGTCGATCACACCGCCATGCCCGCGATTGACACAACACCCCTTTGTGGCACACCCCTGCCCGAACTTCAAACTACAGTCAGACCGAGGTGTAAGATCGAGGTCGGTTCGGGGAGGGTGCCCTAATGTTCTTCGTGCTTGCTGGATGTTCTTGTGCATGCTGGGGGAGGGTACCCTTGGATGCTCTGTGTGTTTTGGCCGGCGGAGGGTTTCATGTTCTTGATGGATGTTCTGCCGACATGGGTCCAACTGGATCGGCTGGCTGCGCGCAAGCGGATGCGCGCAGTTCCCGAGAGTGCGAGTGCGGTTGGCCACTCGTGCAGGACGCAGAGCCCCCCCCCGGCGGCGCCGCGCCCCGCCTACTCGGGGCTCTGGGGACCAGGTTCAATGCAAGAGGGGTCAGTCAGAGCGCCGGATCTTGCAGGTTCCTGCAGAGCCAGGGGTGCACTGGCCTGGGCTTGCGTGCAGGATCTTGCAGGATCCTGCAGCATCCCGTAAGGCCTGACTGACCTGGGTTTGGATTGACCCAGGACAAGTAAGTCCCCGACTTGTCACCCTTTCAGGGCTCCCCCCCCCGCCCTGGACTTGGATGGTCTTCTGCACCGCACCGCTGTCGCCCCGTGGGGGGGCCGGCCTCGACCTGACCAGGGGGAGGATACAGTATGGAGCGAGAAGGAGCTCGGACAAAGCATCACTGAACGAGGATAATGATTTTGCGTGGATGATGCGGGGGGCTGCATGAGGAGGATAACATGTGAACTTAGAGCACGGAACAGCAGGCGGACCACACGGAGGTAGACGGGTCCCTTCGGGGTCGAGGATATGCAGGAATGCGTAAGGGTGAGAGGAGGAGGGGTAGGGGTGGAGGCAGGGGGTGACCGCAGGGGGAGGGTACCTAGGATGAGGAAGAGGGGCATGCAGGAGGGAGGACGAGGAGGACGTGGAACAGGGGGAGGGCGGGGGATGCAGAGGAGACCATGGATGAGGGGAGAAGGGCGAGGTGGAGGGAGGAGGAGGACGAAGAGGAGGAGGAGGAGGAGGAAAAGGAGGAGGAGCGAGGAGGAGGAGGAGGAGGAGGAGGAGGAGGAGGAGGAGGGAGCCAGGAGGGGGAGGGAGCGCAGAGCGAGGAGCGAGGCGGGGAGGGGGAGGAGGAGACGCAGTCAGGAGCGGGCAGCCTCCGCCAACCCCCCCCCCCCCTGCCCCCTCGGGCTTCCTGCTCCCCCGAGCCCCCCCCCCCCCCCCCCGCCTGGCACTCCCCGACAGGAAAGTCGCCAACGCCTGGAAGCCCAACACGGCCCCCTTCGAGGCTTACTCGTCGTACGCCGCGGCCCCGCGCCCGCGCGCCGCCGCCGCCGCCGCGCCCCGCCTTCGCCGCCGCCGCCGCTCCCCGGGCCCAGGGCCGCCTCCGCCTTTCGCCGCCGCCTCTCCTGGCGGCCTCCTCCTCCTCCTCCTCCTCCTCCTCCTCCTCCTCCTCCTCCTCCTCCTCCTCCTCCTCCTCCTCCTCCTCCTCCTCTTCCGCCCCGCCTCCGCCTCCGCCTCCGCCTCCGCCTCCTCCTCCTCCTCCTCCTCCTCCTCCTCCTCCTCCTCCTCCTCCTCCTCCTCCTCCTCTGTCTGTTTTTCTTCGACATCCTGTCGGGCCGCTCTGGCGCGGAGCCTCAGAGAGCGCGGCCAGCCTCGTGCAGCTGGACCGCGCTCGGCAATAGGCCGCAAAACGACCCCGGCTTAGCCCGCCCAGCAGTAGGGCGGCGGAAGGGCATCGGGTCGAGTGCTCCAAGGGGCAACGTTTCCAAGCCCTGCGCAAGGCGGGGCCGCTCCTCAGCAAGTTTAATAAGCAGGCGCTTCCGCCAGCTGTGACGTACGGGCTGGGAGTCCACGGTGCGCCGCCCAGGTTTGTGGAGCAGATGCGCGCCACCCAACGAGGAGTATGGCATGCCCCTGGAGCTAGCACCTCTTGCTGGCTCACGGCGTGCTTACAGGGGTCAACCACCACCGACCCACAAGTCGAAGCTTGGGTTGCTCCCCTATTTCAGTGGGCCTTGCTCCTACGGGACCCCATGGTGCCCCAGTCAGTGCTCCAGGCTGCGTGGGTTCGTCAGATTCAGAAGGTGTGCCATACCAAACTCCCTTGGAGGAACATTGCTGGGCCCGCTGGGGCCACCCTCATGTCCCTCAAGGAGCTCCAATGGGCAACCGTCAGCAGCACTACTTGGAGGACTGATCTTGGGGCGGCTCTAAATCTTAGGGAGGATGCGCCGTCCACTATCAAACAACTTGCTCGGGAAGCTGGTGTTCGACGACTTTGGGAACGGTGGGCCCTGAGGGCTCCGCTACCTGGTAATCTGCAGGTACCGCGAGAACCCACAGGTTACTGGATGGAGCCCGCACTACGTATACTTAGTCAAGTCGAGGTCCCCGACTCACCTCCCTCCGACTCCTCCGACGTTGGCGATGAAGACGACGGCATTCGTACTTCCCTTGATGGTGTGAATGGAGAACCGTTGGATCAGATCGAGCCTGTTCGGACATTTTGGGCTCCCAACCACAAGGAGGCAGGGCTCATTCGAACGTTGCTCGGCGGCGGCATCTGGACGCCCGGTCGCCTGGCTGCCTGTGGCTATCGAGACAACAGCGCCTGCCCTAAGTGCGGACACCAGTCGTGCGACCTATGCCACATTTTGTGGGACTACCCGCATCTTGTCAGAACGCGGGACCTGCACATGAACGCCATGTGCGTGGACGGCTTCCTGACAAAAGCTTCTGACACTATGTTCTGGTCCCACTGTCTTGTCGGTCGCTCGTGCTTCCCACCTCTCACGGCTCGTGACAACACTGGGTGATGGCACATACAATATGAGGACCCTCACGGGATCACGGGTGATGTATACACGGACCGAGCCTGTCAGAGGATGTGGTATTGGCCTGAGGCGTCCCGAGCAGGATGGGTCTTCTGTCGGTTGCGTCAGCCCTTGGGGCGGGGGGTAAACATTCATGTGTTTGGGGCTCTCCCAGGCCCCACACAGTCCTCGCCCAGGGCCGAGCTACACGCCGCCCTGCAGGTCCTCCAGGTGTGCATTCCTCCGATATGTGTGCACACCGATTTCAAAGGCCTTGTTGATGGCCTGGCCCTGGGTGCCCGATGGCGTTGCGCCCCGAGGCGCCTCAATGTGGATGTGTAGGATCGCATATGGGCGAGGAGGAGGAGGAGGAGGAGGAGGAGGAGGAGGAGGAGGAGGACCTGGGTGAGATAGGGACCGATGCGAGAGTTACCCTGGCCCGAGGCCACCAGCGAGGGCAGCACGCCGATGCCGTTGGGCATCGGTGGGCCGACCCCGCTGCCAGGCATGGCCGAGACCGCCATGCCATCCCTAAGATTAATGTCAAGGCCATGAGGCTCGGCCACAAGAACTACTCCAAATCCCTTATTAATCGACCCCCCCCCTAAAAAACCGGACCCCCCTCCAAATGCGACCTAATATTCCGGACCCCCTCTTCGAGGGGGCGCTTTAGTAAACCAGACCCCCTCAGCTCCAATCCAAAGAAAGCGACCAAATAAACCGGACCCCCTTAATGACCAAAAAGGCGCCTTAAAAAACCGGACCCGGGGGACGATTAATAAGGGATTTGGAATACGTGCGTCTCCCCAGGTTGGCCGTCACGGCCCTGGCCCCGTTTTTCGGCGGCCAGCGTATCGACACCAGGCCCCGTGCGAGGCCTCGTGGCGTCCGGTTTCGTCGCCGGCCGCCGCCGTGCGAGCCCGCGGGAACTTCGGCCCACCCTCGACATGTGTTCGTCCAGGTTTCGGGCCGTAGCATACACCTTAGGCGATGCTTAAGAAAACCTAAGTTTTCGGCCAGAGTCTCGATTATTCTTAACGTTTCAATGTAAATCCTAAGATTTGAATGGAAATGTTGGGTTTTTTTATTCAAGTTCTGAGACTATGAATTTCTTAACCCATGATTTCTAAAGCATTTCGCAGGGTGTATGACGTTGCAGTTGCTGCAAGAAGGGCTCGAAGCAGGAAGGGGCCCGTCGTCTCGCCCTGTTCGCCTGCCCTGCTCGCCTGCGCGCCGCCGACGGCAGCAGGCAGGAGTTCCCCAACGCCGATCCGAAGGATTGCAAAAAAACCCAGGATTGCAAAACAAAAACCCAGGATTGCAAAAAAACCCAGGATTGCAAAAAAAAAAAAACCCAGGATTGCAAAAAAAACCCGAAGGATTGCAAAAAAACCCGTTCTGGTGACGCCTCGAGCGGCCAGGCTGGCACTGGGGAGCAGATCCTGCATGCTGCTGCTGGCTCTGTCGGTGCTGATGTGCCTCCCCCTCGCGCTCCTGACTCCGTTCGGTCGGTGCGCCCTCGGACGCGGTCCCCGCCCACTGGTCAGCCCGAGCCGCTGGAGGCCCGCGTTGGGGAGGTTACCTCTGCTTCTTTCGCCGAGAGGCCCTCCCTCGCTCGTCCTCGTAGCCCCTCCTGGGACTCCGCGAGGCAGGTTCGACCAAGGGTGGGCTTCGAGCCCGTAGCCACCTTATGGGATGATGTTGGAGATGCGCAGGCTAACGCCGCTGCCCAGGTGCAGCCGCCCCCCATCCCAGCCCGTTTTGGACCAGCATTTAGGCCTGAGAAGCGCAGGAGGATGGATGCTCAGGATCGGAGGGTGTGCAGGCCATCCCTCTCTGACTCCTCCGTCCCAGCCGAACCCCTCCCTGGAACGGGTCCCGTCCCCGCTCGGGCCGCGCGGGGTCACCGCCTATGGGTCTCTTCGGGCCATGTGTGCCTGTGTGTTTCGTGCGGGTATTTTACCACGGGTACGGCTGGGCACCTGCTGCTTCATTGCCCCTCGCAAGACCATTCGCACCGCCTGTCGGAAAGGGCCCAACGAAACCGACGACAGGTTCTGGCGGGCTACCATCCCGCGGATGAGGGACGCTCGGACTCCAGGAGAGTCCCTGCCCCTCGTCCTCTCCATGTTCGGGACCCAGAGACTCTCTGGGTCAGTCTCCTTGGGGGCCCCGCCCCATTGTCTTAAGGGGCCTAGTGGACGCGAGAGCGGAGCACCTGCCAGCAGAGTGCTCCCCGCGCTTCACTTTCCATGGTAATTTTGTGCTCCGCGCCTTCGCCGAGATCCCTAGGGTGGGCGTGGGTGCGATCGGAGCTCCCCGAGGGAGGCGTCCGCGCCGCCCTCGCTATGTTGTGTCGGGCAGTGCACTGCGCGTCCGCTCCAGCCAGCGTCGTATCCTCCTCCTCCTCCTCCTCCAGAAGGTATGGTCGGTCTGTGGGCAGGAGTGGACTGGGACCACCCTCTCCCCGCTGTGGACGCGGGTCACTCCTCTTGCTCCTCCTCCTCCTCCTCCTCCTCCTCCTCCTCCTCCTCCTCCTCCGCTCATGGCGTCCCCCTCTCTCCCTCCTTGTCCCCCCTCCCTTCATCCATCCTCCCCCTCCCTCATCCATCTATGCCTTCCTCCTGTTCCTTCCTCGTCTCTGCCATCCTCCTCCTGTCCCATCCATCTATGATCTATGCCTTCTTCCTGCTCCTTCCTCGTCTATGCCTGCCTCCTCTCTCGCCTTCCGTCGGCCCCAACTTCCGCCCCCCCCCTTCGGACCCCTTTATTCCTGTCCTTCTGGTCCCCTTTTCGCTTCCCCCCCCTCTGCTCATCCACTGCCACTCCCGCAACCATCCCCTCCGAATCGCCTTTTGTCGTGCCCATCTCTCCCGGTACCTCCTCCGCCTTCCCTCCCAATCCAAGTTTCGTCCCCCCCCTTCCCAAGCCCAGCCCCTCGAAACAAGTGGCATTACAAATTAATGCACGAGCGAATGCATTGTTTGGCATGCGTGCAGAATCCCGAATAGTTGCAAATGAAGACATTCTAAACCGAAAGCTGAATAGAAAAAATGCGTCGTGCCCCAGCCCCTGCGTCTTCCGCCCGCGCAGCCGCCCGCGCAGCTCCCCGCGGCCAACTTCCCGACCGGACGATGCGCACGCCATGCCCGCGCGCCGCAGAGGACTACAAGAAGCACCCCGTCGAGGAGCTGCAGCGCGCCAAGCGGGTGCACCAGAGGTGCGCGGGGCGCCTGCCGGCCGCCGCGCGCGCGCGCGCCAGGAAGTTGGCCTCGCGCACCCCCCCCCGTCTGCGCCTCTGCGCTGCCTGCCTGCCGCGCCCTTCTCTCCTCGTCCCCTGCCTCCCCTCCCTCCCTCCCTCCCCTCTGCTCGCCCGCGTCTCCCGGCTCCGCGGCCTCTCTCTCTCTCTCTCTCTAGCTCTCGTCCCTCGCCCGTGGCCGCCCTCCGTCCGTCTGCGAGCGGCTCCTGGAAAAGCACGCGCGAGGCGGGGTGCCGAGTTTGCAAGGCCGTGCCAGCAGCGTTGCTGGCCCTTTTGACTGTTGCCACGCGCCTGCGCTGCCTGAGTCGAGCGGCCTCCTCCTCCTCCTCCTCCTCCTCCTCCTCCTCCTCCTCCTCCTCCTCCTCCTCCTCCGCCCCAGAGGGAGTCAGAGCGGGCGGCGGTCGTGCGAGCTGTCTTCGGCCCAGCCCGCCACGGTGCCTGGGCCGTGGGCCAGGGACCTCTTGGATGAATCTGCGGAGCCTCGCGGAGGGCTCTTGGGCACCTTTGGGGTGGCGGGGGGGCGCTTGGGGGACCTCTTGGGGGCGTCTTGGAGGCCTCTTGGGACTTCTCGGGGGCGCCTCGGGAGCCTCTGGAGGGCTCCTGGGGCCATCTTGAGGGTAACGGCTCATGTCCGTTTGCAGTTCCCCTCTTGGGTTCTCTTGGGGCTCTCTTGGGCTTTCTTGGGGGGGACCCTGGGGCTGTCTCGGGGCACTCTTTGGCCGTCTTGGGACCCTCTGTGACCATCTTGGGGGTCCCTTGGGCAGTCTTAGAAGCTGTCAAGACGAAAAAACGAGTGTGCAACACATGTACACTTTCCAAGGGGAATGAAACAGTGTTTGCCTCTTGGGGCCTTCTCGGTGGCCCTTTTGGAACACTTTGGGGCCGTCTTGGGGGCACTGTAGGCCGTCTTGACGTCATCTTGGGTCGTCGCGGGGCCCTCTTTAGGCTTCTTTCGGGGGAGCGTAAGACCCGGGTTTGCCAGGACTCGGGTTCGCCATCGTTTTTTGACGACCGCGCCTCGGATTTTGACGAGGAGGAGTTTCGTGGGATGTCTGCAGCGGCCTCGTCAAAATGCAGGCTCGGCCTCGTCATTTTTTTGACGACCTCGTCGGGGATTTCCGAGTCCCTTGTACCCAGGTCTTACGTCCCCCTGATTCTTGGAGGTTCTGGAGGCCCCAGGGGTGCGTTGAAGAGCTCGTTCCCTCACGCCTCCCACCGCCCGCCCCCCCTCGAACAGCATTTTGGACCCCAGGGGCTTGGTATCGCTCGGAGGCGTAGTTCTCCTTCGGCGAGGACCATCGAGGAGCATCCTTGATCAATTGGCGCAAAAAACCACGCACGAAACCGAGAAAAGCACAGGGAATGGACGTCCGAGCGATGGCGAGGGGGAGGGGGACAGCCAAACGTCTCCCACGCCTCTACGCCCCTTGCAAGCGGGGGTCGGCGGATTTCGCCATCCGGTAGGCTGGTCACCGTCACTGCTCTGCTGCTCCCCCCCCCCTTCGCCTCCCGCCCTGAAGCAGCTGGCCTGCCGGCGAACCCGCGCGCTCGCCTCCCTCCTGCCCAGAAGCCCAGGCCACCCATGGGGCCTCCAAGTTAGCCACGCTTTGCGGTCTGTATGGTCTCCAGCATCCTCAGAGTATTGAAGCTGACGCTTTCACAGGGGGGGGAGGAGGAGGAGGAGGAGGAGGAGGAAGAAGAGGAGGAAGAAGAAGAAGAAGAAGAATATTAATAATAAGACGAAGGATTCGAAGAAGAAGAACAGCTCTTGGGGCAGCTCTGAGGGTGGGGGGGGCACGCACCGATCTGGAGCAGATTCGCGGACCTGGAGGTGGCGGACAACCTTGCGCCCTCCGCGTTCGCATCAGCAACCAACTTCGAGAACCCCCCCCCGCGCGCGCGCGCACGTGTACTGCCTTGCCGTGGGTGGCCTTGCAGAGCAGTTTTTGGGGGGAGGGGGGCGCCAAGAGCAGCTTGTTTGCTGGCGGGCAGTGTTCAATGTGCGGTTGCAGCGGGTTCGAGGAGGAGCCAGGGTTATAATATATAATGTTCCAACCCACTTTAGCCTCGACCACCAGAACTTCGAGCACCAAAAAGGTACCCAAACTCGAGGGTTTTCACGTGTCGGACCCTGGGAGACACTCGTCCGACACTGTTTCGACACTATTTCGACATTTTTTCTACACTTTTCCGGGTGCTCGAAATTATTTCTGGGATGTGGTTCTCCAGTACGGTGGGAGCAGCACAAAGCCAGGGAGGAAAGGCACGAGGAGTGATCGGGCAGGGGGTGATGGATGCGGGGAGGGAGGGAGGGAGCGGCGGGGCGCAGCCCACCCCGCGGCCCACCCCGCGACACACCCGCGACACCGTTGACGAAAAAATCGGCGCCTGCGGCGGGCTCGTTGTGCAATCTACGTTTTCTGCTCAGTGCAGAACAAGCGGCGCCTGCGGCGGGATTTTTCCGAGCCTCGCAGACTGCCGACGACCCCGCCGCCCCCTCACTGGCAGACGGGGGAGACGCAGTGGAGGGCGGCGGTGGGGGGCGCGACGGAGGCAGGCGACAGGCGGGGAGGGGAGAGGGCGGGCCGGGAGGCGGTAGGGCAGGGTGACGGAGAAGGACCTGCGCTGTCGCGGGTGGTTGCCCAGAGTTATGTTGCTCCCACCGTACTTAAGGACCACATCCCAGAAATAATTTCGAGCACCCGGAAGAGTGTCGAGAGAGTGTCGAAACAGTGTCGGGCGAGTGTCTCCCAGGGCCCGACACGTGAGAACCCTCGAGTTTCGGTACCTTTTCGGTGCTCGAAATTATTTCTGGTGATCGAGGCTAGAGTGGGTTGGAACATCCTAAGCCCAGAGGAGGAGGCAGGGTGAAGTCGGGCCTGCCCCTCTCCAGGAGGAAGACTCAAAAGCAGTCAAAAGATCATAGTCGGGGGGCGATATTTCGAGCATGGCTCGGCAACTGTGGCGCCTGGCTTCCATCGGTTTTCCTTTTTGTTCGTCGAACGTCGGCCTGTATGGAGACGTGCCCGACCTAAAGTCAAGCAGTGGCGAAGCGTCCTGGCTCGCCTATAGCCCTACCAGCAATGTTCTAGGAAGCGTCTGTGGTTTCCACGAGAAGTTCTTAGAACATTTCTTGTTGGGATTGTCTTGTTTTAGCACATTGGGTTTATGTTCTGAGAACATTGTTTTGTTCTTAGAACATGCCTGGGTTCCAAGAACATGTCGTGGTACGACTACAGGAATGCCGGGACGGCCGGTCCCTGCTCAAGAAAGGTACTCCAGATTTCGTAATAAAGGGAGGGGGGTCTCATTTCGGGGGGGGGTCTCTTCCAGGCTATCTTGGAGGGCCTGGGGGGGTCTGGGGACGGTGTTTGGGAGGGTTCTCCCACGGGGGGGGGGGGTCTGAAATGGCTCGTCTTGGAGGGTCCAGACCCCCTCCCTTTTATTACGAGATCTGGAGTAGGGGGAGAAGGGGGGGAATGGCGCGGAGAAGTCGGGGGGGGGGGCACCCGGCCGCCGTGCGCCAGGCACTGGAACGACGCCCCCTTCGAGGGGGAGAGCACGTACGCGCAGGCCTTTGCGGGGGCAGAGGGCGCGGCTCTCCGGGGGGCAGGGCGGGGAGGTGCAGTCAAGTCGGGCCTGCCCCCCTACAAGTTGGGATTTTGGACGAGAACTGAAAAATACACCCAAAATAACCCCATGCCCACACAATTTGTCGTCGATTTCCCAGAAAATATAAGAAAATATGGGACGTGGGGGGGAAGACAAAAACCCATCAAATGTAGGATAATATGGAGAATCTTGTTATTTGTATGTATTTATTTGTGTGTCCCAGGGCCCCTTCAGTTAAGGAGGTCTGGGCGTCTGTGGACACAATAACCCCATGCCCACGATAATTATGTCCCCCCCCCTTAAGTAGTTAGAGTTTTTTTGTCGTCGACCAATTAGAGTTTGGTCGGGGGCGCGGGGGCGCGGAGGCCGAACTTCCTTTTCACGGGGAGGGGTTAGTCAAAAAGTGATCCAAAAATGGTCTCAGCGCTATTTTTCTAGAATTGTTTTGCCTTTTTGGGGCACTTTTGGGCTATTTTTTATTCTTCCTCGAAAATCCCCCTGCAGGGGGACACGCCCGACATAAAGGTGCAGTCGAGACGCCGAGATCCGGACCCTGTCGGGCTCCGGAGCTGCTCTGGCTCGCGGGCCGCTCCCCAGAGCTGCCGCGGGGGGGCCGTGCCAAGAGGCGCCCCGCTCGCCTCCAGGGTGCCCCGGCCTAGTTCTCGGGCGCCGATGGCTCTGCGGTGGAGGGCGCGGCGTGCCCACACCTAGGCGGGCCCCACGGCAGGGAGGAGGAGGAGGAGGAGGAGGAGGAGGAGGAGGAGGAGGAGGAGGAGGAGGAGGAGGAGGAGGAGGAGGAGGAGGGGCGCCCTTGGGTCTCAGGGTTGGGTCTCCCGTGGAAGGTTTTTCCTGCGGTCGAGCCCCCGCTGCAGGTCGGGGAGAGAGGCCCTCCGGGCCGAGAGAGGCCCGCCGTGACCTGGAGGGAGCCATGTCGGTGCCTGTTTCCGGCGCTCCCTGTGTCTGGCAGCACGGCGGCTGTGCAGGGAGGAGGAGCGATGGCACGCGACTTAAAATCCTATCCCAGAGCTATCATATGTCTTGGGTTCAGGCTGTTTCGTTTCGCTTTTTGGGTCTTTCGGCCTCCCGTGCTAAACAAAAAAAAGGCTCTCTGGAAGGTCAGGGTATGCCTCCTGCCCTGACACGTCGAGTAAGGAATTGGCCGTTTTCGGTTCGCGAGGGGGCGTCGCGGCCGTCGTTTTTGCGGGTCCAAGTCCGTCGGTTTCGGTCCCAGGCCGTTTTCACTGAGGGGAGGTTTACTAAAGGGAGGTTTGTCCACCGCCGAAGCGAACAGAAGTGACGGGATGCGGAGGCAGAGGCTGCGGTGCGGGGGAGGAGCGCGGGTAGGCGAAGGGGAAGGGGAAGCGGTGTGTGTGTGTGTGTGTGTGTGTGTACGTGTATGTGAGAGGGGCTCGGACTCCCGGGTTGGTGCCAGGCTTGCCTGCCATCGTCACTGCGCCTTGGCAGCGCTCCTGGGTGCGCCCTGGCCTCATGTCCCTGGCCACTGCTGCGGCACCCGCTGCCTCGGCTAGCCGCACCGGCCCGCTCGACGCGAAACTTTTCCACGTCTGAGCGTTCCCCCCCTCCTCCCCCCGCGCGGCCGACTCGTTTTTTTCCTTCCTCCTGCACGCCCGTCAACTCGCCTTTCAGTCGCCCCGAGTAGCCACACGCTGGAGCGGACTGCCTCTGCCTCGCCGCCGACGGAAAAAGTGCGTGTGTATGTGTGAGTGTGTATGTGTGTTAGGGATGGTTGGGGAGGGGCTGCAGAAGATAGGGAATGCTCGGAAGAGGAAGACGGGAAATCCCAGCACACATCATTACTCACCCTGCAGGGCACTTTGCCGTCCCAGGTCCAGTCCTCGGAGGCACATGCGGGCAATATTACAGTTTCTGCCACTACGGCGAACGCCCTCCCAGATGGTGAAGTGGCCGTTTGCCACGGCTTGAGGATTCTGTTAGGGTTGAATGTAAGATAACCCGGTATCCCGATTGACTCTGATGGTCCGATGGAGTGTGGATGGGAGCGACCGATTTTGGGTTGAAGTTTGTAGCTCGGACGCAGGGGCCTGCCCTGCGAAGATTGGATGCGTGATGACAGTATGGCCGCCAGGATGCAAGGCAATTGCGTTCGCGAGGGGGGACTGCCGTCTCCCGTTCGTCGCTGCAGCGGGTGGCGTGATGACTGCGGCGCCAGGGCGAGAGTTCGATCTCGAGCAACAGCCGCTCATCACCAGCGGAATTGAAAAGGAGTTTGACACGGGAACGCCTCCATGCGTGTAGTTGTTGGGAGCGTTGACCTTCGGCTTCGTGAAGTGTTCGGAGGCTCCACTGTTGAAAGGAGCTTACGTGCCAGCCATGTAAATGCTGGGCACTGGATAGTCGGGATCGTAAGCAAGATTGCGATTTCGGACGTCGCATCCATGCATGTAGCAGCCCGAGATCTAGATGTCCGCCACTGTAGTGAACGACGGCGGAATGATTGGTGAAGAGCAAGCCATGCAACGCAAAAGTCCGTGAAGAGTAGACTGTTCTACGTATGCCGTGAGCGGCGTTTCTCTGGTGCGAAGGGCGCCGTCGCCTGCAGCGTCGCCCCCTGAGGTTGAAAGGGAGTCGACACGAGCATTGCACCCACAGCAAGTACTGGCACGGTCTGAATTGCCGTGTCGCCAACATCGGTTTGATTTTCATTCGCTCACTCCCAGCGCATTGCTGCAACGCGCGCGTACATCACTCGTGCATTCATTATCTCCGCAATCCTCCTCATCCTCATCCTCCTCTCTCGTCCCGTTCCGCATTCCGATATCCTGCTACTGCTTTTGGGTGCCAGCAGGCATTCAAGACCCACGAGGGCGCCAGGCCGTCGACGCCGTGGAAGGGCCCGGAGAATAGGACCCCCGCTCTACAGGGGACGGGCGCCCAGGCACCAAGGGCTATGATTCTCTCTTGTGTTTGCGCGTCCCTGTTGAAGCCTCTGGTGTTAATCAAGAGGGGAAAAAACACATAGACACAATTTGTCGTCGATTTCCCAGAAACTATAGGAACATATGGGACGTGGGGGGGAAGACAAAAACCCATAAAATGTAGGATAATATGGAGAATCTTGTTATTTGTGTGTATTTATGTGTGTGTCCCAGGGCCCCTTCAGTTAAGGAGGTCTGGGCGTCTGTGGACACAATAGTGTTTTGCACACGTGCCTGTGGTGATGCACGCCCGCCCCGCAGTGTACAGGGGCCCGGTGGTGCCCAGTCCATGTGATCGCGATGTTCGCAGGCGTGCGTTGTGGTGTTTACTGGCGTGCTTCCATTGTGTGCGCAGGCACGCGTGTGTACATTTGTCTTTTGGTGTACAATGGCCCGCGGCGGCTTGCGTATGCCTGTGGTGCGCACAGGCTGTTGGTGGTGTGCACAGGCAGTGCTTCTGTGATCTACCGGCCCTTGGTGTTGTTGTGTGCACAGGCCCATGTGCTTAAGGTGTATCGGGGCAAGTATGTGTCCGCGTGCACTGGCGGTGTACACAGGCGCACTCTTTTCTACGTAGGCCTGCGGTGTGCACCCGCCGTGCGTTTGTGGTGTATCCAGGTTTGCGCGCGTGGTGTGCGCAGGCGTGTGATTGAAGTGGGTCTGATGCTGCCCGTGGTTGCAGCCGATTGGCCTGGGTCTGGATTGACCCAGGCCAGTCGGGCCTCGACCCCTCCATCTGACTGACACAGGGCGGGATGGGCCAGGCCGCCCTGCTCACCGCCAGAGTCGCCTGCGCTGCGTCGGCAGTCGCCGCCTCGGCCAGCGCCTCTTCTCCAGCCCCGTCGGGCTGCTCGCCCGGGCCTGCGATGGTCCGCCGCTCTCTGGTGGCTGGGGCTCAAGAGACGGGGGTCAATGCAAGCGGAGGTCAGTCATCATCATCATCATCATCATCATCATCATCATCATCATCATCATCATCATCATCATCATCATCAGCATCAGCATCAGCATCAGCATCAGCATCATCAGCATCATCAGCATCATCAGCATCATCAGCATCATCAGCATCATCAGCATCAGCATCAGCATCAGCATCAGCAGCATCAGCATCAGCATCAGCATCAGCATCAGCATCATCATCAGCATCATCATCAGCATCAGCATCAGCATCATCAGCATCATCATCATCATCATCATCATCATCATCATCATCATCATCATCATCATCATCATCATCATCATCATCATCATCATCATCTGGGTCACATCGTTCGTCGCCAGGCGGGGACATCGTTGTTCTAGCCCGGATGCTTGCGCGCTAGCCCGCGCGCCCGCCAGCCACCAGGCGCCGCGCGGCGCCGATGGCAGAGAGGCAGAGACCCCCCTTCCTCCCTCCCCTCCTAACTTCTGAACGCTGAACGTCTTCCCCCCATCTGCCCAGGCTTGGGTGCAGGATCCTGCAGGACCCTGCAGAGCCCGACGCAGGGGGAGCTGGGCTCAGGCGGGATGCAGGCATCGACCTCCAATCGCCCATGCATCGCGGGCAGGGGCCGAATTGCCCACCCCGCCCAGGAGCGCGGGGCTTCGCTATCGAGGGCCTATCGCCGATCTGTCGGCCATGTATCGCTGACTGCAGCTCCATGCTTGCCCCCCTGAGCCCGTCCCCTCCTCTAATGTTCCCCCACACCTTTGCCGCACTCGCTTGGGTCGGCGGGCACTTTCCGGGTCGCTCTCCTTCCTCTGGCGTCTCATTTCCACCTTCCCTGGGTGCAACACCACCCGTCAGAGGTGTCCACTTCTTGGTGTAAGAAAATGGGGACGTGCACGAAATCCTCTGAGCGAAAAGAGGGTTTTGCTCTGAGTGCGCAGGTGCCGTTGCCGAACATGAAGGGGAGTGCTTGCCCCGCATTTCTTCCAATCGATCCCCTGGTAGTTGGCCGTCGTGCTGCACTCTTGCACGAGCACGCAATTGCGGCCTCGCGATCACGAGACTGTTCTCACGCGATCACGATTTGTCCCCGCACGAGCGCGAAATTACTATCGCACGAAACGAAAGTACTCCGCCCGAGCACGAAAGAAGGCACGAAGTGCGGCACGAACTCCAGCACGAATGCCATACGAAATGCCGCCCGAGATTGTTCCCGCGAGCTCTTCATGCGACCCAAGCGGCTTCTAGCTCTTGGCGACGCTCGCAGGCGGGCCTTGGCGCTGGCAAACGAGCTTGGGGCCTCAATTTGGGGGTGCCTTTTCGCGTGGCCGCTCCTGGCGCCAATCCCACTCCGCGCGGGCAACTCTGGCGCGGGCAGCTTCGCGCGGGCAACCCCGTGCCCCTGCCCAGATCTCCCGTGCCGCCCGTGCCTGCCGGCTGCCGGCGGGCGAGCCGGGTCACCTGCGAGTGGGGCCCCGCCGCGGGTTGCCCTGGGTGCGCATCCCGAGCTGTCGCAGATGACAAACCGCATGAAATTGTTGGGGGGGGCCCAGAGCATTTCGCAGCCCATGTCGTGCCCTGTTTTGACTCCAACCTGCCAGCTTGTGGGACACTTGCCCTTTCCGCATGTCTCAGCACATGTTCCGCTCGTGCATGCTCCCCTTTTGTTGTGCCTGCCCCCATTGCGTCCTCCTGCCCGATGCGCTCGCCCCTCACTCGGGACCAAGCAGTTGGGCTCGAGCACGTCCACCACTTGCGCGTATGCAATTTCATGTGGCGTCTCCTTCCACATTGCAAGCGTTCGTGGCATTTACAGCGCTGGAGAAGGAAACACCAGATGTGTGCGGTTCTGCAAGTACGTGGTGCACACGGGGTTGTGATTGTCCACGCAAGTTCTCTTGTGCACTCAGGCCACACAGGTCTGCATTGGTCACCAGCTTGTGATCGCGGCGTGCACGAGGCAACGAGTGCGCGTCTGAATGTTTATGTGTAAGAGCTTGCGCATGACTGTGGTGCCCGCAGGCCTCTAGCGTGAGAATGCAGCACGCATGCATGGACATCCAGACTCGTTTTTTTAGTCTGCTTTGCAGGAGGACGGATGATATGGCGGACGAGGAGGTGGACGCAAAGGAGGAGAAGGAAGAGGAGGAGGAGGAGGAGGAGGTGGCTGAGCGAAGAGTGGGAGGAGGATGAGGGATGGACGGGAAGGAGGAGGATGAGGAGGAGAAGGGGATCAGTCTGAGGACGATGATGACGATGCGGGGCAAAGGGAGAGGGGGGGTCATCGGGAAGAGGAGGACGAGAAGGAGCAGGACCAGTGGAGGGAGGAGGAGGGGGACGGGAAAGGCAGATGTAGAGGAGGAGGAGGAGGAGGAGGAGGAGGAGGAGGAGGAGGAGAAGGAGGACGGAGGACGAGAAGGTGGGAGTGGGGGAGCGGGGGCGGGGGGGGTTCGTCGGACGAGGGCCGCCGTGGTGCCTGGTCGCGCCGCACGCACCCTGGCAGCCCCCGCCCTCGTGGCGCGGGCGAGCGCCTCCTCCGCTCGCCGGCCGGCCGCAGGATCCTCGACGACACGCCGTTCGAGGGGACCCCGTGCCTGCCGCACGCCCTCCCCTCGCCTCCCTGGGGCCCCTGGCCTCCCGCGCGCCGCTGTCCTCTCTCCCCCTGCTCGTCCGGCCCTCCTCCTCCTCCTCCTCCTCCTCCTCCTCCTCCTCCTCCTCCTCCTCCTCTTCCTCCTCCTCCTCCTCCTCCTCCTCCTCCTCCTCCTCCTCCTCCTCCTCCTCCTCCCCCAGCCCCCCCTCCATCCCTCCCCGTGTCTTTTCCCTACCTCCCTCCATTCGGGCGGGGCCAGGACGAGGAGACATCTCCGTTCCAGAGCGTTCCGGAACGCTCTCAGAGCGTTCCGGAACGCTCTGAGAGGGCCGCGGCGCCCGAGACATCTTGCAGGTCCGCCGGATCTCAGAGATTCTCGATTCATCTTCTTTACCAGATCTAATCCTGGTCGCAGCTTCTCCTTATCCACCCCTCCCCCTCCTGTCCTCACCACCCACCAAACCACCCCAACCCAACCCGAAGGCCCCAAGTTGCCCTTCATTCCCAGTGTGTGGGGGGGGGGTCGGGGAACACTGAAACGAAAACATGAACCCGTTACGCCCCCCCCCCAACCCGAAATTCGGGTCTTCGGGTCAGGTTGGGGTGATTTGGTAATTAGGTAGTCTTATGATGTTCCAACCTACTTTAGCCTTGACCACCAGAAACAATTTCGAGCTCCAGGCAAGTACCGAAATCTGAGGGGTCTTACGTGGCGGGCCCCGGGATGCGGTACTCTTTCGGCGCTGTTTCGACATTTTTTGGGGTGGCCGGAATCACTTCTGGGATGTGGTCCTTCAGCGCGACGGGAGCAGCAACGTTATTGGGCCGTCCCTCCATCTTCACGCTTCCCCCGTGGCCGTGGCCACATGGAGCTGTCTCGGAGCGGTCTTGGGTCTCTTCGAGGCGCGTTTCGGAGGTTTGGCCGTTTTTGCTTCGCGAGAGGGCGTCGCGGCCGTCGTTTTTGCGGGCCCAGGTCCGTCGGCTTCGGCCCCAGGCCGATTTCCCTGAGGGGAGGTTTTTGCGAAAGGGAGGCCTGTCCACCGCCGAAGCATCATTGCGCCTTCTTCGAGGCCATTTTTATTCATTTTTCTCCAGAAGCCCCCACGTGTCCAGATGAGCCTTAAGTCGGGCCTGTCCCTCTACAGGAGGAATGCTCAAAAATAGTCACAACAAATAGTCCGGGGACCATTTCTGGAGCATTTTGTTGACCCTTCTGGGGTATTGTTCGACAACTTGTTATTTTTCGTCGAAGGTTCCCCCCTCCTGTACGGGGACAGGCCCGGCTTGAGCTTCGCCCCGCAGGGAAGCGCAGTGGGGCAGTCGCGCTTCGCCCGCCCCCCTCTCCCTCTGCTCGCCCGCCCAGTGTTCATAGAGGAAGGGGAGGGGAATCTCGAGAGACCTACCATATCACATGTGGAGGGAGAGTGGGGATCATCAATCATGCAACTTGCGAGAGACAGGGGGAGAGAGCGAGCATCGAGAGAAAGAGAGAGAGAGAGAGGTGCAGGGCAAGCAAGGAGAGCGATAAAGGAGCCACAGAGAGAGAGAGAGGGTGGTCGGACTGTGGAGATCCGGCCTTCGCGTAGGGGGGGGGGGCCTCCTCCGAGGATGTCGGAGTACCTCCGCGAGTACCAGAAGAAGCAGACGGCCCGGCCGCAGTCCTCCTCGAGCCCCGCTGTCCGATCTGCACGCACGGCATGGGTACGGTAGGTTTGCGTCGTGTCGACCAGCGGCGACCCCAGCGCGGGCGTTCAAGGTTGAACGCCGCGGGCGACCCAGAATCGATCGATGTTGAGCGATCGGACGTTGCGGCAGCGGCCGATCGTTCAAGGTTGAACGATCCCTGCGGTGTCAAAAACCAACGCTGGGGTCGGCACGACACGAACCTGCCGTATTGAAAGAATGGGTACAATGCCCAACAGCGGATCTTGTTCATTTTGAGCAGGGCTCGCTGTCCACGCCGCCGCGGCCTGTGTCCGTTCGAGGCAGGAGGCCGCCTGCCCAACGGCGGCCGCTGTTGGTTTGGGACAACATTTGCTGTTGGGCATGGTACCCATTTTTGTCGGTACCCATTTCGGGCGTCCAAATCCGAGGGGGCGGAGGGCACAGGAGTGGGGGAGGTCCGGGCGGAGGGCAGTTCCGGGGAGGGCACGCAGAGGGGGAGGGCACGTACAGGCCTACAGTGGGGGCGCGCATCGAGAAACCATGCGCTTTTCGTCCGGGTAGCCGCTTCTTCGCTCCGCGCGCTGCGCGGTGGCTTCCCGCAGCCGTTGAAGAATCTGCTGCGTTCGGGGTTCTCCGGGCTTCCCCTCGGATGCACCTCGCGCGCGGGTTTTCAGGGTTGGGTTTCTTGCGAGGGTTTCTTGCGGCCGCACCCGCACTGTAGTTCGGGCGGAGGGCACATCAAAGGGGGGAGGGGACCAGGACGGCGAGCGGGGCGGCGAGCTGGTGGAGTCGGGGACACCCGGGGGGGGGGACTAGGCTGAGCGGGAGGCTGGGGAGCAAGGACTCGGGAGACGAAGCTGCACAGATGTTCCGCGGCCCTATCCTGACCGCCACGACTTGGCCCGCTTCCAAACATTCCGGCCAGAACTGACCCCTGGAGATGTCTGAGAAGTTGCGGGATCGGCATGCTTGTTCTCCCCCTCCCCCCTCCCCCCCTCCCGCCCGAAGGAGGTGACGTGGACAGAGGGGCGACACGTGCGCAGAGAGGGGAGGTGGAGGGGGGGAGGGAATGGGGGCGGGAGCGGGGGGAGGTGCCCCGAGGAACAAATATTCGGCGGAAGTTGAAGATGTCATGCGTTTGACCTGCTTGATGTCGGCTCGCCTGGCGAGGGAGCGGGGGGAGCAGGAGGTGACGAGGTGTAAGGAGAAGACAGGCGGAGGGATGGGGGATGGGGGAGGAGGAGGGAGGAGGAAAGAGGAGGGAGAGAGAAAGGGGTACGAAGAGGAGTAAGGCGGAGGTGAATGATGCCGAGCAGCAGCATGAGGAGGAGCAGAAACAAGGTCAATATCAGCAGCAGCGTTAGGAGTATGGGAGGTTGAGGGGGGGACGAGCAGCGAGGAGGAAGCGACACTCCATTTGGAAGGTGAACGTGGTGCACCTGGAGCCAGCGGCGCTGGAGACTGCCCCCTCCGTGCCAGTCGCCTCTTCGGTCGTGCCGCACCGAACTTCACGCACGTTGCAAGAGTTGCGAGGGACTGATATCCTCAGATTGGTCGCACGTTGGCGCTGGAACGGTTTGATTGCATGTGGGTCTGTTGGTCCGTCTTTCGTCGCGCCTGGGTGCTGGGATGACTCGTATTCCCGCCTCCAGCATTGCGACGCTGACAACCAAAACGGAGAGAGAGAGAGAGAGAGAGATCCGTAGCCATTTGGGCTGAATGTCGAGGGGGCGGGGTTCTTCCCTTGGCTGGCGCGGGGGCCCGGATGAGTCAGGCGATAGCTGCTACTGGCGATGCGTCGGCGGCTGTGGCGGGTGCTGGCGATGCGTCGGCGGCGGTGGCGGCGGTCCTGCTCGTGATCCTCGCCGCGGGCCTGCGGAAGGGGTCACAGGGAGGTGGATAGACTTCCTCCTCCTCCTCCTCCTCCTCCTCCTCCTCCTCCTCCTCCTAGGAGTGGCTGCTCCGCACGGCGGCGGAGGCGGCGGCAGCGGCGGCGGTGCGGGCCTGTCCGGCGCCGCCCTGCCGCGCGTGCGGCGCCCTCGGCCATTTCGGCGAGGCGCTGCGCGAGGCCGGGGCGCAGCGTGGGCTTCCCAGGCGAGGCGACCACGGAGGACGCGCGTCGCAGCCTCCAGCGCGTGGGGAAGGGCAGCCTCGCCAAGGAGGCTTGGCATCGCTCGGACGTGTGCATGTTTCCTTCGGCGAGGACCATCGAAGAGCATCCTTGATCATTTGGCGAAAAAACCCACGCACGAAACCGACAAAAAAAACACGGGGAATGGACGTCCGAGCGATGGCCAGAGGAGGGGCCGGCCCTTGAGGGCAGGGCGGCGCGCCGTCGCCCACCCGACGGCCAGCGCGGCGGAACGCGTGATGGCGGCGCTCGCCGAGCAGGAAGAGGGCAACGACGAGGCGGCGAGCGCTGGCCAGGCCGTGGGCAAGCAGCTGCTCGAGGGCTTGCACGGGTCGCCGACGCACGCAGTCGCGGGTCCAGCACGTGGAAGCGGACGTCGGGCGGGGCCCAGGAAGGGTCCGAGGGCGCCGAGGCGGCCTTCGGCACGGAGGATGAGGTCACGGACGCGACCGATGCGGACCCTCTTGGGTAGCACGCGCGACATCGAGGAGAGCAGCATGACGGAGAGGCAGAGCGGTGTCGAGGGCATCGCGGGGTCTTGCAACCCTGGCGCCGCCGACCTCGTGAGGGCGGCGGGGCTGGAGGGCGCGCGCGACCTCGGCAGCGCCACCGAGGCCGAGGTCTTCGACATCGCTGGCGCGGAGGACCAGGAGGGCCTCGACTGGACGGAGCTCCAGGGCCTCGGCGAGGAGGAGATCGATGCCTGCTGGACGGCCGTGGGGGCCAGACGGCGGCTAGGGCATCGGTGGCTGGGGTTTCGTCGGCGGCTACGGCGGCGGGGGCATCGGCGGCAGGCTTGGCGGCGGCGATTCCTAGCTGCGGCAGGCGGCGCAGGCAGCCATTCTGAACGCGTAGTTCGCTCAGAATTCCAGGGGCGCGCGGGCGGGCCACATGGGGGCCTCGCGCGTCGCGACGGTAGCGGACGACGGCGAATTTTTTATTTGTTCCACGAGGTGGAGGAGGTCGCGCAGAGTTCCTACGGCGGCTTCGACACGGGGGTGGACGCGGAACCCGCGCCATGCGCGAGCTGGGCTGACCTAGCGGTCGACTCGCGCGACGCCCCGGTGCCTTTTGGAGAGCCGGCGGGAGCTGCGGGCGCGGCGCCTCCGGAGGCGGAGGACGGTCGGGACGGCGGGTGGATCGCCTACCAGGCTGCCTTCCAGAAGGAGGCGCGGACGCGCGTCGCGGCACGGCGGAAGGCGGTGGCCACCGTGCCGCCCCTCTTCCTGAAGGAGGTCGGCACAGCGGGCGACTGGTTCGCCATCGCCAGGACGGCCTTGGCGGAGGGCGGGCGCGACGCCCCGGCTGCCGACGACGATCTTCGGGAGGCGGTCGACGACATGGGGAGGTCTGAAACGGCCAAGGCGAAGCGGAAGCAGCGGAGGCGGCCGCGAGGTGCTGCTGATACCGCTGCGCGATCCACGCTCTCACCTGGCCATGTCGTAGCCGACTGATTGTGCGGCTTTTGCGCTGTGCGCCGCCGCTGGGCTCGGCTCGAATTGCTGGTCGGTTCTGGGCCGTGGGCGGCGCGCCTTGGAAGCCCCCTCTGGTTCCGATGGTGCGGGGAGGTGGGCGGCCCTGGTGGGCTGTCCCCGTCCCCTCCTGGTTTGGCTTTTGGGTCGATCGGGCCGTCCCCGCGGGGGTGGGGCGCGTGGCTTCTGAGGTCCGGTGGGGTCTCGAGAGGCGCTTGCTCCTGTCGGTCCCTGTTTTGGGTCCTCGTCGCCACGTGGGCTCGGACGGCGCCGCCGCCCGTCGTCTGAAGTGATGGTGGGGTGCCCGAGCGGGGCGCGAGAGGCGCCCCCCCTCGGGCAGACACGGCCGGGGCGTCCGCGGCCTTCGGGACCGCTCGCGCCCTCCAGGCGGCGCGCAGAGAGAGAGAGAGAGAGAAAGCGAGAGAGAGAGACAGAAAGAAAAAAAGAAAGACAGAAACAAAGAAATAACGAAAGAGAGAGAGAGAGAGAGAGACAGAAAGAGAGAGAGAGAGAGACAGAGAGAGAGGGATATACAGAGAGAGAGAGAGATGGATACACCCAAACACACAAGTCTTCTTCACATGCGTGTTGCAAAGCATCCCTTGGGTGGGTTCTCGCCCGTCGTCTTGTTCTCCTGCTTCTGCCTCCTGCTTCATGTTCCACCCTCTCCTGCTTGCTCCACCACTCTCTCCTCCTGCTTCCTCCTCTCTCCTTCTGCTTACTTCTCCTCCTCTCGCTCTCTCCTGCCTGGGAGGCTGTGAATTGCGACGCTGCCGCCATTTCCGTGGTCAGATAAAGCACAATGGTCGCGTCGTCCTACTCTTGCCTCCTCCTCCTCCTGCTCTTCCTCCTCCTCCACATCCTCCTCCTGTCTCCTCTAGCTTCCCTTCTTTCTCCTCCTCCTCCTCCTCCTCCTCCTCCTCCTCCTCCTCCTCCTCCTCCCCCTCCTCTCCTCCGCATCCCCCTCCTCCCTTTTATCCTTCCTCCTGTTCGCGCTGCCTTGGGGACTGCGAGCGGTGAAACTGTCGCCACCTTCGTGGGCTCTTGGGGGGGTCCAGCGGAGTGGCGTCTTACGCAGATCAGAATGAGACCTTATCATCCCTTGGGGGCTGCGAGCTACGAAACTGTCGCCACTTTGGCGGGTTCCTGGAGGTCCAACGGGGTGACGTCTCACGCAAATCAGAGTGAGACCTAGCCGTCCCCGGGGGCTGCAAAGGCGAAAGTGTCGCCATTGTCCTGGGCTCCCGGGGTGAAAAGGGTCCAGTTGAGTGACGGCCGTCTCCTGGGGCCTGTGAAACTGCCGCCACTTGATCGGGCTCTTGGGAGGCACGCTGGGGGTGTGTCATACGCAGATCAGGGTGAGGACTTGCCGTCCCTGGTGGCTGCAAGTACCAAACTGCCGCCACCTGCGTGGGCTCCTGGAAGGCACAGCGGCAAGGGTCCACACTTTGTCTCCAGTACCCCGGGGACCACCAGCGGACCCGGCCGCCCGCCTTCGGGTTGTCGGCACCCGCACGGACCGCTGCAGGAAAGAGGCCAAAAATTTGGCACACGAGCTCGGTCTCGCAAAGCTTCTGTGCATGACTGAAGACGGCACTCGCGAGCAGTTGCAGTCGCGATCCTGTGCGTAGCACTGGTACTTCGATAGCGCGGGCGGCGACGCCTGCACCTGGCGGCGACATAATCTCAAGCAGGAGCTCCTACGGCGAGCGGCGCTGCCCCGACATCAGGCGCGCGTCGCTGTTCGATCGCAGATCATAGCACTCTGGGGCGTCACGCAGCGCATGGCGCTAACCTTTGTCAGTCTCACATCCCCTCCTCACCTACTTGCCCGCTATGCATTTGGACATCTGCAGCCATCAGCGCAGCGATCTGTTTCATCATAACGCGCATAGTGTTGTTCTGTGTTCTGTAAGGAGCACTTAGCGCGCAGAGCTGTTTTTTTTCAGACTCAGAATATCCCAAGTGATTCCTCTTCCGTGTGTTCTGCCCCCGTCGTTTTTGTTTTTCGGTATGCTCGCGGTCGCCTTTCGGCTTATGATTAGAATCGCATGTACGATGCCGCGAATGGGGAATATTTGATTGTGGCCTGACGCTTTTTTGGCGAACCTCTCAACGGTACTGCGGGTCCTTCAACGCGTTGGTTTGCAATGAGTGTAGTCCGTCTCTGGCCAATTGCCCAATTGTGGTTTGCCGAAAGGGTGCCTGACTTGTATCTGAAGGATCCAGTGAATGTGGCGGCGTTTGTCGGACGCGGCTCTGGGGCTCCTCGGGTTGCCTTGTTGCCTGGTTGCCTGCCGTTCATTGGAGGTGTCCGGGGTCGGGTTGCCCAGGCTGCTTGTTTGCGCAATGCCAGACAGGGCCAATCAAACTCATGCAACAGCTCCACGCGAAGCCAAGCAACGCCAAGCAAAACAGTACAAAACAATGACAAATAATGGAACGCACTGCCACGCAACGATTCCGAGCAACGGTTCCAAGCGATGCCAAGCAACACAAGGCAATGACCAGCAAGGGTTTGCATCGCATTGTTTTGTGCTTGTGCTAGTCATAACTGTTTTGAACGGCTGGGAAAGTTAAGACTCTTACTTGGGGTCGCACTGTTTCCAATCTTATGATTGGCGCAGCTTTGCTTAAACTTCAACGCGTTGTCATGTAACGATGCCGGTTGCGTCATGACGCCTTCCGTGCCGACGAAGGGACAACCCCGCATGGTTCTGCATGGCGTCGGACCGCCGAAGCTGAGCGGGCCTCTCGCCGAGTGAGGTCCACGACGGTTCCAGATCTGAGCCCCGCCTGCGCCGTCCCGCAGTCAGGACAAGACTGCGACGGGTTAGTACACTCATGCAGCAGAGGGCCGCCATCCCAGCGCGCTGCCGTCTAGGAGGATGGCGAGGAAGGACTACGATACGGACTGCGCTGGCATTCTCCCCACACACACACACACCGTCCCAATCCATCATCGTGGAGGGTAGTGCTGTTACCTGCTCTAGACGACCCGGAGGCACAGCCGTCCACAGCACCCGCATATTCAGCTGCCTTGATGCGGTGGCAGCAATTGAGGATGTATCACCTAGCCGCCACTCTACAACATCACTCCGATCGTCTCCACGCTTTTTTTTCTTCTCAGGCCGCCTTCATCCAATCTTGACCGTCTTCCACCCAGTAGTACCGCGCAAGTTTATACTCTTACACACGGCACGAGCTAAAGCGGCGAAGTCTTTGGTTCCGTCCCTCCGGTGTGGAGTGCACGACATGCTTGTATCTGTTCCAAGAAGTACTTGTGATAGCATTACATTGGGGTGCGTCACAATTCTCCGAGCGACGTGTCCAGCATACGAGTGCAGCCCCGTGGAGGGCGGTGGGCACTGAGTTTTTGACCCTGTGAAGGACAAGGAGGAGGTTGGAAGAATTGGGTGGGCGACTGCATTGGGTGTCTGTGTTTGGTGGCTGCGTTGGGTAAATGTGCTGGGTGGCTGCTCTGGGCGACTGTGTTGGGCGGCTGTGTTGGTCGACTGTGTTGGGTGACTGTGTTGAGTGACTGCGTCAGGTGACTGTGTCTGTTGACTGCGTCGGACGAATCTGTTGGGTGACTGCGTTGGGCGACTGTGTTGGGCTGCTGTGTTGACTGGCTGTGTTTGGTGACTGTTTTGGGTGACTCTGTCGTGTGACTGCGTTGGGCGACTGTGTTGGGCGACTGTGCTGGGTGACCGTGTTGGCTTACTGTATTGGGTGAGTGTGGGCGTAGAGTGTGGGAGGCGAGTGTGGGGGCGAGTGCGGGGTACGAGTGCGAAGTGCGAGTGTGGATTGCGAGTGCGGGCGTAGAGTGTGGGTGCGAGTGCGGGGTGCGAGTGCGGGGTGCGAGTGTGCAGCGCGAGTGTGAAGTGCGAGTGTGGGCGTAGGGCGTGGGGGTGAGTGTGGGGGCGAATGCGGGGTGCTAGAGTGCAGTGCGAGTGTGAAGTGCGAGTATGGGCGTAGAGTGTGATGGGCGGCCGTGCGCCCCAAAATGGCCTGCTAGCTAGACATGCACAATCGCTGCCCCAGAGTCATACACAATGGAGGAGGAGGAGGAGGAGGAGGAGGAGGAGGAGGAGGAGGAGGAGGAGGAGGAGGAGTCCTCCTCTAGGAGGAGGAGGAGGAGGAGGAGGAAAAGGAGGAGGGGGAGGAGGAGGAAAAGGAGGAGGACGAGAGAGGAGGAGGTTGGAGAGTGGGGCATGAGGAGAAGGGGAGATGTGAGCTGCTCCTCCCCCAGCTTGTGTGCGGCCAACTGTTAGTGCACGTCCGGCTGCGGCACCATCGCACCTCGTGACCTGCCTCGGCCTCGCGCCTCACCCGCTCAGAGCCTCCCCTGAGGGGCCTCATGACGTCCTCGGGTGCGTGGCTGTGCCTGTGGTGCTCGTGCTCGAGTGGGTGGGCCCTGAGATCCGACGTCGTGACGAACATCGAGGCGTCGTGAGAAATCTCGCCCCCGTCCTTCTGATCCACTTCCCCAGCCGCATCGATCTGCGGGGGCCCCGCGGCTCGCTGCCGAGCGGCGGCGGCGCTCCCCCTTCCGAAAACACCGCGGCGCCGGGAGGCCTCGGGCCGAGGCGGGGGGGGCGGAGGCTCCCACGGCCCCCCGACGCCACGATTCTGTCACGACGTCGACCCCCAGAGGTCTGGACCCCTTCCCCAGGACCGGTTTTTCCTCCCGAGTCGTTTTGAACTGCCTCAGCGTAACTGTTTCGTTCCACCCGCAGGGTGTTACAACACAAACAATATGTACACATATGAATATACATATATATATATATATATATATACATACATAGATATATGAAAAGTTCGCGGGTTAATTTACATAATCATTGTTGTTTCTGTTTTGGTGGTGCCACGCAGCATGATTCCACTGGTCCTGCTGCCCGGTCTGTGCTGACAGGCGCGCGCGTGCTATAGTTCAAGGGAGGAACAACCACCCAGACCGGACAACTGGCGTTTACTAAACGGCCCTGGGCGTTTACTAAACGGCCCTGCCCTGTTCGATTCCTTCTTTGGGCGCGTTTGCTAGACGGCTTCGCTCGTCGGGGTGGTTCTTATCGGGGTGCATTTTCGGCCCTCCTCCTCCTCCTGCTCCTCGTCCTCCTCCTCCTCCTCCTCCTGCTCCTCGTCCTCCTCCTCCTCCTCCTCCTCGCGGCGGGCGGGGGCGTCCCGGTACGGGGCCCCAGAGGCGAACAAGAGCGAAAAACCTCCCGTCGTGACTTTTTGGCCACGGCGCGAGGGGGTCTGGGCTGGCCGCGCCCTGCGAGCGGGAAGCGCCGCGCCGCGCCGCGCCCGCGCCCGCAGGAGCGGCCCCGCTCGGCGCCGCCCCGCGGGAAGACCGCGCCGCGCCGGCCGCTCGTGCCCGCCGCGGGGCAGGCCGCGCAGAGCCGGGCTCTCTTTCGGGGGCCCGCTCGGCGAGCGAGGGGGGGCGAGGAGGAGGAGGAGGAGGAGGAGGAGGAGGAGGAGGAGGAGGAGGAGAGGAGGAGGAGGAGGAGGAGGAGGAGGAGGAGGAGGAGGGGAGAGGAGGGGGGAGGAGGAGGGGCCCGCTCGGGTTCGAGGTGCGAGGTCTGCGGGCGGTTTCGTCGGCTCTCGGCGGTTCTTCCCCCTCGGGATGCGTTCCAGCGGCTGCGCCTCGCCGAGAGCATTCCGGGGGTGCCCGGGGCGTCCCGAACGGCCGCCAGGTACCCGAGTTATGATCCAACAACCAAATTCTGTGGCGCGCCCGCGGGGGAAAAAGAGAAGCACAAGGCCTCCTCAGAAGGCGGCGGGACTTCTCAGAAGCCTTCGCACCTTTCGGGAATTTGTTTTTTGTCTTCGGGGAAGGCTTAGGCAACTTCTCAGAAGGCCGGGGGACTTCCGAGCCTTCTGATAAGGCCTTCTCAGTCTCACTCCCCCCCTCGCTAGCCATCGACCAGCTTGCGGGGGCGGGACAGCGCGGCGGATCCAGGCGACGACGAGAACGATGACGACGACGACGACGACGACGACGACGACGACGACGACGACGACGACGACGACGGCGTCGACGTCGACGTGTACGTCGACGTCGAGGACGAGGACGAGGAGGACGAGGAGGAGGAGGACGACGACAACGACGACGACGACGACGACGACGACGACGACGACGACGACGACGACGACGACGACGACGACGACGGCGGGAGCAGCACTGGGAGCGGCAGGAAGGCTCTGATCCACTTACGGTCGGCATTGGGGGGGGAGCTCCCTCATGGGGGGTGGAGAGAAGGGCCCCAGTGAGGGCCTTCTTCGTCACACACTACTCGTCGGTCGTTGGAAGTAGGTACTTCTGAATTCCCAGATCCCAATCTGCTTCTAGCGCCTTCCTACTTCAAGAGTCGGCATGGTTTTGGTGTGTGTGCTTGCTATTCTCTGGGAGTGCCGGTGCCCAATAGACTTGATCCGCCTTCCTTCTTCATGTTGTTTCCAACTGTTTGCCGACTGCATTGTGCTGTTTCGTACAGTGGAGACCCATGCCAAGAAACACCCTGCTTGCCTTCCAGGGTGCCCTGGATTTCTTGGGTTTCGATGGCTTTGCCATGGAAAGCGTGAAGTTCCCACACCAAGAATCAATGGACGTCTTGGGGTCTCAAGGTTGGGTGTCTTGTGGAAGGCTTCTTGTGGACGGGCCTCCACTGAAGGTAATCTCACCTCACCGTATGATGTTCCAACCTGCTTTAGCCTTGACCGCGAGAAAGACTTTCCAGCACCAAAAAAAGTTCCGATTCTCGAGGATTTTCGCGTGTCGGACCCTGGGAGACACTCGTCCGACACTGTCTCGACACGCTTTCGACACTCTTTCGACACTTTCCTGGGCGCTCAAAGTGGTTCCTGGGACGGGGGGCCCTCAAGTACGATGGGAGCAGCGTGAGCCTGGAGGCCGCCTTCGGGGCCCCAGGACTGGCGGAAATCAGGACAAAAGGGCGCTCTCAGCTCATGGCGGGCGGAGCCTTCACCTCTCCTATCTCGGCTTTCGCTGCCGAGGCGACTGCTCTCGAGGATGCTTTGAACGTTTTGCGCGGACTTGTGCATCTTTCCTTCGGCGAGGACCATCGAGGAGCATCCTTGCTCATTTGGCGAAACAACCACGCACGAACCCCCCCAAAAAACACAGGGGATGGACGTCCGAGCGATGGCCAGTGTGCGCGCACCCAGCGTCGCATGATGCCTTCCCTACGCTCGCGGGTTTTTTCTCTCTATATATTCCCCACCCCGTACACCGTCAGCAGCTTGCGGCCAAGCACGGTGGTGCCCCACGCCCCGCGGAGAAGAAGAAACAACAAAAAACGCTCCCTCGCCGAGAGCAGCGCGAAGGACTGCACGTGGATCGAAGGGCCGCTGCACGAAATCGTGGCGCCCCCGCGCGTCGGAGGGGGCCCCCCTCGCGCTCTCTCCCGCCCCCGGCGGCGGCGGCTTCGTTAGCGTGGCGGCGCGCCCGGGAGCGCGACAGGGCCCCCCCCCCTCCTCCTCCCCCTCCTCCCCCCGTCCTCCTCCTTCTCCTCCTCCTCCTCCTCCTCCTCCTCCTCTTCCTCCTCCCGCTTCTCCTTCTCCTCCTCCTCCTCCTCCTCCTCCTCCTCCTCCTATCCTCCTCCTCCCTTTCCTGCGGGAGCCCTTGAGGGACGGGGGTCGGCGCAGACGGGGGGTCAGCCTTGAGAGCGCCCCGTCCTGCAGGAGCCTGCAGGGCCAGGGCCGCACTGACCCGGACTCGGGCGCAGGACCCTGCAGGACCTTGCGGGGGCGGAGAAGAGGGGGGTGATGACTGGGGGGGGGGGGTATCATGGCGGGGGCCATGATATTTCCCCAGATTTCGTGGCGCCTCTTCGTATTCCAGTACGTCCCTGGCCTCCCCGCTGGGCCGCGCACATGCCGCCGGTCATGATTTGCACCCCCCCCCTCTTGGACACCCCGCTCTTGGCCGCTCCCAGACCTTGCAGGATCCTGCGCGTTGGCCCGGGCTCGGGTGCAGGACCTGGCAGGATCCTGCAGGATTCTGCAGGGCCTGACCGGCCCGGGTCTGGATTGACCTGGGTCAGAAGATCCCCGACCTCTCTCCGACAACAGACATACGAGCATCCACTCTGCCCGCGCAAGGACGACGTGCCTTCGTTGCTTCGGAGGAGGAGGAAGAAGAGGAGGGGGAGGGGGAGGAGGAGGAGGAGGGAGAACTGAACTAGCCCCCGCGGCCCAGGGCCTAGGTATCCGCGCCACTCCACCCCACCTCCGAGGCCTAGGGGTCTGCGCCACCCCCCCTGGGGGTCTGCGCGCCCTACCTCCTCCTCCTCCTCCTCCCGTTCCCCCTCCTCCTCCTCCTCCTCTTCCTCCTCCTCCTCCTC
>CAUYUJ010002792.1:106808-111808 GCA_963575745.1 Prorocentrum cordatum | reverse complement strand
TGGCCTTCGGTCGGGCATGTCCTCCTGCAGGCGGATTCTGGAAGGAAAATCCAGCATAGCCGAAACATGTTCAAAAGTGGTCAGACATCGTCCCCAGACTATTTTGTTAATACTCCCTTTGGGTATTCCTCCTGCGGAGGAACATGCCCGACTTAACCTGGCCCTCGGCTCCGGCCCTCCCCTCCTCCCCCCCGGCGGCAGTACGCGGGCCACGCCGCATCCTCGAGAGCCTCGTCCGTCCTCAGAGTCGGTGCCTCTCGCGTGCCCGACGCTGACTCGATGTGGAGTCGACGTGGGCTCTGACGCGGGTTCGACGCAGATTTGGCGAGCGTGTTCGGATACCGCAGCCTGGGCATCACGGATCCAAGCGTTCCTCGAGCTCGTGTTGTCCGCCGTGCTCGGATGCCGCAGCCCGCGCATCACGGATCCCAAAGCGCCTCCCCTCAGCTCGTGGTGCCCGCTGCGCCCGGATGCCGCAGCCCACACCACACGGATCGGAGCGCTCTCGCTCGGTGCCGGAGGAGGAGGAGGATGAGGGAGGAGGGAGGAGAGAGGAGGAGGGAAGAGGGAGGAGGGAGGATAGAGGAGGAGGGAGGATAGAGGAGGAGGGAGGAGGGAGGGAGGAGGAGGGAGGAGGGCGGAGGGAGGAGGGAGGGAGGAGGGAGGAGGGAGGGCGGAGGGAGGAGGGAGGGAGGGTGCGGGGCAGGGCCCTCGAGGGGCCCTCTATAGGGGCTCCTTTGGGAGCCAGCTGGTGCCCAACAGGGGCCCGACAGGGCCCCATCTGGGGCATCTTGCTTCGCCCCCCCACTTGGGATGCAACTCCTGGGAGGTCAAATTCTGCTGTTGCACTGGTCCGAAGCCCGGCTTAATCCCGCTCAATCTGGCTGAATCCCGCTTGATCCGAGGCCCGCTCCGGCGTAAGAGCTCCCGACCGGGGCTTGCTCCTCCTTCAATGTTTCCGACGAAGACCTCCCAGTAGTTGCCTCCTAACCCCATTGTGGTCCCAGTAGTTGCCTAAATTCTGATGTTGCACTGGTCCAAAGTCCGGCTCAATCCCGCTCACTCTGGCTTAATCCCGCTTGATCCGAGGCCCACTCCAGCGTAACAGCTCCCAAATGAGGCTTGTAGTTGCCTCCTAACCCCATTGTGGTCACCCCCCCACTGCCACCCTCAGCCACGCGCAGAGGGGGGTGGGGGAGGGGGGAGGGCTTCTTAGAAGCACCCCTGCTTCTTAGAAGGCGCGGGCCTTCTGTATAGATGTAAGGCCGGCACCTTCTAAGAAGCAGCCTCCTTCTAAGACGCCCTCCCCCCTCCCCCCACCCCGTGTGTGCGCGCCGCCAACACCCGCCCGATCGTGTCGCCCGCCGTGCTCGGACGCCGCGGTGCGCACGACGGCTCGGAGCGCTCTCTCGAGCCTCGTGGGGCCCGCCTCTCGGTCCAGAGGCAGCGCGGCGGCATGCCGAGGTCGGAAGGGAAAGAAACACACAGAGGAAAGCTAGGCCCGACCAGAGGAAAACTAGGCCCGACCAGAGGAAAACTAGATCCGACCGGGAAAAACTAGGCCCGACCAGAGGAAAACTAGATCCGACCAGGGAAAAACTAGGCCCGACCAGGAGAAAAATAGACCCGACCACAGGAAAGCTAGATCCGACCAGGGAAAAACTAGGCCCGACCACAGGGAAAACTAGACCCGACCAGGGGAAAAACTAGACCCGACCAGGGGAAAACAATTAATCGTCGATTCCCCCGAAATGTGGGAAACTATGGGAAGTGGGGGGGAAGACAAACACCCAGAAAATATTGCAAAATATAGGGGTACTTTGTTATTTGTGTCCATTTGTTTGCGTGTGTCCCAGGGCCCCTTCACAAGGGAGGGCGGGGCGGGGCGGGCGCGGGGGGGGGCGGCCTTCTGCGAAGGCGCGCGGAGCTCCTCAGAAGTTCACGTGGGCCGTTGAAAGCAGGTACTTCTTGGGATTTCCAGGTCCCAGGCTACTTCAAGCGCCTTCCTACCTCAAGAGTCGATGTGCTTCTGCTGCGTTGTGCTCCTCTCTGTGAGGGCCTGGGCCCAATCTACTTTATCCGCCTTCCTTCTTCATGATTCTACCTACTTCTTCCGACTGGCGTGTAAAGGGGCCTTCCCAGCAGGTCCCGGGGGGCTCCTTGGGGTGTGAGGATCAGTCGAGAACCTCCGAGATCCGGCGGCTTTGGAGGAGGTCTCGGGCGCCGCGCCCTTCTCAGAGCGTTCCGCAACGCCCCGGAACGGATTTTGCCTCGTCCTGGCCCCGTCCGAAGGTCGGGCGGATGGTAATGGAGGGTGGCCCATATGGGTGGTGAAGATGAACGCCCCAAAGGGCATGTTGGGGCCCCTTTGGGGCACCAGCTGGCTCCAAAAGGGGCCTGCAAGGGCCCCTTTGGGGGTCTTTCTTTCACCCCCCATATGGGCCACCCCCCATTGCCACCCACCCGACCGTCGGACGGGGCCAGTACGAGGCTAAATCCGTTCCAGGGCGTTCCCGAACGGTCTGAGAAGGCCGCGGCGCCCGAGACATCCTCCAGAGCCGCCTCTGGACTGATTTCTCCTCGTTGTGGCTTCGTCTGACTCCTCGGAAGCCAGGAGGGCTTCGACGGGCGAAGAACGGTGTAAAATACATTGTTTCGCGGTCGAGGGCGCCTGTTCCAGGGCGGCTGGAACGTTTACCCCCTCACGGTGGCACGTCTAGGTATGAATTTTCCAGCCGCCCTGGGGCAGCGCCCCGGGTGACGGAGCAGTTTGTTAAAAAAACCGTTCTTCGCCCGCCAAGGTTAAGTCGGGCCTGGGATATTTTCGACGAAAAAAATAAATATATAAAAAACATGATAAACAATAGTCCAAACATAGTCTGGGGACTATTTGTTTGTATTTTTTTGCCTTTTTGGGGCATTATTGGTGTATTTTTTCGTCGCAAATTCCCCTGTAGGGGGACACGCCCGACATAACGACTTCCGCGGGTTCTCCCCGGCACCCGCCCAGACCCCCCTGGGGAGTCAAGATGCTCTCTTTTGACACTACTAGAAACCTAACAGTCTTCGCTGTGAGGTACATCGTCTGGGGATTATGTTTTGAGTATTTTTGTTGACCTTTTGGGAGTACTTTTTATTTTTCGTCGAAAATCCCCCTGTAGGGGGACACGCCCGACATCACGCCAAGGGCTTGTGAGAGGCCCCTCGCCTTCTCGGCAGCCCCCCCTCCCGCTTGCGTCGGAGGCGGCCCCCGTCGCGCCACCCCGTTGGCGCCCGCCGCCAGAGCAGCACGACCTCCTCCTCCTCCTCCTCTTCCTCCTCCTCCTCCTCCTCCTCCTCCTTCCTCCTCCTCCTCCTCCCTCCTCCCCCCCCTCCTCCTCCTCCGCCTCCTCTCCTCCTCCTCCTCCTCCTCTCCTCCTCCTCCTCCTCCTCCTCCCCCCCTCCTACCTCCCCCCCCTCCTCCTCCTCCTCCTCCTCCTCCTCCTCCTCTCCTCCTCCTATCCTCTCCTCCTCCTCCTCACCTCCTCCTCCTCCCCCTCCACCTCCTCCTCCTCCTCCTCCTCCCCTCCTCTCCCTCCTCCTCCTCCTCTCCCTCCTCCTCCTCCTCCTCCTCCTCCTCCTTCTCCTCCCGCTCCTCTATCCTCGCGCCTGGACCAGAACGCCCGCTTTCATTGTCTTGCGGAGCTGTGTTCTAGAGCTCGGGCCTCTTTATTCTCGTTCGTCGTCGTCGTCGTCGTCGTCGTCGTTCGTTCTCCCCCCCCGGCCACCGAGGGAAACTCCTGGAGGAAGGAGGCGAAAGCCTCCTGTCCCTCGCAGCTCCCTGGTGCAGGAGCCTGGGCACGTGTGCAGCTTGTTGTCCGCGGTGTCCTCGGGACTCAAGAGACGGGGGTCACTGCAAACGGGGGTCAGCCAGAGCGCCAGAGCTTGCAGGATCCTGCAGAGCCTGGGGTGCGTTGACCCAGGCTTGGGTGCAGGATCCTGCAGGATCCTGCAGGATCTTGCAGGGCCTGGCTGACCAGGGTTTGCATTGACCGGGGTCCGTGCATCCCCGATGTCCTCCTTCCTCTTCCCTTCTCTTCGTCCTCCTTTCCCCCCTCCCCGCAGCTTGTGCGCGCAACCTTTTGCTCGCCGATGCGCCGCTCGGGCGCCAGGCTGGACCGACCGGCTGACTGCCATCCTCTCGCGTCGGGACTGCACACGGCGGAAGGTTCTTAGCCGCGCTCGTCTCTGTGGCCAAGGGAGGAAAGAGACCACCCAGACCCGACGATCTGCGTTCACTAGACGGCCCTGGGCGTTTACTAGACAGCCCTGCCCTGTTCGATCTCCCTCCCTTGGTTCTGATGTTCCAGCCTACAGTGCCGTTTTTTATACATGCTCCGCGTGAGGATCATGAATTCAAAATGCACGGAATTAGTATTAAAAACAACGATGAGTTCATGCATAAATTTATTCATAAATTCATCATGTATGACAAAAAATCATATGTATTCAAACCTGCGCTGTGCTTTAGCCTTGATCACCAGACAAAAATTTCGAGCCCCCGAAAAATACCGAGACTCGAGGGTCTTCACGTGCCGGGCCCTGGGAGACACTCGTCCGACGCTGTCTCGGCGCAGCTTCGACACTTGGTGCTCGAGATTAGTTCTGGGATGTGGTCCAAGTGCGATGGCCTTTTTCTTCTGAATTCGGCGCCGTTTCGTAGACGCACTGTAGGGTCGCGCGGCGTCGGCGCTTAGAGCCACCCACGACGAGGCTACGGACCCTACGGCGGCGACCTGAGCGGGGTGGCCGCCCGAGCCCAGCCTGGGCTGCTCCAGCCGACTTTAGCCTTGACCGCCAGAAAAAATTCGCAAGCACCAGACGCGAGATCGCAATTTTTTGGGTGCGTCTACTAAACGGCCTCGCTTGTCGGGGTGACTCTTGCGGGGGTGGACGCTCGCCCTCTGTGGGGGCCCCTCGCCGGGCCCGGGGCCGTCCCAGAGCGGCCCAGGGAGGAGGAG